>OY757011.1:99365597-99698615 GCA_963580285.1 Lucinisca nassula
CCCATCCCACCTCCTTTAAAAAAAGTCCTTTTTGGGCTAAAATGGCTAGTTTGCGCTCTACCCCGCTAACAAATTAATTACAGTCAAAATAGTCAATTTTGGGACAAAAATTGCTTGTCTGCCCTCATTCTCATTAACATATTGATTAATTTATGGTAGGGTGACAATCTGGACCAAAAAAAATGGGAACCTATACCCCCCCCCCCGTATAACAAGACAAGTCATGTACCAAAATGTTCGTCAGGATCCGTAGTATCTGAAACTGCCGGCATAAATTGGCATAAATGATGGCGAGCTGAGAAATCCAAGATGGTGTCCAAGATGGCCGCACTAGCCGTAATTCCAAGTTTTCGTAAAATATGAATACAAATACCACAAATCATCTTACAAACTTATTTTAATTTATTTTTCTGGTGTAGAAAGAAGATTTGTGCTAGAATATAGATCAATTTTTTAGGTTTGACTTGAAAACCGTTGAAAAAAAAATGATATTTTATTGTTTTTGTGTCTAGTTTCATAGGTGGTACATGAAAGCAATTCTGATGTTTCAAAAATTAAACAGTTTTTACATATCTGTTGTTTTATTTTAACTAAGACACTATTCTAAAATACATTTAACACTATTCTAAAATACATTTATGGTTGGTTATGACTTCTTTACCATCAATTTAGCCCCAGGATTACCCCACCCACTCAGTTTACCAATAAAATGCATTCACATAAATGCTCACACACAAGGGATTGGTAGGCGTGTGCTTCATTTTAGACAATTAAGTAGTAGTGGGCATTCACAATAATGCTTAGTTCTGTTTTTATATCGCCACGAAAACATACCCATATGTTTTTGCCCCCCTTGAAAATCACTTTCATATAGAAAAACTATGGTTTTCAGAGGTGAGCATTATTTTTCTAATTTACGCTTAAGGACATAGCTTGTGGGTGGTTGACAGCATCACCACGTTGAGAGCTTTCTAAGGAGTCCCCGCAATCTATGTTTCGAACAGAAATATCATTCATTTTTATCTGGACTTTTTTTGTGGGTGTGTGTGTGTGGGGGGTCGGGGGTGAGGGGGTGGTAGTAAACTCTTCCAATGGATTTGAATTATGTGTGTTTTCGTAACGTTATGTATTTAGCCATTTGAAACACCACCTCTTTATAATGCTGTTTTCTGAATCCAAGCATAAACCTCTTAGTTAAACAGTTATATATCCAAACAAAAAGGTAGAATAGTGTAAAATAACTTCCTTTACATGTTTTTTGTCATTTTTTTCAATGCAATTAGTTAGGGGGTTTGGCTTTGAACAATGTTTAGAAAAAAATGTGTTATAAACCGATTGTGCTGTACTAATAGGCCATATGAGACTACAAGTACATGTTTTAAAACTGTGATAGTCCTCGGTATGAACATGAGCTAGTATTGTAAACAAGTTCTTACAAATGTTAGTTTTTGTTTGTTTGTTTGAATTTGGGTTTAACGTCCCTGTCGACACTATTATGGTCATTTTGGAGACGTTGCTTCCAGTTTTGTGGGACTTTTACTCGACATTGAGATGAAATGACATCTCAAGCCCTACCGTCCAATGAAACCAGAAGGCTTATATGCATTGGATCTGACACACACCGCTTTGCCTGGGCAGACATAGTCCTTCTTAAAAGCAGTTTACCAGTACTCGTGTGTGGTCAGATTCAGCTCTTCCTGGAAGCACCATGCAGCCCAATCTATTTTTCCATGCCCCAATGGGCGGGGGCGACTTAGTTTGCTTGTTTGTATTGGGGTTTAACCGCCCAGTCAACACTATTTAGGTCATTTTTGAGCTTGTCAGTTTACTTATCCACACTTTTCCTGGGCAGGCTTATACGTACGTGATTAACCAGTACAGTGCACATTCTTTCGCCATAAACTGACAACTGCCCTTCTTGAATCAGCGGAAGCGAGATAATGACCGTAGAAAAGATTTCATGATCAATCTCCACGAAAGAATGTTGCCGACCCCGGCAGGTATCAAACCCGCTTCCTACTGATCACCATTTAGGCACTTACAAATGTAAGACATATTCAAACATGCTTTACTACTTGCAAGCTTAAGTACATGGTTGTACTTTCTATGAGCAAATGCAGTCACCACTACACTGATCAGGCTATTTACAACCATATCAGTTAATAGAGGGAGGCTGCTTGTGTCTGCGTTGAATAACCCAGTTTCAGGATCAACCATATGCCCTAGGTCTATAGGGCAAGGCAAATTAATCTATATTTTATAGCTCCCAATCAAATCAGTAGCTGATATGTACACCTGTACAAATGGAGCAAAAAACTATTAGTTGGTGGTATATGACTAGGTCTAACTCTGGATTTTTGGAGCACCATTGTTGTCTAATGTGTTTGTCTGAACAGCAAACCTACAGAAAAATTGCTGCTGCCTTAACTGGCCCGGAGACATTTGACTCAATACCAAGATCTGAAATCTCTTGAAGCTTGAAGTCTGATTCAGGCATTCTTCTTACCTATACTATGTAAAGAAGAGCAGGTATCACATCCTGTAAGGTAATATAGACAGCATAATTGCCCTTTCATCTGGCTGTAGCTTCCTGAAAACAGTGTGAACTGAAATACCTGGTGCAGTCAGCATGAATACCCTTCCTGCCTGTCCTGAAGAATATGTTATCAACAATATGCTGGCTAAAGTGAAGCAGAAGTAGAACGAAAACATGGGTATATGGACTGACCAGAACAGCTGTGTTAACTCCCAGAGAACCTGCAAACTGCAGGTGCAAAATCATTCTACTATCGGCTTTTTCATAGTTGTAATCGAGTTAATGCTGAGCAGCAACAACCTCACTGGATACTTTCAGAGATTTGTCCTCAAAATAGAAGTAAAGCAATGATCAAGAATCGATACAATTAATTTACACCTCCCATCAATGACTCTAGAGGGAAAGAAACACAAACATGAAGTAACTAGAACTTAATGGAAACAACAACAGAGGAAAGCCAAAAGAACAGTTTCTGTCCCACAAAATGGCAAACTGGCTATCCAGTTATATTATAGGAATCACCCACAATGAAGTTATGAACAAGCCCTTATAAGATGGTTTTCAACAAGACTCATTACTGCTAAGTATGCCATGCATAGTTGCAAGCTCTAACAAACACCATACCAATACACAGGCTTATAATAAGTCTATTATTTATTTCACAATGACAGTTTAAAATTTATTGGACCGTTTTTCCTGACATTTGGACAATTTTGTTTGTTTGTTGTTTAATTTGAAGTTTAACGTCACCATCAACACTGTATAGGTCATTTTGGAGACGTTGCTTCCAATTTTGTGGGACTTTTACCCGACATTTCTTCAAGCCCTGATGGGCGGGGGACCGAAGACATTTGGACAATATAGCTACTGGAGATGAAGTTCCTCAAGAGATAGAGAAGTTTGATAAATTGCCATAAAATGGGTCAAAAGCCATTTGAGTCATTCATGCAGGAAAGGCTCATACCCATAGCTTGTTAGGCCATCCAAAGAACAATCTTATGAGCCTTTGCCTGGGTCAAAACTCCAGACTGTGTGTGTGTGTTTGTGTTTGTGTGTGTGTGTGTGTGTGTGTGTGTGTGTGTGTGTGTGTGTGTGTGTGTGTGTGTGAATTCGGGTTTAACGTCGCTTTCAACAATTTTCAGTCATATCACGACGGTGTCTGGTTGCGACAGGGAACTCAATGCTCACTTTTATAGTGCTGCCTCACTTAAGTATCATGTCCCAGACACATTACATGATACCTCACCCAGTCACATTATCCTGACACTGGGTCGACCAGTTCTAGCTCTACCCCGTAAATCTAAGTGCCAAGCGAGGAGCAGCTAGTACCATTTTTAACGACTTTGGTATGTCGCGGGCCGGGATCGAACCCGTGACCTCTCGTTCCCCGGAGCGGACACTCTACCAACTGAGCTATCGGGGCCGGTACCAGACTATGAGTGATATCAGGTCAATGGCACAGGTGTCTGGGGAAACCAGTTTGAGGAACTGACTGCCACCGGTGAAGAGATATATGCTTTCTATACATCAGTTCATTCATTCAAGGTCTTGTCTTTCAAAAATGCTCACGCGAGATTGTTTACAGATGAAGAATGTATGATGTCTACCAAAAAGTCGGATTTCCTTGAAAAACTAGAAAGACTTGCTGGTTGTATAGTATTTGACGGGATGTCTGTACTTTAAATGTTGCAGCATTCATCATGTCTCAAACTGACATATCAACAGATGGCTGCTATGTTTTGGTCTTACAGTCGTCTTACCATTATTAAAATATTTGGGTAGCCACCATTCACGTCGGTTTTGATAGGAATGAGGCAAACAGTCTCAAATCACAGACCCAACAAAAGTGTGGAAAGAATGTTTCTTCACACGCGCCTGTGTCTACGAGGAAAAATATAGTAACTGGTGATTGATAGATACTTTCAAGCAGTAAAAGCAAGAACTTTACACTAGATAACTTAACGAAAATTGCCATGAGCTTCTTAAGAAGAATGCTACTGTTGTTGGTGCAGGTTGACTTGAGAACAAGGCTCTGAAGTTTCTGTTGTTCCTGTTCAGCATGAACTTTATTCCAACCGTGAAGAAGCTGATAGTAGAATGATTTGCAACTAGCCGTTGCAGGTTCTCTTGTTGTCAGTTCTGATACCGATGTTTTCTTTCTACTTGTGCATCACTTTAACCTGCTTTATGCTGGTGACAGGCAGAAAAGGTATTCATGCTGACTGCACCAGGTATATTCCAGTTCACACTGTTTTCAGGAAGCTAGAGCCAGATAATGCTGTCTGTATTGCCTTATGGGTTGTGATACCTGCTCTTCTTTACATAGTGCAGGCAAGAAAAAGGTAATTCATGTTCTGCCTAAACCAGACTTCCAGCTTCATGAGATTTCAGATCTTGGGACTGAGTCAAATGTCTCAGGGCTAGTTAAAGCAGCAGCAATTTCTTTTTAGTGCAGAGGTGTGCATATCAGCTACCGATTTGGGGAGCTATAAAATCTAAGATTAACTTGCCTAGCCCAGTAGACCTAGGGTATACAGAGTAAACCGCTTAGAGATTCTAACCATGCCCAGGAAAAGTGGTGCGAGTTGGACCATCCTTGCATATAAAACCTTTTGGTTTAAATGTGTGGCGGGGCTTGAGATGTCATTTCATCTCAATGTCGGGGAAAGTCCCACAAAAAAATTGGAAGCAATGTCTCCAAAATGCAAAATGACTGATACAGTGTTGACGGGGACGTTGTACCTCAAGTCAAACAAAATATAACCTAATTGTATAGCATATCCTCTTTATAACACATTTTCATAACATAGTTTTGGATATAACACTTTATAACCCCCAAAACCTAGCCAGTTACACAGCAAAAATGACAATAAAAGTCATTTTAGATCAATTTGATAAACACTATTTTGCTGTTTGTTTGGATGTAGCACTGCTTAATTAAGACGGTTAATGCTCATATCCCGAAAACAGTTTTATAAAGAGGTGGTGTTTCCTAATGGCTGATCATATAATATAGTATGAAAACATAACTAAGCATTAGTTTCAATGCCCTCTTCTACTTGTTGTGTAAAATGAAATCCTCGCCTGCAAGTCCCTTGAGTGTGAGTATTATTTGAATGAATTGTACTGGTAAACTGAGTGGGTGGGGTAATCCTTGGGCTAAATTTATGGTAAAAAAGTCATAACAAACCATGAATGTACTTGGGAATAGTGTTAAATGTATTTTAGAATAGTGTCTTAGTTAAAATAAAACAATCGATAAATAAAAACTGTTTAACATTTTGAAACATCAGCATTGCCTTTATGTAACACCTATGAAACTAGACACAAAAACGATGAAATGTCTTTTATTCCACCGGTTTTCAAGTCAAACCTAAAATGCTGATCAATATTCTAGCACAAGTAGTCTTTCTATACCAGAAAAATAAATTAAAATAAGTTTGTAAGATGATTTGTGGCAATATTATGTGAATGAATTATACTGGTAAACTGAGTGGGTAGGGTAATCCTGGGGCTAAATTGATGGTAAAAAAGTCAAAATCAACCATAAATGTACTTCAGAATAGTGTTAAATGTATTTTAGAATAGTGTCTTAGTTAAGATTAAACAAAAGATATGAAAAAAATGTTTAAATTTTGAAACATCAGAATTGCTTTCATGTACCACCTATGAAACTAGACACAAAAACAATAAAATATCATTTTTTTTTTCACCGGTTTTCAAGTCAAACCTAAAAAAATGAGTTTTCAAGTCAAACCTAAAAAATTGATCCATATTCTAGCACAAATCTTCTTTCTACACCAGAAAAATAAATTAAAATAAGTTTGTAAGATGGTTTGTGGTATTTATATTCATAGTTTACGAAAAACTGGAATTTACAGCTATGGGGGCCATCTTGGACGCCATCTTGGATTTCTCAGCTCGCCATCATTTATGCCAATTTATGCCGGCAGTTTCAGATACTACGGATGCTGACGAACATTTTGGTATATGACATGTTTTGTTATACGCGGGGTGGGGGGGGGGGGGGGATGGGTTACTACCAGAAATAGCGGACTTTTTGGCCCATTGTCACCCTACCATTAAGCCAGCAGTCAAACTTTGTACAATATACCCCAGATTTGATTAGATTTTGGTGACATTGACCCTTTTTCAAGACCAAAGCCCCCCCACCCCACCCCCTCACCCCCCGAAACAAAAGCCAAGTTCTGGCCAAAAGTGGCTTTTCTGCACTCTATTTCAATAATGAATTGATTAAATTTAGTCAAACATGGTACTATATATCATTATAAAAGACTGTAGATTTGGTTAGATTTTGGTCACCTTGATCTTTTTTCAAGGTCACTGCACCCCCCCACCCACCACCACCACCACCACCCCCACGACACACACACACACACAAAAAGTCATTTTCGGGCCAAAAATGGCTTGTCTGCACTGTAAAGTCATGTGCTCAAGTCTGAGTCCAAATTTATACTGTACGGGCTTTGAACTCCCCTGCGGTCTTGGGATCTACCGCGGATGAGGAAAGACTATTTCGCTGAGGAATAGTTCTGGGAAAGAAAGAATGCTTCAGGGCATAAGTGTAGGCCTGGTGACAGCGGTATTGCGTGTAGTTAATGTCCTTGTTTGGGTTGAAACTGTCGCAAGGGTCTGTATGTCTATCTATATTCATAATATTATACTGAGTTGGTCACATTTAGCCCTCGCTATGCATATCACGGACGCTACTTTTTAAGTTTTATTTCACCATCGCCGACAGGTCCATCGAGCTGATGTTCTACTGAGTCTGAGTTTAACATCCTTTGCCTGCCTAGGTTCAAAAGCCAATTTACTGACAACTGGCCACATTGAACTTCATCTGCCAATCGTCCCCCCCCCCCACTGTGCTAGTCAGTCCAGGTCATCTTGTAAAAAAAGACAGTCGGAAGGAGAGAGTATGTTCATATACAGGACGCAATGATCAGCAAATAAACGGAAAGATGACCTGACATAATCAGGCAGATCATTAATGAATACTAAGAAGTAGACCGGTCCAAGTACCGAACCTTGTGGAACACCAGATGAAACGGGGACAGAGTTAAAATAAGGTTGTGGTATTTGTTTGTTTGTATTGGAGTTAAACGGCCCAGTCAGCACTATTTAGGTCATTTTCGAGGCGGTCAGTTTACCTATCCACACTTTTCATTGGCAGGTTTATACGTAAGCGGATATTCAGTTCAGTGCACATTCTTTCGACGGAAACTGCCAACTACCCTTCTTGTATCAGTGGAAGTGAAAGAATGACCGTAGAAAAGATTTCATGATCAATCTCCACGAAAGAAATTTGCCGACTTCGGCAGGTATCGAACACGCGTCCTCCTGATCACTAGTCAGACGCGCATAAGGTTTTGGTGTATCGTAACTACTTACTGCACGCTTACTCGAATGCCATTAGGCAACCTTGTGACTTATGATATGAAGCGAAAACTTCGCTAGAGACGCATGCTAATTCTGATAATTTGCATACTTTGGGCTAGGTAATGACGCAAAATATTTATAGCTATATACATCGCCAGCCTCGGTGGCTCAGTCGGATGCGCGTCCAACTGTTGATCAGGAGGACGCGGGTTCTGCTGGGGTCGGCAACATTGATCATGAAATTCTCTCCCTTCCGCTGATTCAAGAAGGGCAGTTGTCAGTTTCTGGGGAAAGAATGTGCACTCTACTGGTTAACAGCTTACGTATAAGCCTGCCCTGGAAAAGTGTGGATAGGTAAATTGACCTGCTCAAAAATGACCTAAAGTAGTCTTGACTGGGCCGTTAAACTCCAAAACAAACAAATAGCTATATACGCCAAAGCACCGAGATAACTGACTGGTCGATTGTCTCTGAGCCTTAAAATGTAGGCTTGACAAATAGTCCTGGACTGATATTTAAACTGGTTCGTTTACACCTTAAATTCCAGTTTTTTTTAAGCAGACGGTGTAGACCCTGATCGGACGCCGCGTTCTGATCTGGATCGACACTGTTTGCCAAGACCAACCAATTGTTTGAACTGAGGTTTAACGCCCCTTCAACAGTATATAGGTCAGTTTGGAGACGTTGCTTCCAATTTTGCGGGACTTTTACCCGACATTCAGATGAAATGACATTTCAAGCCCTGCCGCCCAATGAAACCAATATAGTTTATATACATGGAAGGTATGACACGCACCACTTTGCCTGCGCAGACTTCTAAGCGGAAAAGCCCAACCCATCATTCCAGTCCATATTCTATAGATAACCGTCTTACGCTACATTTTGTCCTCACAACGGCAATTTTCTATAAATAACCGTTATTCCGACAAGTGGTAATCACATGGACTTTAGCAGTAAAGAGCTTTTATGCTCAGTAACTTCGGGTCGATTGACAAACAATAAACCCAAACAGGATTATTGCACTGATATTGTTGAACACTTTCCCTCTTTGAGACATCAAACATTTGCAGGCTCGTGTCCTTCAGTTTATTATTATATACATTTAGTATACAATCATTTCATGCCTGTTTTGTTTGTTTGTTTCATTTCAGGTTTAACGTCCCCGTCAACACTGTTAAGGTCATTTTGGAGACGTTGCTTCCAATTGTGTGGGACTTTTACCCGACATTGAGATGAAATGACATCTCAAGCCCTGTCGCCCAATGAAACCAATAGTGTTTATTGGCATGGACGGTCCGCCTCGCACCGCGGTTTCTGGACAGGCTTAGATCCTCTAAGCGGTTTACCAGTACTAGTGTGCATTTCATGCCTGTTGGGATATAGTATACAGTTATTTGATTGGTGTTTGGACAGTAGAAAAAACTATTACCCACGATGTGTTGTGGACGACCTGAGGCACTATTGTCCGAGGCCTTCAGGTCGTCCACAGCACCGATGTGAAATAGTTCTGACTATTGTAAAACCGAGGGGTAATCGTTTATTTTATTACACGATGTTATCCATTGCTTATCAACGACGTCATATGATTAGATAATATCACGAGTGAGTTTGACTTTCAAGGTCATGACCTCAAGTTCAATGTCACTGTGGCTATTTTTAGCTCACCTGTCACGTAGTGACGAGGTGAGCTTTTGGGATCACTTTTTGTCCGTCGTCCGTCGTGCGTGCGTCCGTGCGTCCGTCCGTCCGTGAACAATTTCAAATAAGTATATCTCCAATACCCCATGGCCAATCTTGATCAAATTTCATGTGAATCATCATCAGGTAGGGGGAAAGGCTGCATAAGGTTTTTGGGCTGATCAGATTGGAATTCTGGTTGACATGGCAACATATAGCTCCCATAGACTTATAATGGGAAAACATTTAAAAATCTTCTTCTCTGAAACCACATGGCCCAGAGCTTAGATATTAAGCATGTAGCAAGGGCAAGTGGTCAACTACATAATTCCTGTCAATCATGCCCCTCGGTGCCAAATAGGCCACACCCTAAGGCCCTTTCGCTCCCATAGACTAATAATGGAAAAAAAAAAGCTTCAAAAATCTTCTTCTCTGAAACCACAGGGCCGAGAGCTTAGATATTTAGCATGTAGCAATGGTAAGTGGTCACCTACATAATTCCTGCCAATCATGCCCCTGGGTTCAAAAAGGGCCACGCCCCGGGGCCCCTTCGCTCCCATAGACTCATAATGGAAAAAATGTTTCAAAAATCTTCTTCTCTGAAACCACAGGGCCCAGAGCTTAGAAATTTAGCATGCAGCAATGGCAAGTGGTCACCTACATAATTCCTGCCAGTCATGCCCCTGGGTTCAAAAAGGGCCAGGCCCCGGGGCCCCTTCGCTCCCATAGACTCATAATGGAAAGAAGCTTCAAAAATCTTCTTCTCTAAAACCACAGGGCCAAGAGCTTATATATTTAGCATGTAGCAATGGCAGGTGGTCACCTACATAATTCCTGCCAATCATGCCCCTGGGTTCCAAATGGGCCACGCCCCGGGGCCCCTTCGCTCCCATAGACTCATAATGGAAAAAAGCTTCAAAAATTTTCTTCTCTGAAACCACAGGGCCCAGAGCTTATATATTTAGCATGTAGCAATGGCAGGTGGTCACCTACATAATTCCTGCCAATCATGCCCCTGGGTTCCAAATGGGCCACGCCCCGGAGCCCCTTCGCTCCCATATACTCATAATGGAAAAAAAGCTTCAAAAATCTTCTTCTCTGAAACCACAGGGCCCAGAGCTTATATATTTAGCATGTAGTAACAGCAAGTGGTCACCTACATAATTCCTGCCAATCATGTCCCTGGTGTCCAAATGGACAACGCCCCGGGGCCCATTAGCTCCTATAGACTCATAATGGAAAAAAGCTTCAAAAATCTTCTTCTCTGAAACCATAGGGCCCAGAGCTTAGATATTTAGCATATAGGAAGGGCAAGTGGTCAACTACATAATTCCTGCCAATCATGCCCCTGGGTTCCAAATGGTCCACGCCCGGGGGCCCCTTCGCTCCCATAGACTCATAATGGAAAAAAACTTCAAAAATCTTCTTCTCTGAAACCACAGGGTCCAGAGCTTAGATATTTAGCATGTAGCAATGGCAAGTGGTAACCTATATAATTCCTGCCAATCATGCCCCTGGGGTCGAAATTGGCCGCACCCCTGGGCCCCTTAGCTCCTATATACTCATAATGGAAAAAAAGGTTCAAACATCTTCTTCTCTGAAACCACGGAGCCCAGAGCTTAGATATTTAGCATGTGGCAACGGCAAGTGGTCACCAACATAATTCCTGCCAATCATGCCCCTGGGTTCCAAATGGGCCACGCCCCGGGGCCCCTTAGCTCCTATAGATTCATAATGAAAAAACAAAGCTTCAAAAATCTTCTTCTCTGAAACCACAGAGCCCAGAGCTTAGAAATTTAGCATGTAGCAACAGCAAGTGGTCACCTACATAATTCCTGCCAATCATGCTCCTGGGGTCCAAACAGGCCACGCCCTGGGGCCCCTTAGCTCCTTTAGACTCATAATGGAAAAAAGCTTAAAAATTCCTTCTTCTCTGAAACCACAGGGCCCAGAGCTAAGATATTTAGCACATAGCAACGGCAAGTGGTCACCTACATAATTCCTGCCAATCATGCTCCTAGGGTCCAAACAGGCCACGCCCTGGGGCCCCTTAGCTCCTATAGACTCATAATGGAAAAAAGCTTCAAAAATCTTCTTCTCTGAAACCACAGGGCCCAGAGCTTAGATATTTAGCACATGGCAACGGCAAGTGGTCACCTACATAATTCCTGCCAATCATGCCCCTGGGTTCCAAATGGGCCACGCCCCCGGGCCCCTTCGCTCCCATAGACTCAAAATGGAAAAAAGCTTCAAAAATGTTCTCCTCTTAAACCGCAGGGCCCAGACCTTAGGTAATTAGCATGTAGCAACGGCAAGTGGTCACCTACATAATTCCTGCCAATCATGCTCCTGCGGTCCAAATTGGCCACGCCCGCGGGCCCCTTAGCTCCCATTGACTCATAATAAAAAAAGCTTCAGAAATCTTCTTCTCTGAAACCACAGGGCCCAGAGCTTAGATATTTAGCATGTAGCAACAGCAAGTGGTCACCTACATAATTCCTGCCAATCATGCCCCTGTGGTCGAAACGCGCCACGCCCCGGGGCCCCTTAGCCCTATAGACTCATAATGGAAAAACTGCTTCAAAAATCTTTTTCTCTGAAACCACAGGGCCCAGAGCTTAGATAATTAGCATGTGGCAATGGCAAGTGGTCACCTACATAAATCCTGCCAATCATGCCCCTGGGGTCCAAATGGGCCACGCCCCGGGGCCCCTTAGCTCCCCTAGACTCATAATGGAAAAAAGCTCCAAAAATCTTCTACTCTGAAACCACAGGGCCCAGAGCTTAGATATTTAGCATGTGGCAATGACAAGTGGTCACCTGCATAAATCCTGCCAATCATGCCCCTCGGGTCCAAATGGGCCACACCCTGGGACCCCCTTAGCTCCCATAGACTCAAAATGGAGAAAAGCCTCAAAAATCTTCTTCTCTGAAACCATAGGGCCCAAAGCTTATATATTTAGCATGTAGCAACGGCAAGTGATCACCTACATATTTCCTGCTAATCATGCCCCTGGGGTCCAAATGGGCCACGCCACGGTGCCCCTTAGCTCCCATAAACTCTAAATGGAAGAAAGCTTAAAAAATCTTCTTCTCAGAAACTGTGAAGCACAGAACTTAGATATTTAGTCCAAATTGGCCAAATCCTGTGGCCCCTTAACACCAACACACTTATAATGGAAAAAAGCTTCAAACATCTTCTTTGAAACCATGAAATACAGACCTTAGATATTTAGTATATAGCAACACAAAATGGTCACCTACATAAATCCTGCCAACCATGCCCTTTGGGTCAAAATTGGCCAAGCCCCAGGGCTCATTAGCTTCTATAGACTTATACTGGAAAAAAAAACTTAAAAAAAAATCTTCTTTTCCAAAACCATAAGGCACAGATTTTGTTTGATTTGAGGTTTTACATCCCTGTCAACACTGTATAGGTCATTTTGGAGATGTCTCTTCCAATTTTGTGGGACTTTTTACCAGACATTGAGATGAAATTACATCTCAAGCCCTGTCGCCCAATGAAACCAATAGGGTTTATACGCATGGAAACCGCTTTGCCTGAGCTTAGATATTTAGTATGTAGCAATGTCAAGTGGTCTCCTACACTAATGATTTTCTGATACACAGGTGAGCGATATAGGGCCATTGGCCCCCTTGTTAGAAAAGCATTTTTCATGGCTCTAGCGCCTCCATTTATTGGTAGATTTTATTATTTTTTCACACAAATATTGCTTATGATACGTACTTTTGTCATCGCATTAACGCCTACATTTCTTGACCGATTTTAATATATCTTGATACAAATGTTTCTTATGACAATATCTCGAGCAGGTTCGACCTCCAAGGTCGTGGCCTCACTGTGGCTATTTTTAGGAAAACTTTTGTCATCACTCTAGCGCCTACATTTCTCCATTGATTTCAATACATCTTCACAGAAATGTTCCTTATGAAATTATCTCGAGGGAGTTCGACTTTCAAGGTCGTAGCCTCAAGGTCAAGGCCACTGTGGCTATTTTTAGAAAAACTTTGTCATCGCTCTAGCACCTACATTTCTTGACCGATTTCAATATAACGTCACACAAATGTTCCTTATGACCATATCTTGAGCGAGTTTGAATTTCAAGGTGGTGGCCTCAATGTCAAGGTCACTGTGTCTATTTTTAGAAAAAACTTTATCATCGCTCTAGCGCCTACATTTCTTAACCGATTTCAGTAAAGCTTCACACAAATTTTGCATATGAAAATGTGTCGAGCTAGTTCCACTTTCAGGGTCGTGGCCTCAAGGTCAAGGTCACTGTGGCTATTTTAATTTGAACTAGACCGAGCGGTCGATGGCAAGCCATCGCAAATCCCCACGCTTTTGCCACATAGCAGACGTGACCTTTTGACTCCTTGAGATGGCCCCTTAGGGCGGAGCCAACTATAACTTCCTCTCGCACACCCTTACCATGTAAGGAAGTCATGTAGCAAATATGGTTGCATTCTGGCCAGTTGTTAAGGAGAAGATAGCGTGACGGATGGAGGCTTTCACAATATCCCCGGACGCTTTCTTTAAAAGCGTGGGGATAATAAAAATCGATCAATAAATGTAGTCACTAGAGCGATGACAAAGTGTTTTTAAAAATAGCCACAGTGACCTTGACCATGAGGTCATGACCTTGAAAGTCAACTCGCTCGAGCAATTGTCATAAGGAACATTTGTGTGAAGTTATATTGAAATCAATCAAGAAATGTAGGCGCTAGAGCGATGACAAAGTTTTAGCTAAAAATAGGGACCGTGACCTTGACCTTGAAAGTCGAACTCGCTCAAGATATTGCCATAAAGAACATTTGTGTTAAGTTATATTGAAATCGGACAAGAAATGTAGGCGCTATAGCGATGACAAAGCTTTTCTAAAAATAGCCACAGTGTCCTTGACCTTGAAAGTCAAACACACTCGAGATATTGTCAAAAGGAACATTTTTGTGAAATTATATTGAAATTGGTCATGAAATATAGGCGCTAGAGCGATTACAAAGTTTTTTTTTTCTGAAAAAATAGCCACAAGACCTTGACCTTGAGGCCACGATATTGAAAGTCAAACTTGCTCGAGATATTTTCATTAGGAACATTTGTGTGAAGCTATATTGAAATCGGTCAAGAAATGTAGGCGCTAGAGCGATAACAAAGTTTTTTCTGAAAATAGCCACAGTGACCTCTACCTTGAGGCCATAGCCTTGAACGTCAAACTTGCTTGAGATACTGTCATAAGGAACATTTGTATGAAGTAATATTGAAATTGGTCAAGACTGAAATGAAGGCGCTAGAGCAATTACAAAGTTTTTTTTCTAAAAATAGCCACAGTGACCTTGACCTTGGGGTCACGGCCTTAAAAGCCGAACTCATTCGCGATATTGTCATAAGGAACATTTGTGTGAAGTTATATTGAAATCGGACAAGAAATGTAGGCGCTAGAGCGATGACAAAGCTTTTCTAAAAATAGCCACAGTGACCTTGACCTTGAAAGTCAAACACACTCGAGATATTGTCAAAAGGAACATTTTTGTGAAATTATATTGAAATTGGTCATGAAATATAGGCGCTAGAGCGATTACAAAGTTTTTTTTTCTGAAAAAAAAAATAGCCACAAGACCTTGACCTTGAGGCCACGATATTGAAAGTCAAACTTGCTCGAGATATTTTCATTAGGAATATTTGTGTGAAGCTATATTGAAATCGGTCAAGAAATGTAGGCGTTAGAGCGATAACAAAGTTTTTCTAAAAATAGCCACAGTGACCTCTACCTTGAGGCCATAGCCTTGAACGTCAAACTTGCTTGAGATACTGTCATAAGGAACATTTGTATGAAAAAATATTGAAATTGGTCAAGAAATGAAGGCGCTAGAGCAATTACAAAGTTTTTTTTTCTAAAAATAGCCACAGTGACCTTGACCTTGAGGCCACGGCCTTAAAAGCCGAACTCATTCGCGATATTGTCATAAGGAACATTTGTGTGAAGTTATATTGAAATCGATGGAGAAATGTAGGCGCTAGGGCGATAGCTTGACTTTTATATTGCAGTTTCAATAGCAGACGTGACCTTTTGACCCCTTGAGATGGCCACTTTGGGCGGAGCCAACTATAAAGTCCCTCTCGCACGCCCTCACCATGTAAGGAAGTCATGTAGCAAATATGGTTGCCTTCCAGCCAGTGGTTAAGGAGGAGATAGCGTGACGGACAGACGGACAGACGGACAGACAGACGGACAGACGGACGAAGGCATTCACAATATCCCCGAACTCTTTTTTTTTAAAAAGCGTGGGGATAATTACTTTGTCATCGCTCTAGCGCCTCAATTTCTCTACTGATTTCAATATTACTTCACACAAATGTTCCTTATGACAGTATCTCGAGCGGGTTTGACTTTCAAAGTCGTGGCCTTAAGGTCAATGTCAATGTGGCTATTTTAGAAAAACCTTGTAATCGAACTAGTGCCTACATTTCTTGACCAATTTCAATATAATTTTACACAAATGTTTATTTTGACAAACTCTCGAGTGTGATTGACTTTCTTGGTCGTTGCCTCATGGTCAAGGTCACTGTGGCCATTTTTAGAAAAAACTTTGCCATTGCTCTAGCGCCTACATTTTTTGATTGATTTCAATATTACTTCACACAAATGTTCCTTATGACAATATCTCGAGCAAGTTGACTTCCAAGGTCATGGCCGCATGGTCAAGGTCACTGTGGCTATCTTTAAAAAAACATTGTCATCGGTCTAATGCATACATTTATTGATGGATTTCAATATTACTTCACACAAATGTTCCTTATGACAATATCTCGAGCGGGTTTGACTTTCAAAGTCGTGGCCTTAAGGTCAATGTCATTGTGGCTATTTTTAGAAAAAAAAACAGCCTTGGTATCGCACTAGTGCTTACATTTCTTGACCAATTTCAATATAATTTTACACAAATGTTTATTTTGACAAAATCTCGAGTGCGATTGACTTTCTGGGTAGTTGCCTAATGGTCAAGGTCACCGTGGCCATTTTTAGAAAACTTTGTCATCGCTCTAGCGCCTACATTTTTTGATTGATTTCAATGTTACTTCACACAAATGTTCCTTATTACAATATCTCGAGCAAGTTGACTTCCAAGGTCATGGCCTCATGGTCAAGGTCACTGTGGCTATCTTTAAAATAACTTTGTCATCGCTCTAATGCATACATTTATTGATGGATTTCAATATTACTTAACACAAATGTTCCTTATGACAATATCTCGAGCAAGTTGACTTCCAAGGTCATGGCCTCATGGTCAAGGTCACTGAGGCTATCTTTAAAATAACTTCGTCATCGCTCTAATTGCATACATTTATTGATGGATTTCAATATTACTTCACACAAATGTTCCTTATGACAATATCTCGAGCGAGTTGACTTTCAAGGTCATGGCCTCATGGTCAAGGTCACTGTGGCTAGCTTTAAAAAAACTTTGTCATCGCTCTAATGCCTACATTTATTGATGGATTTTTATATAACTTCACACAAATGTTGGATATGATAATATCTCAAGTAAGTTGGACTTTTGCCAGTTCAAGGTTGTCTGCTTACGAAGTTGTCTTGTGCGAGGGGAGTTGTATCGCATGCGATGCCTTGTTTCTTCAGTTTCTACACTGTCATTCATTCTCCTCTTTTTCCCCTGTCCCTTCTCTTTCATCTGATTATTAACCATTCAATCTCTTTTCTCCCTTTCTATGGGAGATGACACAAAATGGCCCACAAGGGTTATCGTTAAACTCCAATACAATTAACCAATTCAGTACCAGAAACCCCTAAAGGGGTTCCTTGGCAAACAGTGCAGGCCCAGATCAGACGCCGCAGAATGCGGCGTCTGACCAGGGCCTCCACTGTTTGCTTTAAGTTCAGTCATTTTCCAAATAAATTTTGAAGAAAACACAACCTATCAACCCTAAATTTTAAAATGGACTCCTGCTATATATAAGAGGGAAGATTACATTTGGTACAAAAAGGGTTAACCAATTCACTGTATATATTTCTTTCCTACAGGCTTATTGTTACAGTGCAACGTGCAGTTCCAAAGGATGTTTGCCCGGATTGATAAGTTACATTGACTCCAACAATCTAGGGACGTTTTGCCCAGCCAGTGAGGAGGGATGCCAGGTACATGGTTCATCATCATCATAATCATCATCGTCGTCGTCGTTGTCGTTCTCCTCCTCCTCCTCCTCCTCCTCCTCCTCCTCCTCCTCCTCATCATCATCATCATCTTCTTCTTCTTCTTCTTCTTCTTCTTCTTTCTTTCTTTCTTTCTTTCTTTCTTTCTTAGTCATCTTCTTCCTCTCTTCTTCTGCTTCATCGCCATCATCATCAGCAGCAGCATCAGCAGCAGCAGTAGAAGCAACAGAAGCTGCATCATCAGTAGCAGCAGCATCATCAGTCCCGTAACAGAGTTGGTCACGGGGACGCAACTAATAAATAAATAATTGCAGTAAAATTCTGCTATTAAGACCACCAAAAATTTAGACTAATTCTACTTTAAAAAGCTTATTTAGAAAGTTTCAGTTATTCTTTCTTTGTGTTTTCTGCATACAGTGTCCTCTGGTCAGGGACCACATTTCGAACTATTCAAAAGTGGTCTTAAAGACCACTTTTGAACAGTCCCAAAGGTGGTCTTAATATAAGAATTTCACTGTATTTTCTCTCCGTTTCTTCCTTCAGAGAGTCGCATTTTATATGCTGTTTTTACGTTGTCCATCCATCCGTAACACCTTGGTTTTTCCTACATATCTTGATTAATAATATTAGGAATCCATCATTTTAATGTCCCTGTCAACACTGTATAGGTCATTTTGGAGACGTTGTTTCCAACTTTGTGGGATTTTTATCCGACATTACTATGATTTGAAATCTTAAGCCCTGCCGCCCAATAAAACCAATAGGGTATATATGCATGGACAGTCCAGCTCGGCCCACTTTGTCTGGACAGGCTTAGAACCCCCTGAGCTGTTTACCAGTACCCATGGTCAGTCGGTTTCAGCTCTGCGTATATGGAACATGCAGCCCAAACTTTTTCTTCAAGCCCGGATGCGGCCCCCGCCCATCGGGGCTTGAAGAAATATATGGACTGCATGATGCTTCCATGCAGAGCTGAAACCGACCCGCACACGAGTACTGGTAAACCGTTTAGAGGATCTAAGCCTGCTCAGGCAAAGCGGTGAGCGTCGGCCCGTCCATGTTTATAAACCCTATTGTTTTCATTGGGCGGCAGGGCTTGAGATGTCATTTCATCTCATTGTCGGGTAAAAGTCCCACAAAATTGGAAGCGACGTCTCCAAAATGACCTTTACAGTGTTGACGGGGACGTTAAACCTCAAATCAAACAAACGGCCTTTTTTGTCTGGGCATGCTTAGAACCCTCTAAGCGGTTTACCATTACCCATGGGCAGTCGGTTTCAGCTCTGCGTAGAAGCGTCATGCAGTCCAATCTATTCCTTCAAGCCCCGATAGGCGGGGCTGACACAGACTGGTTCAAGTGGTGTGATGACCATTACAGGTAGCTCCAAATAAGATCGGTAGGGCGGGGCAGTTTAGGTGTTGTCAGTTTGTTAAATTCACTTATTCCACAGGCAGATACGGAAGTGTATCTTTTGCATGCTGTTTGCAAATGCACACACCATTCACATTATTTGCATTATCTGCTGGTTCCTAGTCTGAAGGTTATCAGTGTTGGAAAAACAGGTAACCAGACCCCCCTGAACTTGAAAGGTCCGGGGGTCTGGTTACCTGTTTTACCAATATTGACAATGTGCAAGCTGGGAGCCAGCAAATAATGCAAATATGGTGAAGAGCTTTGTTTGTGCTACTCTTAAATTCACGTAATCCGGTTACTTGTTTTACCTTTTTGTCAATAGAATATTGTGGAGCGTGGTAGCTCAGTGGTTAGTGCACTTGAAGAAATATATGGACTGCATGATGCTTCCACGCAGAGCTGAAACCGACCCGCACAAGAGTACTGGTAAACCGCTTAGAGGATCTAAGCCTGCTCAGGCAAAGCGGTGAGCGTCGGCCCGTCCATCTTTATAAACCCTGATGCTAAAGGCCCCCGGTTTGATTCCCAGCGGTGGTAATAAAAATGGGGTGTCCGAACATGCTCAAGTGGCTTCATTTGCAGGGATGAATGCCACAAATTGCACCGTCCTTCGGATCGGGACTTTAACTGGAGGCCCCCTGTATAGGGAGAACCATCCCCTGTGCAGGTTAAAGATCTATACCGTTATTACATGATTACTGTGTAGGCTTTCATCCTGCAAATCTAGAGTGTATGCAATGTACACCTGCCGAAAATGCCCGCGAGGGCGTAGGCAGTATTCGAAGAAAGGAAGAAAAGAAAGAAAGAATATTCAAAGGGCGGGTTCATACGATAGCTCTTTTGTTGTTGTTTTTTGTTTGATTTGAGGTTTAACGTCCCCGTCATCACTGTAAAGATCATTTTGGAGACGTTGCTTCCAATTTTGTGGCTCTATGCTGCGAGTCTCATAGATAGATACTACTATTCAAATGTCTTTGCAAACAGTACTGGGGTAGACATAGATCAGGTTAAATGGCTCGTTTAATTCTGTCACTGATTATACAAAATGGGCATGTCTGAATCAAAAATGCAAAAGTCTTCTTTAAAAGGGTTAGTCTTCCAGGTAAATTTGCTGTTGGTTAAAGTGCATTTGTTTCATATCTACCAGATGGCTACTTTTCCTATGAAAATGTGTCATATTTTTCTTATTGATACTCCGAACATATGTTCTGGGTGCTCGTTAGAACCGCATCGTTGAGGCCATTCTAACGAGTACCCACAACATATGTCATGGAGCAGAAATAAGTGAAAACATGTATACCCCCATAAACCGCAGTTTTCTTTGTATAAAGTGGGTTTTGGGGGATGTTCATTTCACGGACTTGTTCACGTGATGAAATGGGCATTTCTGACTTGAAGATTCGGGTTGTATTACCTTCAGTTACTAAAACTCAAAGCTATGAAAGTGCTAATAAGGCGATTGTTTGAGAACTTTTGACAGCGCCTGACATTTCTTTCATCTGGTTGGTAGTTTAAATCGGGTTTGAGGCATTTTTTCTTGTAACAGTAGAACACATCGTATATTCATAATTGCTTTATTGCCCCTGTGATGTACTGTCTATAACAGATCAAAGGTGGACCTTAATAGGGTGATTAGTAGCTCTTGATGAATCCCCTGACTGAGGCACTTAAGGGGAAAATAATAATAATCAATAATGTACACTTTAGTCAACAGTTAGTAAACTATTGATTTCCCCAAAGAGGCCCCTTACCTGTTGAAGACAGAGAACTTCTCTTCATTCAGCACTTGGGGCTACATAGTATTATGTAATGAAATGATATTCCACAAAAATCAAGAACAAATGCCTTTAAAGAATATTTAAAATCAGGAAAGTAAACAGGAGGACAGGTGCGTTCATGAAATAAATTAATAGAAGTTATAATGTTTGTTTCATCGGCAGTTTCATTTTAGATATTAGGAACTTTTTTTCTCCTAGATGTCACCTGGTGGTGATTAGGCAGTTTGCATTAGGCAAAATTTTACTCTAATGTTCGCTTTGGGGCGATCAGTCGCCATGGGGCGATCGGTCCCCCCCCCCCCCCCCAACACACACACCCTCTCCCCAAACTGCATCTGAAAACGTCGCCTACCTTTGTCGTCTGCTGATTCTTCTTGCAAACGTTTCAAACATAAAGATGCATACTGGCAAATAGTGTGGATTTTAATCAGGCTGCTTCTAGTGAGCATTCTGGTCTGGGCCACGCTGTTTTCAAAATGACTTGTAAAGTTACCAGCAGACAACAAAGCAGACGAAAGTTGCTGTAATTGATAGTATTAGGGTCAACATACATGAAAGAAAAGTGATGATATATATGTTTCACAGACAACAATCACCGAGTCCATAGATAGCACCACTGGGCATGCCACATTCATGGAAACCACAGGATGTGCCACACAGGCGTGTATTCCGGTGTATCAGTCCTCTAGTGGCGTCACTGTCAGAATGTACTGTTGCAAAGACCGTCTGTGCAACAATGGAGGTATGTATATGTTTTAAGCCAAGGCATTAAAAGGCCTACAAAAAGATCACACAACCGCCATAGATATCAATCACCTGTTGACGCCAGTTTATATAAGAAATAAATTTGGTTTACAGGATTATATTATGTTATTTCATTATTTCTGCTCAAAATTTTAGTTTGCGGGTTCTAGATAGAATCGCCTCATTTTATTCGGTTTTAATGCGTGCCGGAGGAAACATTTAGGAAAATATTTCCTAATAGGCGATATGGAAGAATGCACTTTCTTGCATACCAGATAAGGAAATCCTGAGATATAAATTGTGTTCTTATCCTGGTGTTCTTACCCAGGCAAACCACAAAGTATAATGCGCGAAAAATAAAATGTAAGATAAAGTTAAATGAAAATTTTCGGTGGTGTTGTGCTAGAAAAAGAATCTAACATGGTGCTCTATTGTAGATGGGCGTTTCCAACCCTCGGGATGACCGTGCTGAGCGGAACCTCGGCATAGCCTCGGTTCCGCTCAGCACGGTCATCCCTCGGGCTGGACACGCATATCTACAATAGAACATCATATCAGATTCTTATAATGTCACACAGTAGTATTATCAAATGTTCGCTTAGGCCTAAAATACCCGTGCAACCGCTAACATGCTGCGAAAAATAAGGTTTGTTGGTCAAAAGAACTTTTATAGATTTTCTTGATGAAAAAAAAAGAAGAAAACATCTTTAAAAGCGTATACACAAGAAAGCATTCAAATAATGAGGTTTAAAACGTCAAGGAAGCAACAGGACAGGGTTTTAAGTATGAGATTTGTTATTTTGACCATTGTATGTATTTTATCATCTGAGTGCTAAAAATATCAAACTCAGTAGGTACGAAAATCTTTTTTTCTGGATGGCCATTGTGGTTGAAGGGTCGACACAAAATATCAGGCTTGGTCCGGTTAGCGGTAATACAAGAATAGTTCACAAGTATAGTTTATATCTATCACTCTTTATGTATCCCAGAGACTATAGAAGGGCCCTGCGAACATAAAAGAACATGATGCTTAGTCTGATCAGAGCTACGAGAACATCCAAGATCATAGCTGAGACGTGGATTGAACAGCGAGACGTTACATCAATCAAGTGTTTCGGTCTCACATGGTTCCATTTATTTGTTTACGCTCAGAATCCGGGATATCTTACCCAGCAGGCTTACGAGCGGGCTCATTGTGCTGTTCGTACTCAAAAATGTCTTCAAGCCAATGGAATACATGAACTGGGCTAGCCAGCCTTTCTCCTCCGATCTCTTTCCCATAGGGTATCTTTGGGTAGAGGTGTCCACTTCTTTTACTGATTTTTGGTATCGGTAAATGTAACAGACCTCTATGACATATCATTTGCGCCCCCGCCCGTCGGGGCTTGAACAAATGGATTGGGCTGCACGTTGCTTCCACACAGGGCGGAAACCGAAAAGTGGTCGTTTTAAAGGACCCAGTTAGGGGTATGGTAGGTAATAAAGGGTATTTTCCCTTTCATAACTATAAGTTACAAATGTTAAAGATATTTGTTAAAATCGTCTTACCCACTTGGTAACAAATGTTATACATGTTGAAATGATATGTATCAAAAATAACTGTGTGCTATTTTAATGACAGACTTTATCTGCCATTCTTTGCTATCACACGATTTTTCTATCCTTGTCCCGGCTTTGTCTCAGTTCCTCTGAAATACGAGTCCGAGAAAAAACGTCGTCCATCTTGTTTTCAGTTTTTGTTTTTTTGTGTGTTTTTTTTGGTTGTTGTTGTTTCGTTCAGTTTCGTTCATATAATATTTATTAAACAAATTTTGAACATTTTACCATACATATTTGTATATGTGTATTGATTTGTTTGTTTGTTTTGAGGTTTCAAGTCCCCGCCAACACTATTTAGGTCACGTGTATTGATTTAAATTCGGAAATGCCTAGAATAATCATTGACACCAGAATCATTTATTTAACTAGTTTAAGACCTACATTCGAGATTTTACCATTTCACTTTCTGAGTATCTGAACAGGACTCTTTTAGCTTGATTTTGGATAGACAAGGTTTTTTACATGATGGCAGTTTTTTACATTGATTCCGCCGTCTGGATTTACAAGGTTTGCACCGGCCGGCAAGTTTGAAAGAATTACAAATGTGTATGTGCAGACTGTACGACCGTAATGGTTCGCATGAATCTGTGCTGATCACCTTTTATGATAAATACCCATATGTCTCATGAGCTGGCTCATTTATAAAATACCGGCCCCGATAGCTAAGTTGGTAGAGGGTCCGCTCCGGGGAAAGGGAGGTCACGGGTTCGATCCCGGGTCGCGACATACCAAAGTCGTTAATAATGGTACTAGCTGCTCCTCGCTTGGCAGATTTACGGGGTAGAGCTAGGACTGGTCGACCCAGTGTCAGGATAATGTGACTGGGTGTGGTATTATGTAATGTGTCTGGGACATGATACTTCAGTGAGGCAGCACTATAAAAGTGAGCATTGAGCTCCCTGTCGTAACCAGACACCGTCGTTATATGACTGAAAAATTGTTGAAAGCGACGTTAAACCCGAATTCACACACACACTCATTTATATAGTGTGTTCATCCCAGGGCGGGGGATGGGGTACATGATGTTTCGACAAGAAATTAATGCAATGTCTTGAGATTGCAACGACGTTGACACTTTAAATAGGTTTAATTGTCCAGTAGAGGATTACACGGGAAGGGGGACTATGACCGTAAAAAGGATTAAGGATGGGTTGGTACAAGTGAAATGATCTTGAAAAGACAAACATAAATTAAAAAATAAGAGCACCTCTCGCCTGTTTCCTTCGTATGTCGCAAAGAGAGGTAAATCAAGTCAAGTTTCACGATAAATTTAATGAACTTGGTTGTGATCATACAGATCTGTCTCAAGTTTCACGAGGCTAGGACAAAAACGTATGGAAATATGGCCAAGGTTATAGTCCTTGGTTACATTTGCGACACATAGGTCAAAGGTCAAGGGTCTCTTTGGTATCAATGGAAAGATGTTGTCCCAAGAAACATTCATGTGAAGTTTGAAGGCTGAACTTTTAGTGGTATTAAAATACAGTAGAACTTCGATGGCTCGAACACCGATGGCTCGTTTACCATGGCTCAGTCGAACCCGTTCTTGAGTCCCTAGGGAATTTCTGTAGATAAGAAATAGGGAGGGTAAACATTAGGATATTTTCGTCTTTTACCGTGCAAATGTATGCTGTGTGTACTCATTAGAATCGCCTCATTATCGAACACCGAAAAAGATGTCCTAATGTATGTCGTTATGCCTCCTGGCATTAGCCCTCAGTGGCTCAAACTACCCCTGTCTCGAACAGATTTTAATGGTCCCAAAGGTGTTCGAGCCATTGAAGTTCGACTGTAAGTGACAAAACCTTCTTTTTTAAATGGAGAGAAAAGTGGAGATAATACAGTCAAATTGTATGATAGAGTTATGGAATTTGGATAGAATGTAACTCTTGTGATGATGCATTAATGTAGGCCAAATTCGTTTGGAAATATTGCCAAGGTTAAAATTTTTGCTCAAATTTTCGAAAATAGGTCAAAGCTCAAAGGTCCAGATCACAGGTAAAAAATCTTGGTATCAATGGAAAGGCCTTGCCCCAAGAAACACCCATATGAAGTTTAAACAGTATTGGATTGAGAGGAAAAATGTGTTTCAGAAAAGAAACTGAAAAGGGGAGATAATCAGCCTAAATCGACAATAAAGTTATGGCCCTTGGTCAGAATGTAGCTCTTGTGTTGTGTATTTTAGCTCACCTGTCACGTAGTGACGAGGTGAGCTTTTGGGATCACTTTTTGTCCGGCGTCCGTCGTGCGTGTGTGCGTCAGTGCGTGTGTGCGTGTGTGCGTGCGTAAACTTTTTCTACAAATGACATCTCCTCCTAAACCACTGATCGGATTTTAACCAAATTTCACAGGAATGATCCTTAGGTGGTCCCCTTTCAAAGTTGTTCAAATGGTTCCGTTCCATTGCACATCTAGGTCACAGGAGCTAAAAATAGATTTTTAAAATGAAAACTTTAAAATTTAAAAATCTTCTTCTCTGAAACCGAAAGGCCCAGGTCTTCGATATTTGGTATGAAGCTTCATCTAGTGGACCTCTACCAAGATTGTTCAAATTATGGCCCTTGGGCCAGAAATGCCCCCGCCCCGGGGGCCTTTGGGTTTACATTGGCTTATATAGGGAAAATCTTTAAAAATCTTCTTCTCTGAAACCACAAGGCCCAAGTCTTTGATATTTGGTGTGAAGCTTCACCTAGTGGACCTCTACCAAGATTGTTCAAATTATAGCCCTAGGGCCAAAACTGCCCCCGCCCCGGGGGCCTTTGGTTTTACATAGCTTTTACAGGGAAAATCTTTAAAAATCTTCTTCTCTGAAACTGCAAGGCTCAGATCTTTGATATTTAGTGTGAAGCTTCATCTAGTGGACCTCTACTTAGATTGTTTAAATTATAGCCCTGGGGCTAAAAATGTCCCTGCCCCAGGGGCCTTTGGTTTTACATAGGCTTATATAGGGAAAATCTTTAAAATATTCTTCTCTGAAACCGAAAGGCCCAGGTCTTCAATATTTGGTATGAAGCTTCATCTGGTGGACCTCTACCAAGATTGTTCAAATTATGGCCCTTGGGCCAGAAATGCCCCCGCCCTGGGGGCCTTTGGGTTTACATAGGCTTGTATAGGGAAAATCTTTAAAAATCTTCTTCTCTGAAACCACAAGGCCCAGGTCTTTGATATTTGGTGTGAAGTTTCACCTAGTGGACCTCTACCAAGATTGTTCAAATTATAGCCCCAGAGCCAAAAATGCCCCCACCTTGGGGGCCTTTGGTTTTACACAGGCTTATACAGGGAAAATCTTTAAAAATTTTCTTCTCTGAAACCGCAAGGCTCAGATCTTTGATATTTGGTGTGAAGCTTCATCTACCGTTAGTGGACCTCTACCAAGATTGTTCAAATTATAGCCCTTGGGCCAAAAATGCCCCATCCCTTGGGCCCTTTGGTTTTTCATAGGCTTATATAGGGAAAATATTTAAAAATCTTCTTCTCTGAAACCACAAGACTCAGGTCTTTGATATTTGGTATGACGCTTCACCTAGTATAGCCCTTGAGCCAAGAATGTACTAGAGACATTGATTCTCAGGTGAGCGATTCAGGGCCCTCTGGGCCCTCTTGTTATGAATTTTTATGAGGCTAGATCAAATACTTTGAAGATATACATGTTGCCAAGGTTATGTTTCTTTCCTGGCGACGATGACAATGCAGACGTCAGAGTGTTGACAATAGCTCGAAAGTTTTTCTTTGAAAAACAGACGAGCTAAAAAATGAATAGACCACTGCACAACAGACACACTTGACTGATTCACTTCGCCAAACACATATCCATTACGAAAACACGCCTATACAAATACATTGTAACCCTTATAGCCTAAAAAATGAAAATTTTATGTTGAATTTTTTTTTTCTTATTTCTGCTCAAAACATAGGTTGTGGGTACTCGTTAGAACCGCCTCATCGAGGCGGTTCTAACGAGTACCCACAATCTATATTTCAGAGCAGAAATAAGAAAAATAAGTTTTACCCCTGCAAACCCCAGTTTTGCTATATAAAAGTGGGGTTCAAGGGGTCAAAATGATATAGGCGTGTTTTTGTGAGGAAACTGTTCAACAAACTGCGTCTTTCCTCGTGTTATATGGGCAAAGCGATACGGCGTTGACGTGGTGCCAAATTTGGTAAGTTTGGAAATCGTGTACATTTTGAGATAAAACATTTCTTCTGAAATGTCTCTTCAAAGTACTACTGGTATATCAATTCATTACTGAATTTTTCGTACTTTAAAAAATATATCTGAAATCTTTTCATAAAGGCCTTGATATTCACAAAATTTTCATAGAATGTGTCATTTAAGTGCCTTTTGGCGCTTTGATTCTAATCTTTGTTGTTGATGGGACGTAATACCCAATCAAACAAGCCAACAAAAGTAAATGTAGTGTTAACACTTACAATTGTAACTTTTATCATCCCCTACTTTTGCAATTTAGAAGCCACTGTGGTGTAGTGGTTATGCTACTCGCCTGATAAACCAGGGATTGCAGGGTCGATCCCGGGCTTCTTCAGACTTTCGGATGGGTCTTTTAACCGAGGTCCTGTCTCCGTATGACCTTAGCTGTTGGTGGGACGTAAAACTGAAACAGACTCACTCACCCTTCTTTTGCAAACAGTGAAAATCCAGATTAGTTGGCTTGATGTACCATGTTTATCAAGCTGATTGTCAATTGAACAAATGCATTGTATCAAGTACTTTGATTGATGAATAAATGGATGTGGCAAAATTATTTTATTCACCAGGATAAGGGTAACTTGATTCTGTTTATAGGTATACATGTTGAAATTGTTTGAAGTCTTCATTAGAGAGAATGCATGAACCTCATGTGAGACATCTCTTTCAAATTCAGAACGAATTTTTGGCCCTTTGTCAATAGCGGTCCACTCCTGACTCAAAGAATTTCGGTAAATCCGTGTAAATGAAAGGAATGAGGAATATGCGAAAGCTGTCTCGTAGGAAATGGTTGTTTTGTTTTCACGGCCATTTCCAGATTATTTCACTCATTTCGAGCCGATCGTTAATCACACGTGGGCAAAAACTGGAGTACACGAAGAAAACATCCACCTGACCTTCCGTTGCAGAACTTGTGGCGTCTTACATGTGGCCCGAGGGAGCCACGAACCCACAGTGGTAAGAGACCTAATGAATATGAGTCAACTCTCTTAACTATTAGGCCACACAGGCCTGTATGTAGGGAATGGTGGGTTAGATATTCTATCCGGCCTTTGGTTTTATACATACTCATTTTCAAAATTTGTACAGTCACAATACATACAAATGATACAATAGTAGGATAAGAAGAAAGCATGAGGGCTTAGATGGTTCATTTCGAACGGTTCAGCAAGTCAGTGCATGAACGGCCCTGTAAACCCCACTTTAAATAGAGAAAGAAAGTGGTTTACTTGGGTGTTTTCGTATTTATACTCCAAACATAAGTTTTGGGTGCCCTTTAGAACCATCTTACGAGTACCCACAACCTATATCTTGGAGCAGGATTACAGAAATATAAACCCCAATTTTCTCTACAAGCCTATATAATTTTAAGCTGAAAAATTGTGATATTTTTGCTTATTTCTGCCCAAAATATAGATTGTGGGTACACGTTAGAACCACCTCAAACCCAGTTTTACTATACAAAAGTGAGGCTCAAGGGGATCAAAATTAAGTAGGCGTGTTTTCGTGATGTGTTTGTGTTGATTATGAGTTATATTATCTTATTTGCAGGAGAAATGGCTGTTGATCCAAACAAGGTAAGGCTGTTTGAAAACGCATCTCTATTTGCACAAACACTCAATCTTATGAGCAAGAACCAAGATCTGTCGTATTTATTATTTATGCCAAGGCGGCTGCGCCCATCGGGGCTTGAAGAAATAGATGGACTGCATGATGCTTCCACGCAGAGCTGAATCAGACCGCACACGAGTACTGGGATCTAAACCTGCCCAGGCAAAGCGGTGCGAGTCGGACCGCCCATGCTTATAAATCCCATTAATTCCATTGGGCGACAGGGCTTGAGATGTCATTTCATCTCAGTGTTGGGTAAAAGTCCCACAAAATTGTAAGCAACGTCTCCAAAATGTTGACGGGGACGTTAACCCATAAACCAAAGAAACAAACAAAACCAACTACAAGGAAAACATGGCTCATTATTGTTTTGAAAATTAAAATCAGAAATCTCAGCAAACATTTGCATTTCTGTTTACAAAAGCATTAATGTTATACATCTCAATTGATTCTTGTCAGATTATCATATGACATCACGTTTTCAAGTCCGTGTACTGAACACCCCTCTAAACCCCAATTTATATAGAGAAAACAGGTTTACAGGGCTTTACATTATTTTTGCTTATTTCTGGTCCAAGACAGGTTTTATAGGTTATGGGTACTCGTTAAAACCACCTTAATGAGGCGGTTCTAATGAGCATCCACAACCCGTATTTGGAGTACCACTTTGAAAACTAGGGTTCACAAATTTTCATCAGAAATCATCATCATCATCATCAACGGATTTTTGATTAACGTGCAGGTACAGGGGCAACGTCCACATAAGTGGGCCCCTTTCCAGGTAGCTGGCTTGCTGCACGAATGGCAGATCTTACACCAGATCTCCAGGTTTGTCTATCATGAGGATCGATAGCAGAGAGCTTCCATTCTCTGTAATCTCTTTCTGTCAGCTGCTTCCTGGTCATCTTGGGCCTTCCTGGCCCCCGCTTTCCATCTACCTGTATGTCACAGACAGTCTTAACTGCACCGTTGGAGCGTTCCACATGTCCATACCAGCGAAGCCTTCTCTCTTTCAGGATGAGGTCCAGGTTCTCAATGCCAAGACGCTCAAGTAACTCACTGGACCTGATGGTGACAGTGTCCTGTGGCTTGACATTGCAGATCTGTCAGATCATTGCCCTGTCATTCCGCTGTAGACGTTGGAGGTTTGGCTTTGTCAATGGCCATGTCTCACTGGCATGGAGCATTGCGCTCCGCCCACAAAATTTATACACACGGCCACGTGTTTTGAACGAGAGGTGGCGGGAAGTGGGAACTGGTAGCAACTCCTTGAATTTCTTCCAGGCTGTTTTGACACGTGATGTAGTTGAAAGGTTGCAACCACCCGCTGCAGAGAGCATATCACCTTTGTAGCAAAAGGAAGCTACAACTTCCAGCTCGTCGGATCCAACTTGAACTTCCCTCTGTGGTCTGCCATCTAAGGGGCGTGCAGTTCCTTGGCACCGTGTACACCTGTAATCAGGGTCCTCTATCGGGCGTTTGAGCCCACTGCATTTTTGTGCACCCAGAACTTGCAGCCATTACAAAAGATACTGTTGCTGCCCACTCCAGTGCGACATACAGCGCATGGGAACTGGCCTGTACTCTGCAAGAAGTCCAGACCTGTACCACAGATCATGATCTTTGTCTTTCCTGCATTCACTCTCAGCCCTTTCGCCTCCATTGCGTCTTTCCAAGTTAAGAGCCTCCTGACACATTCCTCAAGGGATTCAGCTATGATGACAAGGTCATCAGCATACAGGTCCTCTCAGGGGACTTCAGATCGGAACTCGGATGACAAGGCTTCAAGCACAATGATGAAAAGCAGTGGGCTGAGAACAGAGCCTTGATGAACACCCACGTGCACCTTCACCTCGAATTCTTCACTGTAACCATCACCAACGCGGACACGGCTCCGAGCATTAGCATACATCCCTTGGACCAGTTGCACAATCCACTCATCCACTCCAAGTTTTCTTAGTGCCCACCAGATGACTTTGCGAGGCACTCGGTCAAATGCCTTCTCTAAGTCTACAAAAGCCATGTAGAGTCTCCTGTTGGCCGCCAGATACTTCTCTTGTAGCTGCCGTACAACAAAAATTGCGTCTGAGAAAAGTCACCATTTTGGAGATATGAACAATGCACTATGTCACACGGGTGTGTTAGCGTAAAAGCAAAGATACTGATCAACCTGTGCATATGTGCAGGCTGATCTTCACCATTCGAGCATTCCGTCATGACAAATTTTAACTGTGCATGCCCAGCAATTCAGAGGGGCCAGGAATATGGCTTTCTGTCTGAAGGTTCCTCTTGATTCACTGCTTGTATGAGCGAGCAGCGAAGGTTCTGGCGAGACTGCGCGCATGCGCAGGCTCGCCTGAACCTTCGCTGCTCGCATAGGAGATAAGTACCAAAATCGCTTTAGGGGGCCTAAATAGCACAGAACAGAATTTTTTCACAACCATGCTAGGCACGAAAATGTGCATTGCAGGCACATGACGTAATTGTGACGTCATATCAAGGTCGGTACAACGTAATGACGATAATGCAACGTCACATCTACGTCGGTGCAACGTCGTGAAGTTGCATCGACGACGTTGCACCGATGTTGATTTGACGTTGCCCTTGCGACGTTTGTCTGCTGGGTGCTGAGTGACATGTTTTGTAACACGTTATATCCTGTAAGTCAGCTGTCAGCCAGGCATAAATTCAAAACAAAAACTAGTATGAATGCCATTGCCGTCTCTCCTGCATAGTCCAATTAAAACACATCAAGACCAAAACTCAGACCTTAACATGGCGAAAGAATGTGTCTTGTACTGGTTAACCGCTAAGTATAAGCCTGCCAAGGAAAAGGTTGAATTGATAAACTGACCGGCTCAAAAAAGACCTAAATAGTGTTGACTTGGCCGTTAAACTGCAATACAAAAAAACAAACAAAATAATTTAGCAAATTTCACCATAAAATACTGCAGAAAGTGTGGCATGTTCAACGACATTCAGTACATTAAGGCACACACTTAGCATAACATGACGTGAACGTCAACGCGCCACAGAGACGTCAGAAACAGAAAGGTCGTGCGAATAAAAGTTTCTTTGCACTTTGCATGTTATTGCTTAAAACTTGCAAAAAAGGTACCTGAAAAAAAGGTCAGGGCCCAATTGTTCAAAGCCTTGTTAGCTTAACGAGCTCGTAAGTGGTCAAATTGTTAACTGTTCTAGCAAGTACAGTATCTGAAATTTTGGTATTTTTGTTGAGAAATGTGAGATCGGCAAAACTTGCTCACTTTTTTTCAGCAAAAATATTAGCATATTTGCCATAATAAATGATCAAAGTTTTAACGATACGTTAACTAACGACGTCATTAGTTTTGAACAACTGGCCCCTGTTCTATAATCGGTCACTAGATGTATCATACGTTAGCAGAAATAGCTCACTTCTGATTATAACGTGCAGTTATTCATCCGCCTTTATAAGGTAACTAGAATGGATGATCGAATAAAAGGAAACTATATAAACAAGCCTCCATCTGAAAATGTCAGTCTAAATGGCATCAAAGAAACTGTTACAACGATACGTATGTTGTTATAACAACGTAGAGAAATTGACATTTTCGTTCTATTCCCAGCAGGCAAACAAAGCATAGGCAGCGCTGTATCAATATCGTCATACGGCCTTGTATAAAGGTCATTTGCACGGTGGGGTGACACTTTGAATGAGTTCGGCTTGTGTCTTGTATTGTCTTGTTTTCGGTTTTCTGGACTTTTTCAGGAATATTGTTATGCCTACACATGTATATCCACATCCAACTGTCTGCCTGTGGCAGATGCAGCGGCACAAGGAAAAATGACATTCTGTGAAAAACCTCCCGAGGGCTGCTTTGTAAGTAGGACATAGAATTTCACACAAAAATGCACTCAGGATAAAATGTCGTGCACTCAGAGTTATCTTTCATGGTGATAGAAATTGTTCCTTTTGGAATTGTTTACTTTTTGTGCTTAAGAATTGCTTGTCATGCTAGCCAGGAACATAAAACTGTCATTTGTGCTCAAAACATGGCTTGCCGGTTCTTGTAATGTAGAAATGCCTCATTCGTCCTCAAAAGATGCTTATTCGTGCTCATTTGTGCTCAAAACATAGCTTGTCGGTGCTAGCCACATAGACTTATCTCACAATTATGCTCAAAACATAGGTAACCTTAGCGAGCCACATAGAATTGCCTCATGTGTGTGTTCAAAATCATCACGTGAACAAGTCCGTAAAATGAAGACCCCCCCCCCACACACACACACCCGAAGCCCCACTTTATATAGAGAAAACTGGGGTTTACGGGGATAAACATTATTTTTCTTATTTCTGCTCCAAGACATAGGTTGAGCACCCTCAACCTGAGCACCCTCAACCTATGTTTTGAACAAAAATATAAAAAATAACAAGGATTTTCATCAGAAAAGTAGCCATTTTGGAGATGTGAAAAATGCACTATGTCGCACGGGTGTGTTATCGTAATGTAAAGTTTGTCTGTTCTTATCACGTGCTCAAACATAGCCACGTTCTGACTAAAACATAACTTGTCGTTACCCACCACTTAGAACTGCTTCATTGGAACAAATCTAATGAGTACCCGCATTTTTTTCATTTAACCCGTAAGATAACAATCACAACAATTGTTGTCTGCTTTGCCTCTAGAAGCCTTCGTGGTGTACTGGTTACGCTACTCGCCTTGTAAACCAGGGATCGCAGGATCGATCCAGAGCTTCTCCAGACTTTCGGATGAGTCTTTAAACCGAGGTCCCGTCTCCGTATGACCTTAGCTGTTGCTGGAACGTAAAACTCAAACACTCACTGACTCTGCTTTGCCTCAGCTGGCTATGTTAAAACAAAGTTGACCCAGATTAAACTGCGCCTATGGACGCATTTTGATCAGTCACGGCAGTGTTTTTGTGTATGCATAATGTTATTTTCAAAAATAACTTTTAAGGAAAGGTCACCCAAGAAAACCACAATCAAAGTAGTCAAAAGGAAATATGCGACATGGAGGCGCACACAAACAGGAACCAACGGCACAAAGCCAGTTAACAAATGAGGCTCTGCAAATGGGACAATCATGTATAGATTAACACAATCATGAAGTAGGGTTTATCATATGACGTCGCATCTGAGAGTGTAATAAAGCCATGGAATAAATTCTGTAATCCACTAGTGGATTAAATATGCAAATTAGTTAGATACGCCCTGTAACGTTACACATAGGGCAACCTCAACGACGTCATGTTTACTAAAGGCGGAATAATGACATTTTTTATAAACAAATCGTGGATAAAATGCATTTTAAATGTCATATGATAAATAGAATCTTGCATTCGTGCTCATGTATTATTAAATTTATTAAACTCGGCAAAGACTCGCATTTTATCCTTTTTCCTCAACTCTTTTAATTAATTCAATAATACATGAACACTCATGTAAGATCCTCTATTTAGAACTCAACAGTCATACGTCAGATCAAAGTAAAACCACCGATTAGATCACGGAGGGTCGAAGTTCGCAAGAATATGCAGTAGCATGCTGACCTTCTTTTCTTGCACACAAGATAAGGAATCCCAAAGGTTTAGCTTGGGATAGAAATTCTGTTCTAAGTAGAAGTAAAACAAAGATCAGGATTTGATACAATTAACTTACTCCATCCATAAAAGACACCAAAGGGAAAGAAATACAAACATTAAGCGACCAGACCATAATGGAAACCTAAACAAAGGAAGGCCATATGGACAGTTACTTTCCCACAAAATGGCCATATGGCCATCCAAAATTAAAAGACACAAGTGATACACACAGTAAGTAACAAACAACAACATAAATAAATCGCCACAGAAGAGCCGCCTTGGAACGGTCAGTGGAAGATTTCCACTGGGGGGCTTAAATCGATTTTACGTGGCCACAATCCTCGCCCTTACTTCCGTCGCGATTTAGACAAATAATTTGTTCAGTCCGCATGAAGGCCTCCTAACTCATCAGTGCAACATCTCCGTGAACACAGAAATCAAAGAACCACAGAGGTGAGACAACGGTGAGGACTCGACAGCAAGAAACCACTGAAATGCTGGAGCAAAAGAAAACCAACAGTTAGACTCCGATGAGCCCGACCGACCCTGGTGTTCTTACCCAAAATCAAATATTCTTGCGTGTTTGATAAATGCACTGGTTGAATAAAACCTCTTATGTGCCGTCGTTAAGGTTGATGTCACAGCACGTTACGTGACGTCACTAAACATTCCTGTAGTGTCATTACAATGTGGCGGACGTCGGCAACCGAAGTGACGCCAGTATTAAAAAACCGCGCTAAGAAATGGAATGTATGCAAGAAAAAGAAGCCTGTATGAGTGTGAGGCGTGGATAGAAAAATCCGTCACTCGGGATCCTGTCCAGCATCACTCGGCAAGCCTTGTGATGCCAGACAGTGACCTCGCGACGGATTTTTCCATCCACCCCTCACACTCGTATGAGATTCTTATATTACTCGTTTACATCTATGATTGGTTTCATCAGCCACCATAGCAGAACACACAAACTGTAGCATTTCAGGAATTTGATTAAGAGTTGTCACTGTCAGTAATCTATCTATCTATCTTCTCATACTGAGTCGGTCATATTTGGCCATTACCTCAGTTGGGTGGGTGGCTAAATTTAGAATTTAGCACACACAAAAAATCATCTCTGGATGAGTCCTTAAAACTAATTACAATCCAAACACAGAGGTATTCTAAAACGCATACCTCTGAGTCTCAATCTTATACTGTGCGGGCTTTGAATTCCTCTGCACTCTTGGTATTCACCACAGAAGATGGAAGACTATTCCACTGAGGAATAGTTCTAGGGAAGAAAGAGTGTTTCAGGGCATCACTATAGGAGTGGTACCTACGATACTGTGAGTTATTTGCTCGTGATTTGTGTGTCCGGGTTGACACTGTTGCAGGGGTCAAATACCTATCCTTGTTAATTGATACTGTACCAGAATGTATCTTGTAGAAGAAGGTTAAGGAGGACTGCTCACGACGGGTCTCCAGGGATGGCCACTCTAGCTCATCAAGCATGTCACCGACGCTACTTCTATTTCGCCATCGTCTGCATGTCCATCGAGTAGCTGTCCTCTGCACCTTCTCCACCTGCTGAATCTGAGTTTTAACATATGGATGCCAAATGGGTGATGCATATTCAAGCTGAGGGCGAACCAATGTTTTATATGCAACATCCTTTGTCTGCCTTGGTGCAAAAGCCAAATTACGTCTTAGGAATGCTAAGGTCCTAGTTGCTTTAGAGGTTATTTCAGAGATGTGTTGACCCCAATCGAGATCGTCAGTGATGGTGATACCAAGATATTTGGCGGAATGAACTTGCTCCAAAGTTTGATGGTGTAGTGTGTAATCATACTTAATTTGCTTGTCCTGAAGGTGAAGTGACACCCTCATTGAATGGCATTTGGCTACATTGAACTTCATCTGCCAATCTGCTTCCCATTGTGCAAGTCGATCCAGGTCATCTTGTAAAATGCGACAGTCAGAAGAAGAATATATGTCCCTATAGAGGACACAATCATCAGCAAACAAACGGACAGATGACCTGATGTTATCAGGGAGATCATTAATGAATATAAAAAAGAGGACCGGTCCAAGGACCGAACCCTGTGGGACACCAGATAGAACAGGGACTGGATCAGACGCTTGGCCGTCAAGTACAATTTGTTGAGAGCACCCGGCAAGCCATGAGCTAATCCAATTATGTGTGGATCCTCTTATCCCATGGTAGTCCAATTTGTACAATAGCCTTCTGTGAGGTACCTTGTCAAAGGCCTTGGCGAAATCCATGATGATCAAGTCAGTCTGTTTGTGGCCACGATTTATGGCCCCATCCAGATTACTCACAATGTCATGGAAGAATTGAACCAGGGCACGGGAGGTCACGGGTTCGATCCCGGGCCGCGACATACCAAAGTCGTTAAGAATGGTACTAGCTGCTCCTCGCTTGGCACTCAGATTTACGGGTTAGAGCTAGGACTGGTCGACCCAGTGTCAGGATAATATGACTGGGTGTGGTATCATGTAATGTGACTGGGACATGATACTTCAGTGAGGCAGCACAATAAAAGTGAGCATTGAGCTCCCTGTCGCAACCAGACACCATCGTGATATGACTGAAAAATTGTTAAAAGCGACGTTAAAGCCGAATTCACACGCACACACACATCTGCACAAGTGTGTGCATTTTATGCACACCAACTTCAAAGAAGTGTGTGTGTGTGTGTGTGTGTGTGGTGTGTGTGTGAATTCGGGTTTAACGTCGCTTTCAACAATTTTTCAGTCATATCACGACGGTGTCTGGTTGCGACAGGGAGCTCAATGCTCACTTTTATAGTGCTGCCTCACTGAAGTATCATGTCCCAGTCACATTACATGATACCACACCCAGTCATATTATCCTGACACTGGATCGACCAGTCCTAGCTCTACCCCGTAAATCTGAGTGCCAAGCGAGGAGCAGCTAGTACCATTCTTAACGACTTTGGTATGTCGCGGCCCGGGATCGAACCCGTGACCTCCCGTGCCGTGGAGCGGACACTCTACCAACTGAGCTATCGGGGCCGGTACTTCAAAGAAGTTGGAGGGGCATATTGCTTCTGGTTTGTTCGTCCGTCTGTTACGCTTTTGATCCATGGCATAACTTAAGCACCGTGTATGCTAGGATTTTGAAATTTCATATATGGATTCCTCATGGAAAAATAGCTGACACATATTTTTTTCTCATCTGGATTATGCTCCTTTCAAGAGTTTTGCCCTTTGAAATTTTTGATAAAATTTTGCCAGCAAAATATCTCAAAATCAATTGTAGCTAGGGCCTTGAAAGCTCATGAATAGATACGTAATATTGAGTAGATGACCTGATTAACTTTTGACTAAATTCCGAAAAATACTTCATGACTTATGGCCCTTTGTCACTTTGGGTATTTGTACAGTGTATGCTTTGTGAAGCATGTATGCTAGGGTTTTGAAATTTCATACATGGATTCCTCATGGAAAATTAGGTGACGGATATTCTTTATTTCTCATCCGGATTGTGCCCCTTTAAAGAGTTTGGTATTGTACAAATACCCAAATTGACAAAGGGCCATAACTCGTGAAGTTTTTTTCGGAAATTGATTTTTTTACAAAGACTTGTCAGCAAACATTTCTCAAAATCTATTCGAGCTAGAGCCGTAAAATTTGGTGAAAAGATTTGTGGTGATAAGTAGATTATCTGATTAGCTTTTGATTAATTTCGGAAAAATACTACACGAGTTATGGCCCTTTGTCATTTGGGGTATTTATACATTGTATGCTTATTGTAATGCATTGCATAACTTAAGAACCGTGTATGGTAGGGTTTCGAAATTTCATATATGGATTCAGGAATCATGGAAAATGAGATGAAGGTATTTTTTTTCTCATCCCGAATATGCCGCTTTCAAGAGTTATTGCCCTTTGAAACTTTTTGATAAAATTTTGTCAGCCAAATATCTCACAAACTATTTGAGCTGGAGCCTTGATTTTGTTTGTTTCTTTGTATTGACGTTTAACGGCCCAGTCAACACTATTTAGGTCATTTTTGAGCTGGTCAGTTTACCTATCCACACTTTTGCTTGACAGGCTTTTACCAGCGTAAGCGGTCAACCAGGACAGTGCACATTCTTATGCCAGAAACTGACAACTGCCCTTCTTGAATCAGCGGAAGGGAGAGAATGACTGTAGAAAACGTTTCATGATCAATCTCCACGACAGAATGTTGCCGACCCCGTCAGATATTGAACCAGCGTCCTCCTGATCACCAGTCACACACACATGCATACATGCACACACAAATGAATTTGGTTATGGCCCTTGGAAAATTGGGCATTTAGGGGCAAGCATATGGTTGGGGGTATTGTGTTTTACAAAAAAACATTTCCATCATGTGAACAAGTCCGTGTAATGAACAACCTTCTACACCCCATTTTGTATAGAGACAAATGGGGTGTACGAGGGTATATATTACTTTTGTTATCCCCCGACCGAAAAGGTTCGGGGGGATATAGCGATCAGCCTGGCGTCCGTCCGTCTGTCCGTTCTCACAAATGGATACTTATGTGGCTATTTTGAGCAAGATTGATACTTAGGTGGCTAATTTTAACCACATAACAGACCTTTTATGTGTCTAACGGAATAAATCGCACTTTCTCTCATTGACTTACATTGATTCTGTCGACACATAAAAGGTCTGTTATGTGGTTAAAATTAGCCACCTAAGTATCAATCTTGCTCAAAATAGCCACATAAGTATCCATTTGTGAGAACGTCCGTCCGTCCGTCCGTCCGTCCGTCCGTAGACGCAACCTTGTGATGGCCATAACTCCTATACCCTTTGAGATTCATTGATGGTTCTTGGCACAATTGTTCACAAGGTCGAGACGGCGTGTCATGCGCAAGAACCAGAACTCTGTATGCCATACTTTTTTAGTTATCTCCCCTTTTAATAAAATAGAATGAGTACTTTGTGATGGCCATAACTCCAATACCTTTTGAGATATATTGATAGTACCTGGCACAGTTATTCACAAGGCTGAGACGACGTGTCATGCACAAGAACCACAACTCTGGTTGCCATGATTTTGGAGTTATCTCCCCTTCCAATAAATTAGAGTGACAACCTTGTGATGGCCATAACTCCTATACCCTTTGAGATTCATTGATGGTTCTTGGCACAATTGTTCACAAGGCTGAGACGACATGTCATGCGCAAGAACCAGAACTCTGGATGCCATACTTTGTTAGTTATCTCCCCTTTTAATAAAATAGAATGACTACTTTGTGATGGCCATAACTCCAATACCCTTTGAGATATATTGATGATACCTGGCACAGTTGTTCGCAAGGCCGAGACGGTGTGTCATGCACAAGAACCACAACTCTGGGTGCCATGGTTTTTTAGTTATCTCCCCTTCCAATAATATAGAATCACTACCTTGTGATGGCCACATCTCTAACACTCTTTGAGATATATTGGTGATACTTGGTACAGTTGTACATGAGGTTAAGCAGGTGTGTCACGTGCAAGAACCACAACTCTGGGTGCCCTGGGTTTTTTAATTATCTCCCCTGACAATATAACCTTGTGATGGCCCTAACTCCAATACCTTTTGAGATATATTGATGGTACTTGGCAGAATTGTATACAACGTTGAGACGGCGCTTCTTGCCTAAGAACAACAACTCTGGGTGTTATGATATTTGAGTTATCTCCCCTTCCAATATAGCAGTATGACAACCTTGTGATCATCGTACCTACAATACCCTTTGAGACATATTTGTGGTACTTGAGGCAGATGTACTTGAGGTTAAGCAGGTGTGTCATGCTCAAGAATTACAACTCTGGGTGCTCTGGTTTTTTAATTATCTCCCCTGGCAATATAACCTTGTGATGGCTATAACTCCAACACCCTTTGAGGTATATTGAAGGAACTTGGCACAATTGTATTCAAGGTACAGAAGGGATGTCATGTGCAAGAACCACAACTGTTGGTGCTGTGGTATTTGAGTTATCTACCCTTCCAATATAACAGTATGACCAGCTACCTCCAATACCTTTTGAGACATATTGATGATACTTTGTACAGAAATACATGAGCTTAAGCAGGCATATCATGCGCAAGAACCACATTTCTGAGTGCCCTGGTTTTTTAGTTATCTCCCGTGACAGTATAATCTTGTGATGGTCATAACTGCAATACTTTTGTGATATATTGCTGGTTTAATTCTGGTGCACTTTCTATTGGTGAACAATCTTCTGAAGGCCATATTGGATTTTGGTCGGGGGATTTGCCATCTCTTCCGATGGCTATTTTTATTTCTGCTCCAAGACATAGATTGTTGGTACTCGTTAGAACTGCCTCATTGAGGTGGTTCTAACAAGCACCCATAACCTATGTTTGCAGCATAGATAAGAAAAATATCACGGATTTTTTCAAAAAGTAGCCATTGCGGGTGTGTTATCATAATGCTTGTTTCCTTTTGTCTGGAAAACATTGATAGCTGGTATTCGTTAAAACAGCTTCAATAAGGCGGTTCTTGTATGTGTTTAAGGGGAATGGGAACACCTTCAGGGGAGGTAACTCCTGCAAAAGTATTTTGTCTCCCATGTCAATAGGGGGTCAACTCTTAAAGGAAAGAATTTGCTCCTCAGGAGCAAATTCTTTCCTTTAGGAGTAGACCCCTTTTTCAGTGGGACAGGGCTTATAGAAAAGCGAACAGGAATTCCCGAAAGTCGTCTCCCTTTGAAAAATGGCAGAAAAATCTGCCAGGTGTTCCCATTACCCTTAAAGCATACATAGGAGTAAATCTAAGTAGAATGGTGTAAGTGCTGCCCTAAACGGTTTCTCCTCTATATCTTGTGAAAGAACATATGCACTAATATTGACAGTAATATAAAGCTTGGAATTATTATTCAGCATATGTGATGGCGTTACGATAACACACATCCTTGCGAAATAGTGCAAATGTGTTTGTGGTATTGTGGGCGAAATGTTTCTTTGTATTATGGACAAAATGTGTCTTCACAAGTCTATGCTAAATGTGTCTTCACCATTGATGCACTAAATGTCCTCATGTTTGTTCACAAAATGTGTCTTTGGCTTCAGGCTCATCGGAGTCTAACTGTTGGTTTTCTTTTGCTCCAGCATTTCAGTGGTTTCTTGCTGTCGAGTCCTCACCGTTGTCTCACCTCTGTGGTTCTTTGATTTCTGTGTTCACGGAGATGTTGCACTGATGAGTTAGGAGGCCTTCATGCGGACTGAACAAATTATTTGTCTAAATCGCGACGGAAGTAAGGGCGAGGATTGTGGCCACGTAAAATCGATTTAAGCCCCCCAGTGGAAATCTTCCACTGACCGTTCCAAGGCGGCTCTTCTGTGGCGATTTATTTATGTTGTTGTTTGTTACTTACTGTGTGTATCACTTGTGTCTTTTAATTTTGGATGGCCATATGGCCATTTTGTGGGAAAGTAACTGTCCATATGGCCTTCCTTTGTTTAGGTTTCCATTATGGTCTGGTCGCTTAATGTTTGTATTTCTTTCCCTTTGGTGTCTTTTATGGATGGAGTAAGTTAATTGTATCAATTCCTGATCTTTGTTTTACTTCTACTTTGCACAGATTTTCACCGCTCTTATGAGCTACAAGGGAAAATGTGTTTGGAATTGTGGTCAAAATAGGTCTGCAGGATTGTGCCCTTAATGAATCTTCATGATGCGGCGCTAAAGGTGTCTAGTTAAAGCAATATTGTATTAACTTCTTTTTAATTACATGCATATAACAAGAATGTAACATATTAGAAAGATCAACAGGATTTGAAAACAAGCAAGCTTGCTTATACTTACCATCTTGGGATGGCGCACTATTTGTGTATTTGCAGTTGTTCGCTTAATGTGTATTTGTGGTTTTATGTGAAATGTGTCTGAGGGTGGTAATTACCCAGTCAACACTATTTAGGTCATGTTGTACAGGTTCAGTTTACCGGCCTTTTCATGTACAGGCTAGTCTGGCCCAGAAACTAGCTAGTCTGGCCCAGAAAACATGTACACTCCATATTTTCCAGTTTTATGGTGTATTCCTTGCTTCCAAAGGATAACCCTTTTATAGAACATATCAGACATAAGCAGTTAACCAATACAGCACACACCCCTTTGCTAGAAACTGACAACTGTCCTTCTTGGCTCAGCTGGTGGGATTGTGGATGACAAAACAGATCCATGTCTTTGCTGGGCGTGCATCCATGTACATTACTGAACCTGCGCATGACAAAACCTACAATAAGACATGTGCGCCCAACGAAGACTCAGATCAGCCTGCGCATCAATGCAGTCTGATCAGAGTCTTCGTTGTACGCTCTAAGGATAGCCGAGGGCCCAATGCCTCCTTCATGCAACAAGAGGTCTCTGGTTAGACTATATTGATGCTCGCCCAATGCCTCCTTCATGCAACAAGAGAGGTCTCTGGTTTGACTTTATTGATGCTCGCCCAATGCCTCCCTTATGCAACAAGAGAGGTCTCTGGTTAGACTTTATTGATGTGCTGGCTGATCTGAGTCTTCATTTTTTCAGTTTTCGAGTACGAAAATCACTTCAGATGAGCTAGATTCCTCAATGGCAAATGTAGTGGCTGGCTGTATTGGACAACATCCTCAATTTCCGACATGTACTCCAAGCCAAACAGAGGTCGCCGGCTTGACTACTACTATGAAATGCTGCAATGGGGACAGATGTAATGATGGTGGGTTGAATGATAGTGTGCTTCTCATGCGGCCCCACCAATCGGGGCTTGAAGAAATAGATGGGCTGTAGTATGCATGATGCTTCACGAAGAGCTGAAGCCAACCGCACATGAGTACTGGTAAACCGCTTAGAGGATCTAAGCCTGCCCAGGCAAAACGGTGTGAGTTGGACCATTCATGCTCATAAACCCTATTGGTTTCATCGGGTGACAGGGCTTGAGATGTCATTTCATTGGTTTCATGGCCCCATTTTTATATAGTAAAACTGGTATTTACAGGGGTAAACCTTTTTTTCTTATTTCTGCTCTAAAGTATAGATTGTTGGTGCTCGTTAGAACCCCCCCCCCCCCCCCCACAATGAGGCGGTTCTAACGTGTATCAACAATCTATATTTTGAGCAGAAATAAAAAATTATCACAAGATTTTCTTTTTTTTTTTTTTGTTTTTTTTTTAAGGGTTGGGTTTTCGCGGTAAAATTTACAATGTTTTTGTATAGGCGTGTTTTCGTAATGACAGTGGTTCAGTTGAGTTTACTTTGTGTAATGCCTCACTGATTACATCACGTGAACAAGTCCGTGAAATGACTACTCACCTAAACCCGAAATCATATAGGGATAACTGGGGTTTATGAAGGGATACATTATTTTTCTTACTTCTGCTCCAAGTACTCATTAATCATTCCAACAAGCACCCACAACCTATGTTTGCCGTACAAATAAGAAAAAATATAATGGATTTTCCTCAGAAAATAACCATTTTGCAGTTGTGTTTGGTGTTTAACATCTCCGTCAACATTTTATGGGTCATTTTGGAGACGTTGCTTCCAATTTTGTGGGACTTTTACCTGACATTTGGATGAAATGACATCTCAAGCCCTGTCGACCAATAAAACAGACTTGCACTGCTTTTCCTGGGCAGGCTTAGTTCCTCTAAGCAGTTTACCAGTACTTGTGTGCGGTTGCTTTCAGCTCTGCGTGGTAGCATCATGCAGCCCATCTATTTCTTCAAGCTCCGATTGGCGGGGCCTGGAGATCTGAAACAAATGCACTTTGTCGCACAGGTGTGTTATTGTAATGTGTTACCATGGTTACCTTTTTGTACCGTGGAAATTTGTTTGGGATAAGGGTAATTCAAGTCACTGAGGGTTAATCAGGAAGGAGAATAGAAAAATCTTTTAATATTTTTTTTTTTAACATAAAGGTATTTTGTGTGTTTGTTCTTGTTTGATTTGAGGTTTAACGTCCTCATCAACACTGTATAGGTCATTTTGGAGATGTTGCTTCCAATTTTGTGGGACTTTTACCCGACATTGAGATGAAATGACATCTCAAGCCCGGTCACCCAATGGAACCAATAGGGTTAATAAGCATGGATGGTCCAACTAGCACCGTTTAGCCTGGGCAGGCTTTTATCCTTTAAGCAGTTTACCAGTACTCGTGGGTGGTCAATTTCAGCTCTGCATAGAAGCATCATGCAGCCCATCCATTTCTTCAAGCCCCGATTGGATGGGGGCCCTGTGTACTTATTAAAATCGCGATACTCATTAGAAAACATGCCTAATCAAACATATTGGAAATGTTACCACCAGAAAAATGAAAAATTTTCAGACAAAAAAATATTTCGCGTATTTCTGCTCAAAACATAGATTGTGGGTACTCGTTGGAACCCCCTCGACGAGGCGCTCTAAAGAGTACCCACAATCTATGGTTTTGAGCAGAAATAAGATAAATTAGATATACCCCTGTAAACCCAAGTTTTTCTATATAAAATTGGGTTTAAGGGATCAAAATTTTATAGGAATGTTTTCGTGATGTAAAGGTACACATACACAAACAAACATTTTCAAGATAGAATAAGAAAATTCACCCTAAATAACCACAAATCAGATTTATATCTAAAGGTATGGGCATTTTTCCTGGGGACACAAAAATAATTTGAGCCCCGCCAAGCGAATTTGTGTCTTCGAGCATTCCGTCATGACAAATTTTAACTGCGCATGCCCAGCCATTCAGAGGGGCCAGGGATATGGCTTTCTGTCAGAAGGTTCCTCTTGATTCACTGCTTGTATGAGCGAGTAGCGAAGGTTCTGGCGAGACTGCGCTGATGTGCAGGCTCGCCTGAACCTTCGCAGCTCGCATAGGCGATAAGTACTAAAATCGCTTGACGGGGCCCATTTGAAACAGCCTAGATAAACGAGCCATTGTTGTTCGAGCAATCACAGTTTCACTTTCATTGCTGAAGCAAATATAGTTTCACCGTCAATCCTTAGATACTATATATAAGCCCTTTTTGGACATCAGGTCAACACGTTTGTGTAATGAACACATTTATATGGAGAGAAGTGGGGTTTAGAGTGGAATACATTATGTTCCTTTCATTTAAGAACACAGATTGTCGGTACCCGTTAGAACCGCATCAAGAAGCAGTTCAAACGAGCACTCAAAATCTTTGTATTGACTAGAAATAAGCAAAATACTTTTTTTAAAAATCACCAGGAAAATGAAAGAAAACGCCATTGTAACACACCTCTGTGTTAGTTTAATAACCACACGGTTAGCAAGTTTCCAAAAAATGAGAGAGCATCTTTTTTTCTATGACCAAAAAAAATCAAAGCACTGAGAGTACTTGTGGCTCGATTGTCTCTGAGTGTAGGTTGGGAAAATAGTCCTGAGCTGAGAATCAAACTGTTCGTTTAACTTTAAGCAAGCACAGTAGAGCTGATCAGACATCGCGTTATGTGGCGCCTGATTATGTAGATTCTGTTTGCCAATGCCCAAGTGTACAAGCACAGTCCACCCGCCCCCGACCATCGGGGTTTGAATAAATAGATGGGCTGCATGATGCTTCCGCGCAGAGCTGAAAGTCCTGTAACATTGGAAGTAAAGTCTCCAAATGACCTATACAGTGTTGACGGGGACGTTAAACCTTAAATCAAACAAACGAGCACAGTCCAGAATTTTCTTCTTACGCTGTGCTCTGGCGTCTTAGGGTAGTACTTGGATTTTGTTCAACAGAGTGGGGAGGGTGCAAATGCAGCCCCCTCCCATCTTTTGGAAATAATTCCAGATTCATACAGTTTTTCCTGAAATTCGCATCCTTAACCCGCCCCTTTTCAGAGTCTGCCTACGGCCCTGAATCATATTCAAAACTGTCGTTGCATACATATGGCGAACAGTTTCGACCTTATCAGAAGCAATGTACTCTATATCCGATCTTGGTCTACGCTCTATGTCTAATAACGGTACCACCTATAAAGTTTTGCACTTAAACATTTCAGGGTTCTAAAATTAAGTTCTTAGCAGGAGTGCAAAGTCTATTTTTACTCGACTGGGCATACATTTGTGTAACAGTTTTATGAATAGAATGTTCCGAAAGACGTCACGTGCCATTGTGGCCTGGATTAAAATATTGTTTTTCTTTCATTATGTGAGCAACCTGGCATTCGTATAGTATATCGTTTAACCCTCAAATGCCACAATTTAAGCAAACAGTGAAGTATCTGTGCAACCTGCTGATCAGACGCCACATTCCGCGGCGTCTGCTCTGGGTATTATCCAGCACACGATTCCTGTCAAGACTATAACTCAACTCAACTAGCACTTTATTAGAATACTCAGATCACAATGTGACATATGAGCAAATGCAATTACAAGCTCTTGTTTCTTCGATAAAAATAGCGCAACATTTCAAGTTCTATTAATAAAACATACCATTGGTTTTCCCAAATCAGTGATGGTCACGTGGACAACTGCATGAATTCCGTTTGGCCATTTAGTAATTTGGGTCGATCGTAAACCGATCGACCCCAAAAAAACAACAAAAAAAATCATTCTTGTTATATAAGACGGATAGACATTTCCAAAATCGACTAATAAAATTTGAAATATAGAAAAATACAACACGACTACATTATAACATGGTTCGTTATAACACGATTTTGGATATTAAACGGTTGGAAGATGGATCTCAACAATGCATAGATTGTGTAGAAAAAATGACCATAAATGGTCAACTTTATGTAGTAAATTGTCATTTTTGTCGCACCTGCTTTAGCAAGAAGACATACGCGTGCAAGTTTCCGTCGGTCCGTTGGTCTGTCCGCCCGTCCGTCAGGTTGTCCTTCCGTCTTTCCATCTTTCCATCAACATTTTACAACATTTTGTCATCGCAACTCCTCCTGCAGTTTTATACATTTATTTTTTTTTATTTGCATTTTGTTTTGCCATGTTATGAGGATGTGCATGTGATTTGGACATAGTTCTCGGATTAATTTTTGTCACTTTTTCCACATTGTGAACTTAGTCAATTTTATCCTTCAACTGATATACAGTAGGTACCTCTTGTCATCGCAACTCCTCTCACAGTTTTGTACCAATCATTTTGAAACTTTGTATTTGTTTTAGTCATGGTTTGAGGATGTGTATGTGGTTTGGATATAACTCTTGATTGAATTTTGTCACTTATTCCACATTGTAAACTTAGTCATTTTAACCATCAATTGATAGATAGTAGGTACCTCTTGTCACCGCAACTCCTCGTACAGTTTTATACAAATTATTTTGAAACTTCGCATGTGTTTTCTACATGGTATGAGGATGTGCATGTAGTTTAGATATAATTCTTGGATAACTTTTAACTACTTTTTGCATATGTGAACTTAGTCAGTTCCATAACTCAGATAGATAGTCTTGTTTTTGTTATGCCTGTACTTTAAGCAAATAGGGTAGTCACAAATCTGACACTGTTTTCTGCGGGGTTTGATCTTGGTCAAAGCTGTTTTCAAGTACTCCAAACAATGAGATGCATGTCATATATGAGCCCCGCCAAGCGAATTTGTGTCTTCGAGCATTCCGTCATGACAAATTTTAACTGCACATGCCCAGCCATTCAGAGGGGCCAGCGATATGGTTTTCTGTCTGAAGATTCCTCTTGATTCACTGCTTGTATGAGCGAGCAGCGAAGGTTCTGGCGAGACTGCGCGGATGCGCAGGCTCGCCCGAACCTTCGCTGCTCGCATAGGCGATAAGTACCAAAATCGCTTGACGGGGCCCATATGGCTAATTATATATCAGTCAGTTCCATAACTCAGATAGATAGTCTTGTTTTTGTTATGCCTGTACTTTAAGCAAATAGGGTAGTCACAAATCTGACACTGTTTTCTGCGGGGTTTGATCTTGGTCAAAGCTGTTTTCAAGTACTCCAAACAATGAGATGCATGTCATATATGAGCCCCGCCAAGCGAATTTGTGTCTTCGAGCATTCCGTCATGACAAATTTTAACTGCACATGCCCAGCCATTCAGAGGGGCCAGCGATATGGTTTTCTGTCTGAAGATTCCTCTTGATTCACTGCTTGTATGAGCGAGCAGCGAAGGTTCTGGCGAGACTGCGCGGATGCGCAGGCTCGCCCGAACCTTCGCTGCTCGCATAGGCGATAAGTACCAAAATCGCTTGACGGGGCCCATATGGCTAATTATATATCTGTTGTTTTTACAGGCAGCGATGAAACTCTGGACCCTAACAAGGTTAGTTCGCCAAGGATAAAATTCATAAACAAATTCTACAACAATTATATCATTTTTTTTAATATTATGGAAATTAATATAATAAACATGCTATGATTTAATATACATGTAATGGGTAAAAACATAAAACATGCCTTTATCTATTCAGGTGCTATGCAATGGAAATTTATTTGTATTCATTCTTGATTATTCCGCTTTAGACATCACAGAAAGAAAAACAAAAGAAATTCCAATTCTTGGCCGTTCCTTTCCCGTTTTCAACTTTTGGTTATTAGTGTCATCATTCCTTTAATATGCCGCCACCCATAATTGTTGGACTGTGCTTATGTAAGTCATCACTAATGACATTGTCCAGGCCTAAGTCGCAGTTAAACCTACACAGACAAATAAAAAAACGTACATACTTATATGTCATTTGACTTTCTTCTGAATCCCTTCTGTATGATACTTAGCACATCCTCTCGAAGGTAACTAAAGGGAAGCCTTCAATACCATAGATATCTCGAGAGATCAAACGCCTAATACGTAGAAGAAATATGATTTACAATTTCAACAGAAAATAGCTGGGAATCTCCAACTAAGACAAAATGCCTCCACACAATTCACCTTATTTGCATTATCTGCTGGTTCCTAGTCTGAAGGTTATTAATTAGTGTTAGAAAAACAGGTAACCAGACCCCCCCCCTGACCTTAATTTTGTCCGCCGAAAAGGAAAACGATGAAAAATCATCATATAATGTTGACCACATCGAACCCCACATTTATATAGCAAAACTGGGGTTTACAGGGGTAAACCTTATTTTTCTTATTTCTGCTCTAAAATATTGAGCAGAAATAAGAAAAATATCACAATTTTTCATCTTAAAATTTTCATTTTTTTCGACGCTAAGGTAACATTGTACTTGTAGAGGCGTGTTTTCATAATGTGAAATGGACTCTTCTCACTGTTTCATCTTTGCATTTGCACACATCAATTCTTGTAAATAGGTGGTTTGGAAAATATCATTCACAGGAAGACACACAGTCTTGATCCTGATGAGACGGCTTATTATGAGCCTTCTCTTCTGGATCTACACTGTAACAATTTACAGGGTTGACTGTACCGATTTACAGGAATTAATGTGTCCGAATGCAATTTCGGCGTCTAACTGTTGGTCTTCTTTTGCTCCAGCATGTCAGTGGTTTCTTGCTGTCGAGGCCTCACCTTATTTCATCTCTGTGGTTGTTTGATTTTTGTGTTCACGGAGATGATGCATTGATGAATTTAGAGGCCTTCATGCCGACTGAACAAATTATTGGTCTAAATCTCGACGGAAGTAAGGGCGAGGATTGTGGCCACGTAAAATCGATTTAAGCCCCACAGTGGAATTCGTTTCACTGACCGTTCCAAGGCGGTTCTGTCGCAGTTTAATTTTGTTACGTCTTGTCTTTGAGTGTGTGTCCCTTATATTATTATGTTTCAGATAGCCAATCGGCCATTTTGTGGGAAAGTAACTGTCCTTTTGGCTTTCTGCTATTGATGTTTCCATTAGGGCCTAGTTGTTTCATGTTTGTGCTCTTTCCCTTTGGTGTCTGATTGGAGCTGTAGGTTAATTGTATCGATTCCCGATCATTGTCTTCACTTGTTAGCTTGTATCCATCACATGAACAAGTCTGTGAAACGAACACACCCCTGAACTCCGTTTTACATAGAGAAAACTGGGGTTTACGAGGGTATGCATTATTATGCTCCCCGAAGGGGGAGCCATATAGTCGCCGCTTTGTCCGTCCGTCCGACCGTCCATCCGGTCCGTCCGTCAAGCTCTATATCTCTAAACGTATTAAAGGTATTGAAGTGAAACTTGATATAATGATAGAGGGCGATGAGGGGAATAGTAAAATACAAGAACCATAACCGTGTCACCAGTATTTATGGAGTTACTTCCCTTCTTAACTATTTCAATGACGGGCCTCCGTGGCCTAGTGGATAAGAGCGCTGACTCTTAGTCATTAGGTCTCTCACCGCCGTAGGTTCGAGCCTCGCTCGGGCCACGTGTGAGACGCCAAGTTCTGCAACGGAAGGTCAGGTGGTTTTTCTCCGGGTACTCCGGTTTTCGCCCACCTCTGATTAACGATCGGCTCGATATGAGTGAAATAATCTTGAAAGGGCCGTAAAACCCAATTAAAAAAAAAAAACAACTATTTCAATGAAAAAATTGTCCGGAGCATATCTCTGAAAGTATAGAAGGGATTTAAGTGAAATTTGATACATTGATAGATGGCCATCAGAGGAAGTGCAGAGTGCAAGAACTGTAACTCTATCACAAGTAATTACAGAGCTATTTCCCTTTTTAGTTTTTGCTATATTAAGCTTGTCCGGATCATAGCTCTAAAAGTTTTAAAGGTAATTTAGTTAAACTTGATACACTGATAGGGGGCTATGAGAGAAATCGCAGAATGCAAGAAGCATAACCCTACCAACAGTATTTAAGGAGTTACTTCCCTTCTTAATTAGGGCCCACACAGTATTTTGGATGCCCTATAGTAATCTCCTTGTCAGTCAGTTTCAAATCTAAACCAAAACATTTAACCGGTGATAACTTCAAAAGTAGTGTAAGAGTCACCCCCAGGGACCTTATCCAACACAGAGTTGCTGACTCTCTCCATATTTTGTTACCCCACCCGTCGGAACTCACAACAGTTTTTCCAGTCAAAACAAAGATGTCACGTTGTCACACAGTCAATGAAACAAGAACACACGGAAAATGTTCAACTTGCTTTATTTCAGCTCTTTACCAAGCGGAGTGAAAGACTGACTGACGACTAGAAAACAACCCCAGTTTATATACATCTCCTAGGTTTCATAACTCATCATAAAAACATGACACATCCATGCATCAGCACTTATTCAGTCATTAAACGGTATTTAAACTAACTTTGACCGGGTTCACATGACAGCTATCGCTCGGGGCTAGTCATATGAGCACTCAATCCGTCATTAAACGGAATTAACCGGACTTTGAACGGTCATATGAGTGTTTGTCACAATTATGGTCTGATATTACTTCGCAGTTTTCATCTCAATCCGTCATTAAAACGGAATTAACCTGACTTTGACCGGTCATGTGAGTGTTGGTCACAATTATGGTCTGATATTACTTCGCAGTTTTCATCTACTATAAAAAAATGCACTGGGATTGTCTTCTCGCCTGACCCTACCTATATGATATAGGTCATTTCTAATATAAGAAAAACAATACATACAAGAACCACTACTGTGTTACATCCCCCCCTAACGTATTTTAAAAAGAAATATGCTACCATTTGTTAGCATATTCCTTTTTTTATACCAATTCAACTCAACTCGTAATGGACAGTAACACAGTAAGGTTAAGTCATTAATTCATAACATCTTTAAAACAGTCTCTGTATACAATACTCAGTATGGCTGAGTTTTTTCAAGTCTTTATTATATACACAAGCTATCACAATTAGCAGTCTCTAGTCAATAGAATATTTCTTCTATTCTGTTAATAACGTTCACAGCTGGTGTCTCGTGTCACGTAGTACCATTAAGTTGTACCATAGTTAGTCGTACCAGAGTAGTACCATGACGGTTGTACCATTGAGTCGTACCATAGTAGTTGTACCAGAGTAGTACCATGTCGGTTGTACCATTGAGTCGTACCATAGTAGTTGTACCAGAGTAGTACCATGTCGGTGGTACCATTGAGTCGTGTAGTACCATTTATGTTGTTCCATGTGACGTACCAGTATGTCGTACCATTATGGTATAGTACCATTTGTGTTGTACCATGTGATCGTATAGGTTTCTTCGGATTACGCGTTGTGTTTTCTTTCTTTTCATCCGTGTTGACCATGTGTGACATGTATCCTATCGGTTCTCGTATCAGGTTATGTCTAGACAGACATGACTGAAGATTAAGTCGGAGAATTAAACTAACGGTAAAGTCTTGACTATCACTGCTCTCATTAACTAGTCACGTGGATTCAAGCACATTTTGCTGAAGTTCATTTCGTGATAATCTCACAGTGTCCACTGACCATAATTTTTATATCAATAATGTTCATAGTTACTGTTCTCTAGCAGTTGTTGACTGGTTGGTGGGTTGTAGTGGGAGTAGTCGTATCATCCCACCTGCTGACCCTTGCTTGTCTGGCTGGCTTGTCGGTTTATCTTTCTCTAGCAAAGTTCTCGTTTGCTGCAACATGTCGTCATCTCCCATTATGTTCTCCCGTCTGTAGATAATGCGAGAGTGGCGCTCTTCTCCACGGTTTAGTTCAGCCATCTCTTGATCAGGGTCGTCGGAGTACGGAACGCTGGCTCGTGCCCCTCGATCACCACTCCTCCTGCAGGTGGCAGGCAAGGAACCTGCAACAGCATTGCCCCACTTATGATAGATCAGAATGCCCATAATAACTGAAGTTACACTACCAAGAATCATTAAACCGTAACCCCACCAAGGAAAATGGATGACCTTCATGGGTCTGACTGGACCCACCTGGTTTATCCCTTCGAGAAGCTGATCCACCGGAACTTCTTTAAGATGCTTAAGTTTCTGAGGTAATCTCACAGCGCCACTCAAGTTGGGCATGTTTGCCTTAAATTGCTCCCAAATGTTTAGGTTGGTGAAGTTGTAAGCTTGCAAAATACTCAATGCATTGTTGTGAATCGTATGTGAAGACCCATGTTCATAGACCCCCGTAAGGGTTACCCTGTCAGAAGTCGCTTTACAACCCTTCCTGACCCTAATGAACCCATAAGGTTCAGAGATGTCAATCTTTTGGCGTACTTCGTTTTGACATGCCAGATTAAATATCAGGGGAACCCTAGTGATAATGATATATGTATCGTCGCTTAAGTATTGAACATGTGGAAGGTCTTGGCTAAAAGTTACGACTGTCGTACACAGGCGTTGTATTTTTTTTCTTATCATTGCTGAATACGGCTAAGAGGCACATTCTGGCTAAATTTGTATGATGAATTGGTTTTCTTAAAGTGCATAGCTTAGGAAACCCCACTTTACATACATCCCTATCATGTTGACTTAAGAGCATGTACTGAGTGCGTTCGGGGTTGATAGCGATATATTCTGATTCAAGTGTATAGTATGTTAACATTTCCGTTTCTGTCTTATTATTGGATCGATAAACCGTGCTTACGGGTAAAGGCAAGTTATAGACCTTATATAGATCCATCTGTTTCGTATAGTCTATTAACGGTATGGGTATTATTATTATGATTTTATCATCTTCCATTATTGTTTGACAAACATGGTGTTTGTACAATGACCACAGATCAACCTCAATGTCCACTGGCAATCCAAAAGACTTGGGCAGTTGGGTCTCAATGTCTTTAAGAACCTTCTTGAATTCAGCAGGTTCCATGATGCTCGGGGATAACCTATTTGTTGACAGTGCATTTAATTGCACTTGTAGACGGAGGAAATAGTACATTGACCTTTGAATCGCCGTCCTCATTCCCTCCACTACCATATCTATGGTAGCGAACCAATGTACAGTCTCTTGTAATCGGTTTACCTGTCGGCTTAATGTTTGTGCCACATTTTCTAGTTCTTTGTCAATTTTTGCCATTGCATCTATTATGTCATTCAGGCTTTGTCTATTTTGGGCGATTTCAGACCGGGTTACATTCAGTACAGAGAGACTTTTTTCAAGTGTGTGTGTGATTAACTGTTGGTTCCTAGCTAAGGTATTTATGTTACCCCGTATGTCATTAAGATCTGAGCTACTTAAGGTGCCGAAGAGGTATCCTAAAACTCCAGACATGAAGCCAAATAGTGCCCGTTTTTGCTTATGCTTCAAAGATTTCAAGTTCAAAAAACTCCTTTTAATGTCAACGTTAATGTTTTCTAACATGATGATCTCATCTTGAAGAGACTGAAAGACAGATGAATACCCTGCCAGTCTATCCCCACTGTAATGTTTAGACGCCCATACTGTTAGGTTCTTAGCCATTTTCAAATCAGCAGTAAGCTTACTAATGAAGTTTTCGTATACTCCAATATCCAATACTAAAGTTAAAATCCAACGGGAACTAGAGAGAGACATCTCCCCGTCCTTGTAAAATAAGACATTTTCGTGAATTATCGAATGATCAACTGCAGGATCCGATTCAATTAAAACTAACCCATAGCCAAAAATAAGAAGGAATGTGGTCACACGAGCCATTTCAACCTGAAAAACACAAAGATCATTACTAGTACGACCTGGAATGGTGGTCGGGAATGATCGGTTTCCATGAAATTGACCTCAAAAATAGGTCATCGGTCACTACTAGCCCTTACGCAAACGCGAAGAGGTCTTCATAATATTCTTGGTGAAATGTAATTATGCGGCGCAGTCGGGCCGCCATTTCCGTAAAATCATAAGGCAGGGGTATGTTCCTCATGACATAATGCAGGGACCTTTCGAAGAAATCCGGTCTCTCGTCGTGAAGAAGATCGTACCCAAAGTGGATCTCTAAGAGACTTCTCCTAACCCATCTGTATTTTATTTCTATTAATCCTATAAAATTTTCAGCAGTACCCCCCCATCTTAGTCGATGGACTACATCATAGACCACCCCTCTTTCAAGGATCTCGTAGAGGCTCATGGGAGACTCTGCTTTCCCCAAATCATTCAGATCTTTCAGGGTGTATAGGTCTTCAATGACCTCCCATGGTAGACCTGTCTGCTCCACCTTAAACATCTCCAGATGAATGTGCAGTTTCCTATAATAATTGATATGGAAACGCATAAGGCGCGGTATGGACCTGTCATTGACGGTCGCTTGTAGGACACCCTGTCTACGAAGGACGATATTCTTGAGACAGCGCATGTACAAGGTCGAAGGCCTTGTTAGCGCGTCAGCCCCATGTGAAAGGTTAGAGATCAAATAGTTGGTGATCTCCTTCAGATGCTGCTCGACTTCTTGAAGGCAGCTCTCACACATTCCCACCTCAGTCATGTAGGCCACAACGTTAAGGAGCGCGAACCTCTCCAGTAGGTTGAAGAGTGCGCCTGGCTCGTGATCGAGTAAACTGAATTCACCCCAAGTTATGAAATCCTTGAGTTCCAGCTTAACGGCCTCTGGAAACTCGCACCAATCAATAAAGGCCAAACACCTTTCGAACCCCACGAGTTCTGAGTTGAATCCTGCATTAGCCGACATAGTTTTAATAATTTTCTTATTATCAGAAGAACAAAAACCAAGTTTATAAGAGGGTTGCTTCTAGTTGTGGGTATAAGCTGTCTGCTACAACAAAACAAAAAAAAAACACAATTAAGTATTAAGTTCCATCACCCTAATTGTTCATTTTCCTTATTTACAAAAGGTTTCGGCAGCTTTATAGCACATCAACAAGGCTCTCGAGCAAAGTTTTCACTTTACTCTTTTCCGTTTTAACTCTACGGAATTTCTTTTGTTTGTTTCTGATGACATTATCTACTTCCATTTTTCTGACCCTGCCCTCGTCAGAGCTTCTTTCAGGGCCACTTAGGCCGCTGTTTTCATTGTCTGAAGAGCTGGTCTGTTCAGAAGCTGTGTCGGACCCACTACTCTTATCTTTCATGATATTTCTTTTCTGGGTTGTTTCCCTTGAATTAAGGTCTGCATTTTCTTGTCTTAGCCTAGCTTTCCTAGCTTTTAGCCTGCGGCAAGCTCGGCCAGAGGAATGTGTTCTTCTTCCTCGGAGTCTGACCTTACCCTCCTGTACTTCTTAGCTAAACGAATGTCCGGACCTTCTGATTCTGAATCAGTGTCGGATGTCGCGGTCTCGTTTTCTGTACCTTCAGGGGTCATGACATAGTGGGCTCTGCGAAACCTTCGCTGGCTCTGGGATTTTGGTATCTCCCACTCATCTATGTTAGCTAGCCTCATATTGTCAGCACTGCTTTTTAGGATCTCCCCTGTTAATTGATCTCTTAACTCCCAAGTCTTGTCCCCTAATTGCTTTATTATCCTAAAATATGGACTCCATTTTTTGTCTATTTTGCTGTTTCGTTTATGTTTCTTAAGATACACAGGTTGCCCTACTTTGAAGTCTGTTATCTTACGGGTTTTGTCTGCATATTTTGCCTGTCTTCGATGAGCTTGTTTACGCCTACGGTGCAGTAATACGAAGGCTTGATGAGTTTGTTCTAAGCCCCTTTCTATGATGTCATCACCATAATACTTTCGTCGGGGTTTGGGCAAGTTATCAATGGGTAAGACGGGGTCTCGCTGGAACAAGTAAAAGAAGGGGGATTGCTTGGTTGACACATTTTCACTGAACCGTATAGCTGCTAGGGCTTGATTTAAGTACAAATCCCATGCCTGCGGGTTGTCTTTTACTTTTTTGGACAACACGTCTAACAACGTTCTATGGGATCGCTCGACCCTGTTTTCATTTGGGCTGTAAACATTCGTTTTCCTGTGACGGACGTTTAACTTGTTAAAGAGGTTCTCCAGGGTGGCATTGCACAGTTCTTTTCCATTATCCGACACCACCTCTAATGGGCACCCATATCGGGGAAATAACTCATCTAGTATGAGATGAGCGATGCCGTCAGCCTTTTTATCAGGTAGTGGCCACGCCTCTAAGTAACCAGAGTACCAATCAATGGCCGTAAAGATGTACTGATTCCCTGATAAGGTTTTGGGTAAGGGTCCCACCATATCTATGGCCATTTTTGCAAATGGAAAAGGGGGTGTGTCGACCTCTTTTAAGGGGGACTTAACCTTCTGCATATTGCGGGACTGGCAATCTACACATTTGGAAACATAGTCATATACATGTTTATATAGGTTCGGCCAGAAATATTTTGACCGTATGGCGTCAAAGGTCTTATCGAACCCCAAATGTACTACACTGTGGATGTTTGCTATTACCTTTTCAGTGAGGTGAGTTGGGACATATAGGCGTACTACTGGGTCTTCGTCAACATGGGAAATATAGTATAGTACATTGTCTAATACTATGTATTTCTTATGGACCTGACTATCCGCCTCTAGCTGAGTTTTTATGGTATATATTTCTGGGTCTTTTAATTGTTCAACAACCATGTCTAACCCCAATGTGTCTGGTTTATTTAACTTGTCATTTTCTTGAAATTTACATGATGCAAATTTATTTAGGTCAGCCTCGTTGGAGTTAATTACCCCTATCTCATATGACCGGTCAGATACGTCAGGGACTATTTCTTCCTCGGCAACTGACTGGCCTTGAGGCACCTTATTCTCCTCGCTTCCCGGAAGTCTCGACAGCATATCGGCCAAGCAATTCGAGCTTCCTTTTATATATTTTATCTCTGCATTGTACCCCTGTATGGTAAGGGCCCACATCTGTACCCTTTTATTCATCATTGGGCTCCCAAGGAGGTATTTCAGGGGTTGGTGATCACAGAAGATTTCAAACTGGGCATTGTGCAAGTAGGTGTGCAACTTCTGCAGCGCATAATAAATGGCATAACATTCCCTTTCAATAGTGGAATACCTACATTGCGTAGGGCTGAGTTTATGCGACAGGAAATAAATGGGCTTTTCGACCATCTTGCCCGTTCCATTTCCGTCTTCATCAATGTCTTCCTGTTCCTGGGACAGGACAGCCCCTATGCAGTCTGCACTTGCATCTGTGTATAGTTTGTATGGCAAATTGGTGTCCGGATAGGCAAGCAGTGGAATGACCGACAAACTTTCTTTAAGAAATTCGAAAGCAGTCTGACATTCAGGTGTCCACTTAAACCTAGCATGTTTTCTTGTCAAGGCAATTAAAGGTTCAGCTATCTTTGAAAAGTTTGGCACGTACCTCCGATACCAAGACATAGCACCAATAAAACCCCTTACTTCCCTGACACTACTAGGTGGAGGCATGCTCCGTATTGCCTGTACCTTATTCTCATCCGGTTTTACCCCTTGCTTGCTTATGACAAACCCTAAATGAGAAGTTTCTTTTTGGAGAAAGCTACACTTTTTAAGCTTTAGTTTTAGTTTGTGCTGTCTAAATCTATCAAATACTTGTTGGATATGATTCAAATGTTCCTCCAAGCTATTTGACCAAATTAACACATCATCTAAATAGCTTGCGGGAAAGTCGTCTAAGCCACTTAACACCTCACTCATGAGCTCAGTGAAGATGGCCGGCGCATTGCACAAGCCATATGGCATGACCTTAAAGGAGAAAAGGCCCCTGTGACACGTGAATGCAGTACGGTCTTGGGAGTCCTCATGGCACTTAACCTGCCAGTAACCCGCCCGAAGGTCCATAGATGTGAAGTATTTTGCCCCTGATAGTCGATTTATTACATCGTCAATGAGAGGTAAGTTTATAGCCATTGGCCTTTATTCAGCTTTCTATAGTCTATACAAAACCTACTACTACCATCTTTCTTTTCCACTATGATAACCGGAAACGCCCAACTTGACCTCGATCTTTCAATGATATTTGCCTCTAGCATTTCATCTACGGCCTTGTCAATAATTTTTCGGGTATTTAGGGGTGTACGATAGGGCCTCAGTTTTATGGGAGGATGGTCATTGGTTTCGATTTTTAGGGTAACCGTGTCTGTTGGCGTTAAATCAGTGTCTTTCTTTGCCAATATATCCCTATTTTGCTGCAAAAGATTAGTTATCAGATCCTTATGTTGCTCAGGACAATTGAGTTCTGTCAATAGCTCCTCATGGGTGTACTGATCGTTAACATTACTGCTTATTGAATTTATTTGCTGAATGCATTCCTCATTCACCTGATTAACTTTTCCTATGACACATCCTTTCTTTAATTTGTATGTTTTACCTGTGTTATTAGCTATGCGGACTGGACATGACCCTGAGTCATCTAATTTTATGACAGCATCTGTCAATTCTATCCCTGGTTCATTGCTAATGAAGCTCTGCTCAATTGCGGACACCTGATAAATGCATTGTTTTGATATTTGTGGGTTGTTTTTCACCCTGCCCTTGCAAACATAGGCAGTGTGTGGTTTAAGCACCAGTGTAGATTTTAACCGTACAATTGATGCTATATGTATATCTTCAACTAAAGGAACATAAGTGTTATTTACCCTCAGGCAGCCTAAGTCGTAATACATTCTGACCCCATTTTTTTATCAGCCAATCTTGTCCTAAAATAATGTTCCTATTCATGTTAGAAACTACGTAAAAATTATGGTTCAATTTTGTGCCCTTGAGCGAAAAGTTTAAATTAGTTATGCCATGCACCTTTAGTTGTTCCCCATTTACTGACTGCAGATTTACTTTTATTTTTCTTAAAGGGGATTTTACTTTTAATGACTGGTAAGTTTTTAAATTTATTAGACTTACTTCAGCTCCTGAATCTACCAAAGCTCTTAGTTTTCTTTTCTCTAATGTTAAACAACATGAATTTGGATTTCCCGCCAAAGAAATTTTAAATGTTGATGTGCTATTTCTCCCTCTATCTGCCGCCTTACGATAGAGAGAGGTTTTTAGTTTAAATGGTTTTTCTGTTCCTGAGTGTTTTCATCTTGGGTTGCGCTTTTAGGTCGAGTTTTCTCAGGACACTCTCTTTGTAAATGATTTGGCGAATTGCAAAGATAACAGCGCCTTCCGTTCATATTGAATCTGGTCTTCGGACCTAGCTCATGACCTTGCTGTCTGTATTGAGAATTTTGCCCTCGGCTATAATAACTCTCTTGATTGCTTACTGCGTTGACCTGCCTTCTTGGGTCATAATTACCTCCCCTTTCACGCCTTGTGTTTTGGTCAAAATTACCTCCCCTGTCACGTCTTGGGTTTTGCCATCGTCTTGGTCTAATATGACCAATATCCATAGGCTCATGACCAGGCCGATCAGGCTGCATATCTCTGCCTGCGCGGAGATTGAACCGTTTTCTCAAATTTACTTCATATATCGCACTATTTACCGCCTCATCCAGAGTGGGTGGGTTTACCCTAAGAAGTTTCATTTTAATTTGGTCTGATGTTAACCCATCAATAAAATACCCCACCAACTGCGTAGCCAAGGCTTGCTGCGCAGCGTTGTCCAAACCTGTGGAAGCCTGTTCCGCTAATTCAATCAGCCTTTCTGCATAAGACTGTACCGATTCTGAGTCCCTTTGATGAATGCGCCGTAATAAACAGGACGCATGGGAGGGGTCAATAATAGTGGAAAACCTGCGAGAAAGTTCTATTTTTATCATGTCCCAAGTTGCTGCGGGAAATTGAGTCAAGTATCTAGCAAGAAAATTACTAACAGTCTCTCTGCTAGCATTGTACGCTACAAGTTTCACGCCGTTTGCTGGCACATTTGTCAATTTACAAAATTTCTCTACTTGTTTTACCCAAGGATGAAATTCTCTGCTGTTTTTCCCATCAAAAGGTGAAATAAACTGCCCTATACTAGCATTACCAACCGAATTTGATAAAGCCCCAAGTTGTTCTGTTAATTGCCGAAAAGCGTTTGTGACTTCATTGTGAAATAAAACATTTTGAGCATTCTGATCAACATCTGGCAACTGATTTCCTTCCGCCATTACAAGAAAAGCAATAATAGAAAAGACACTTACCTTAGTTCCTCTTCTCCTCCTTTTTCTTCAGATCTGGTCACGGTTCACCAGTTCGTCTATATGTCACACAGTCAATGAAACAAGAACACACGGAAAATGTTCAACTTGCTTTATTTCAGCTCTTTACCAAGCGGAGTGAAAGACTGACTGACGACTAGAAAACAACCCCAGTTTATATACATCTCCTAGGTTTCATAACTCATCATAAAAACATGACACATCCATGCATCAGCACTTATTCAGTCATTAAACGGTATTTAAACTAACTTTGACCGGGTTCACATGACAGCTATCGCTCGGGGCTAGTCATATGAGCACTCAATCCGTCATTAAACGGAATTAACCGGACTTTGAACGGTCATATGAGTGTTTGTCACAATTATGGTCTGATATTACTTCGCAGTTTTCATCTCAATCCGTCATTAAAACGGAATTAACCTGACTTTGACCGGTCATGTGAGTGTTGGTCACAATTATGGTCTGATATTACTTCGCAGTTTTCATCTACTATAAAAAAAATGCACTGGGATTGTCTTCTCGCCTGACCCTACCTATATGATATAGGTCATTTCTAATATAAGAAAAACAATACATACAAGAACCACTACTGTGTTACAACGTTCCAGTACTTAAATATTAGATTCGCCCTAGATGAACGACTTCATAACAAGTATTCACGAACAATCATCAACTCTAAAGAACAAACAACTACACAGAAATGCTCTCCTGAAAGTGTTTTGAAATTACCTGTTTCACGGAACTGTCAACAAACTGTCCAATTCTACATCAGTTTATCCAGCTTATTTCGGACTGACAGCCTGTCTCTCGCACACAGCGATGAAGTTCTGAACCCTTAATATTTGTAGAAACCAAGAACTTTCCATTTGCATAGATAGAAATCACTTTTATTGACATTTTCATAAAGTTTTATCCGTGTTTTAAACACTGCGAACCGTTAGTTGGACCGAATCACCTCCCCTTGATGGTTCGACTAAATATCCGTCACTGCTAGGCTTGAATGTAAACTATTCAAATAATCGTTGACTGCCTATCATAGATCTTACACATTTGCATCGAAGGGCTTCATAAATAACGGAAAGGACATCCTTGAATTGTAAACTTGATTGAGATTTATGAGGCCTCTTGTTGTGCGGAATGTCAATTCCAGCGAGCGTCTGCTTTTCACTGTATATTGTTACGCCAGTCACCGGCACCTCTCGTGGTTGTCCTTTCAATTATTACGAAGTCCGTTATGTTGCAGTTGATACTATTTAATTCTATGATTTATTCTTTATAAAAGGATCTCCATAATTTTGCATAGGACTCCTCGGAAGTTCTAAATCGTTTGCACTTCTTAGGAGAAGTTCGAAGTAGTGCAAGATTGTGTACTGCTGATCTTGATTTTCTCACAATCTGATTGGCTGACTGATGGCGTAGTACTCTCGCTAGAAACTATATAAAGGAGTCGCTAACGCTGATTCGACATCCAATCTCAAGTTCGAGAGCCGCGAAAATTTGAATCTACCAATCATACAAGCTACAGATCTAGGACCTACCCCTTCATACAAGGTACATAAATGGGATTTGAGTTAGCTCCCCTTCCTAAGACCATGGGTCGGCTGAGATGTATGAAGAGAACAGAGTTGTTTATTCTTGTTTACAAAAATAACAAGAATCCGCCATCTTCACAGATGTAAACAAGCCACCCAATAGTCAAACCTCATATTGTGAAGCAGAACTTTGCAGGCTCTTTGATGGTTTATTATAGATTCTTACTTTAAATTCTTTATCCAGAAGGCCATTTACACCTGTTTGTGTATATGTTATGAAGTTATTGTAGCTCTTAACTTGCACGATTGGATCCCACCACATAAGAAATATATTTCGCGAGACGAGCGCGACAGTTCACCGAAGTTATATATTTTCAATTGCTCAAGCGAGACAGCTCGCCGAAAGATTTTATGATAGACGCGACAGTTCACCGAATTATATCCCTTGAGAGTACCATGTCATCAGTCATTGCCAACGAATAGTTTAAAGTTATTAGTTTAACATTAATAGTTCAAAGTGGTTTTAGGGGGCCTTAATGTCGATAGATGGCAGTTCTTTAACGCATTTATATGGTTATATTGAACTTATAGAGAGTTATGAGACATGAGTATTGATGATCAATAAAGATGTTGTTATGGTGGTGTCCTCTATCGGTTCTGTTGCCCTTAGCCATGAACTGTTGATAATGAATGTCTTGAATGAATGAGGGAATACAAGAATGACTATTTATAATTTGCTATTGAATAAATGACAGTGTAAATGTACTCAGGTCTTATTAGTTGCGTTTATATGACCAGTTATAATTAGCTTGTAAAAACTGAGGTACATAGTTATCCCTGGAAGAGAAGTCTTTGAAGATTGAACAGTCTAGCTTGGTCGCCTCACACGCCATCCTACCATGAGGTGCCTTGCAATTTGGTGTCAGAAGTGGGATGTCTTTTCCATTAGACATCCAGTGATACGAATCTACACCAGGATACAGAAGAACTCATATGTGGTGGTTAAAATGATTACATTAACTAACAGAACTTTGTTATTATTTACTTGTGATAATAAACATTGAAAAAAAAAACACAACACTTACACACATATACATACAATAGCAAAGACATTTATTTTTATACAAGACTAAAATGGCAGACACTGACAGTGATAGTGAAATTCAGTTTAACATCCCGAACAACTTAGATGAAGAAGGACAGGAAGATGTGATTCAGCATAGTCCAGTTCCGATGCTGCAACTTGATGAACCTGAAGATGATATTCCCAAACGTATGTCCCCTCTACCTACTCCCATCCCTTTTACGTGCCTGAACCCCAAGCACCACGTGATTCTAGATTTAGAAGTCGTTCGCAAGAGATCTTTGGTACATCATATCCCCATCAGAGTCCAGAGAGACGTCGAGATGCTGATGACCATGAAAGATTCAGATCGTCAACCACATATCCAAACCCACAACGCTATAGTGAGCCTATGTACAGACATAAAGTACAGCACCAGCACCGCCTTCATGTCAAGCCAGAGTTTTTCAATGGTGAAGATGACTGGGACCAGTATATCTCCCACTTCCAGAACTGTGCAGACCTTGGTCGCTGGTCAGAAACAGATAAAGCACTGACTTTATCTGCTTGTCTGAAAGGCCAAGCCAGAGCTTTCTACCTTGGGCTCAGTCCACTAGATCGAAGTTCCTACTACAAACTTGTCCAGAAATTCAGCGAACGTTTTGGCAGTGTCCGTCAACTGATCCGATACCTCACGAAGTTTGAGACCAGGAAGCGCATAACCGAAGAGACAATCGCCTCCCTTGGAGATGACCTGAGACTCTTAGCTCAACGTGCTTATCCAGATTTAGGAGCAGATGCGCAGGGGTCCCTTGCCTTACACCAATTCTACAAAGCTATCACCCTCGAGATGAAATGCCGATGCATTGACCGGGACTGTCGGACTATTGAGTCCGCAGTTCAGATTGTAGAGAGGTACGAGGCTATACTAGGTGAAGGTACAGAGAAGAAGAAGAACAGCGTCAGATCCATAAACAACATTGCTGATTCGGGGCCCTCCAACTCCAGGTCTCACCATTACCGAAACAGTAACAAATCCAGACCAAATGACAAACCCCAGGCCTCGGACCCCACGGAGGTCATTCTAAAGCAGATACTTGATCGCCTAGAAAAACTTGAGGGCCGGTCGCAACCAGCTGGCGTCAAAGATAGTACCCGTCCCAAGCCCTACTTTCGTCGTGGATCCTGCTTTATTTGCCAGTCACCAGAGCATTTCCTTCTGGATTGCCCCATTTATAAGAAATGCCAAAGTGAGATTCAGGCTTCAAATGGTCAAGTGTCGGGAAACGAGAATCCGTCTGCTCTTTAGGCCAGGAGTCGACGGCTGAGGCGTGGCCTACCATAGATGCTGATTTGGCTTCCTGGATAGGACACCTAGGTGATACCACAACTAGATGGGACAATGGCTTCTGCGTTGACTGCAATCTCTTGGATGTCAATGCTGCTTTTCTGGTCGACAGTGGGTCTACAGCGACATTGGTTTCTAAGAGGCTTTTCCAGTCTATAGAAGAGGGAAAGCGACCTACTTTAATCCCAATGAGAGATAAAGTGCGAGGTGCAAATTGTGGAGATATTGAGGTCCTAGGTATAGCCGACATTCCATTGGTACTTGGTGGAGTCTGTTTCTTTCAGACTGCTATAGTTTGTAGTATACTGCCAGATGGCATCTTGGGTCAAGATTTCATGCTGAAATTTGCCAGTCGTATAGACTACCGGAAAATGCTGATTGAAACGAACGTGAACACCATACCATGCAGGGTGGGTGGGGAATCTAGAGTCAGTAAGTAGTGTCATCACCCAGAGCATAATTAAAATTCCCCCATGGTCATGTCATTATATTACTGTCAGCATACCCAAGGCTGACACTCTAGCAGATTCAGGTATAATTATGTCATCTCCGTCGTTACTAAAAAGCAAAAATCTCTGCCTGGTTGAAGGCATAGTCCACACTTCCAACAAACAAGTCACCATTCAGCTTATAAATGTTGGTGACACTGAGTATACTCTTCCTTCGGGCACGCCTGTGGGGACATGTGAGTCTTTCTATGATGCATCGTCAGCAACCATGGTGCGCGACTCCACCATTGGTACAGAGATGACCAATCAACAGCCTTCGAGATCACTACCTGGACATCTGCAAGATCTATGTGAGAGAAGCAAAGTCCATCTGACAGATGATGAGAGCGAATGTTTGGCTGATCTATTGAACAGGTACCAGCAAATCTTTGCAGAGTCATCTGATGATCTTGGTCGCTGTGATAGAATCCACCACAAAATCAACACTGGCGTTGCAGCTCCTTGCCGTTAACCACCACGAAGACAGCCGATTGGGAAGCGAGACATTGAGAAGCAGGAAGTTTTTAAGATGCTTGAGCGTAGAGTCATAGAACCATCTAGCAGTGCCTGGTCATCGCCAATAGTTCTGGTAACTCAGAAGGACGGCTCTACACGGTTTTGCGTGGATTATCGTCGCCTAAATGACCTTACTGTGAAAGACGCCTACCCAATACCACGCGTGGATGAATGTCTGGATTCTCTTTGTGGGTCTAAATGGTTCAATTGCCTTGATCTCAACTCAGGATTTTGGCAGATTGGGCTTGACCCAGCTGACAAAGAGAAAACAGCATTTGCAACGAGTCTTGGACTTTACCAGTTCACAGTCATGCCTTTTGGATTAGCTAATGCCCCGTCGTTATTTGAACGCTTGATGGAAGACGTCCTGAGAGGGTACCAGTGGGAAATATGCCTGATCTACATGGACGATGTCATTGTTCCCAGTACCACATTTGACGACAGTATTTCTAGACTTGAGCTCGTGTTTCAACGATTATCAGAAGCTGGCTTGAAACTCAAACCCTCCAAGTGTATTCTCTTTCAGCAGAGTGTTAAGTTTCTTGGGCATATTGTATCTGAAGATGGAATCAGCACTGACCCCGATAAAGTTAAAGCTGTGAAAGACTGGCCCACACCGAGAAGCGCTAAGCAGATGCGAAGTTTCCTAGGGCTCTGCTCTTACTACAGACGATTCGTTGAAGGTTTCGCCCAGATTGCTAGACCCCTCCATAAACTCTGTGAGAAAAGCAGCAAATTCATCTGGTCTGATGAAACTGAATATGCTTTTAGATCCCTCAAAGTTGCCCTGACTACCGCACCTGTATTGGCATACCCCATCTTAGGACAACAATTTATCCTTGACACTGATGCCAGTGAGCATTCTGTAGAGGCTGTGCTTTCACAACTCCAGAGCGACCAAGAAAGAGTTATAGCCTACATGAGCAAGACAATGAATATCCATGAGCGTTCCTACTGCGTAACCCGAAAAGAGCTGCTTGCGGTGGTAGTGGCCCTCAGAAATTTCCATACCTATCTCTATGGCCAGAATGTTCTTCTGCGCACAGATAATGCTGCTGTCAGTTGAATGAGAAGCCTGAAAAGACCTACAGGCCAAGTTGCACGTTGGCTCCAAGAACTCGGTACTTACGATTTAACTGTTGTCCACAGATCTGGGAAGAAACATGAAAACGCAGATGCTTTGTCAAGGATGCCATGCAAGTCCTGCAAGCGACAGCAAGACAGTTCAGCTGACGAGTCTGAGGATGAAGTTTGCAGCGCTGTGCCCACAGAAGACAACCTCAAGATTGATGAACTTGGAGAAGAGGCGTATGCTGTTACTCGTCAGCAGCTGTCAGATGAGTTTGTCCAGAGTCCTGTGTTGCTTAATGGCTGGAACCAGTCTGACATCCGTCAAAGCCAGATAGAGGATGTCAACATAGGTCCTATTCTTATTCTGATCGAAGAAAACAGGTCACGGCCCGAGTGGTCAACTATAGCCAAAGAGTCCTCTTTCTTCAAGACCATCTGGAGAAACTGGGATCGCCTTGAGGTCCATAGTGGCATTCTGTATAGACGATGGTCACAAGACGAGACAACCGACCTACTGCAGCTGATAGTTTCCAAGGACAGATGCACACAAGTCATAATATTCCATCACTCAATCCCATCAGCCGCTCATCTTGATGCCAAGCGTACAATGGAACGAATTAAACATGGCTTCTACTGGCCTGGTATGAAGCGTGATGTAACAGAATTCTGCAGGTTGTGTGACTCATGCGCTGCTAGAAAACCGTCACCCAAGCAGAATAAAGCTCCAATGGGACATATCTCAAGTGGAGCACCTATGGAAAAAGTATGCATTGACCTTCTTGGCCCCTTGCCCATGTCCTGTCACAAGAACAAGTACATACTTGTCATTTCCGATATTTTCAAAAGGGGACAGAAGCAGTCCCCTTACCCGATCAAGAAGCGCGTACCGTTACAAAAGCCTTCGTTGACACTTTCGTGAGCCGTTTTGGTACTCCGTTACAAATCCATTCTGATCAAGGTCGTAATTTTGAAGCCAAGATTTTCCAAGAAATGTGTGCTTACCTCCAGATTGAGAAGACCAGGACAACAAGCCTCAGACCGCAAGCAAATGGATCCGTTGAACGATTCAACAAAACCCTAGTCAACATGTTATCCATGTACTGCCAGAGGGACCAAACCAAGTGGGAGGAGTATCTACAGCAGGTAATGATGGCTTACCGTGCCTCTGTGAACTCCAGCACTGGAAAGACCCCTAATATGATGTTGTTTGGAAGAGAAGTTGTACTACCAATGCAAGCTGTAATTGGAAGACCAACCCAAGAAGACGTTTCTGATATTGATGACTACCTTTCAAGACTTCAGACTGGTATACTGAAGGCACATGATGTTGCACGGTCAAACCTTAGAAAGACAGCAAACTACTAGAAAAGGTACTATGATACTCACAGCAGAAAGGCCAGGCTGAGGTACTTGGAAGCTGGTCAACTAGTTTGGCTTCATGAACCTTCCCGCAAAGTTGGAGTTCGCCATAAACTTATGAATAAGTGGAAGGGTCCTTACCTTGTTACCAGAAGACTTGATGACCTTATCTACCTAGTCAAGAGGTCGCCGAACCAACCCGTAAGAGCTTACCATCTTGATCGCCTTTTGCAATACCATGGTCGAAATACACCCCAGTGGGTTGTGAAGTGGAAGATGAAGAACGATTCAGAGGGAAGTGGGAAGACTGTATCTGGAGTCTAGACCGGATGACAAACTGATCATTTTTCTTTTACGACGATGGAGGATCCACATCGTTTCTTATATTGCATCTTGAACTGATCACTCAGGATGCTATTTATGATGTCATTCAAAGGAAGCGGGCGGAGAGTTATCACTTCTTTTTGGCTCATTTAGAGTCTGAAGGAAGTGAGTGGACTGGATCCGGGGGCTAAACTGGATGACGAGTATACGTACTCAACCCATATTTTATGTCATTCAAAGGAAGCGGGCAGAGAGTTATCACTTCTTTTTGACTCATTTTTGAGGCAGAAGGAAGTGAGTTGACTGGATCTGGGGGCTAGACTGGATGACCCTTTTGTTTTTGTTATTCCGGAGAAGCGGGCAGAGAGTTACCACTTCCCTACCGAGTCAGAAGACAACAACAACACCCTGCAATATGAAAAATGTTTTATTTTCATGCATATGAAACCGTGATGACATGGTACTCAGACGCGATCGAAACTGATGAATTTGTACTTACCGTGGTAAGGTCCGTGCTGGTTGGGATTCAGTCGTGCTTCTTTAAACATCAGATCTGAGCAGGCCTTCTGTGACTATAATTTCAGATGAACAGATATGATTGCTGGGTATGTCGGCATTCTGAAGACCGCAAATCAGATTTGAAGTATCATATGGTAGCCGTCCACAGTCGAATGCAGGTTCTATGTGCGTGGTGTCTTGGCAAAGAAATTTACTTCCGCAAAGCAGTAGACCTGGTGAAGCATGTCAAGAAAACTCACAGGGACATCTGGAAGCATTCATCCGTTGAGACATTTGGTGAACCCAACTGCTTTTGGCTAGCAAAGACACCGCAGGACTACATGAAACTGGTCACACCTACAAAGAGGGAGAGCAAAGAGGCCATCTTCATCCGCAAGTCAGTTGAGGAGTGGTGGACAACAGTGGATGGTAAAACCCCCTCAAGACCTCTGACATCTTGGAAAGAAGGCTGGAGACGAGTCCCTCTTGTCTCACCATCCCCCAGCCCTATCTTGGATTATGGTGAAGAGAGACGCCGTAGGAATATCCATGATATTGTAATTACCAGTGAGAAAGTTACAGCTCTCATATACGAAGACCAAGTGGATAGTACTGTTTGGATAAGGGGGATATTAAGCCGTCTATCATGAATGAAGCTAAACAGAAGGAAAGTCTGCTCAGACGACTGCTTCAGGTTAAGCCTTTCAAGGGAGAGGTTCCGAAGTCCTTTTGTCAGCCCCTAACTGGAAGCCAATTGGAGAAGTGTAAGAAGAAGGTGGCAGGTACACTGATCATGAATGACGACCTCATTAGTAACATTGCACGGCAGACCGTAATGTTGTTCCCAGAACCTGCCAAGAAGAAACAGAAGACAACACACTCAGATACCAGCTTGGTGGATTTGACTGAGACAGAACCCAAATCCTTGTTTCCACTGGATATTCTGCTTCCCAGGACACCAGATCAACCTGACAGGCAGGTCCAAAATCATGAGGAAGGTCTCGAGCAGATGAGTTCCTCAGTAGCAGCTATTGTGACCACTGCAGAAACCTTTTCTGTATCTGTCGGTGAGACGACTACTACAGCCTCCATTCTCCCATCAACTGGACTGTTAACAAATGTCATGAGCCAAGTAATTCCGGTATCTTCACCTGAAGCTTTCAAAACGGCTGATAATCAACAAGATTCGGTGTTGGAATCCCCGAAGCAGTCAACTACCCCATCTGATCATATGGTTTCTTCCTGTGCAGTGCCCTTGGAACCATCACAGCAAAAGCCACACCATGATGACCAGGAATCAGTCAATCATATCAATGGTTCAATGCCTGATCCGTCCTTGTCAACACACGATGCTCAACTTCCAATCACCATAATAGATACTGACCGGCAACAACCTTTAACAGTCATGAATCGGCCTACTGTACCTTCGTATCAACCCAAGTCACCATCAGTTGAATCTTGCACTACAGGACATTTCCGTGCAGCTAGAGCATCAGATCTGTTGAGAAGTCCATCGAGTTTCCATGTGATGAATGCTGCCGGGGACAGCTGGGCCTACGACCCCGAGTCTACACAAATTCCTGTGTACACACCGACACCAACTCAGCAATGTGCTACCCGTGTATCCATCACACCAGCTCAAGAAACCATCTCAGACAATCTACGAAGCCGGGCAGAAACTCTTCTTTCCAAAGGCTGCATGCCGCTCCTTCCGCCTGCTCGAAAGGAACTGGACAAGTGAGGAGGAAATAAAGCTACCTCTGTCTGCTCCTTTCACATGGTGGCCACCACAGAGATGGATGGCTCTGTCAAGTGATACAAGACTTATGATGTGGGAATCTGTTGCGATGAGCCTGGCATTGAAGGATGGATTTGTAGACATGGAAAGAGGCGAGATTCTGGACCATTTTAATTTCCTAGCACTACCTGGATCAGCATCACCACAGTTGAAATCAAATTATCAAACATCCAGATATTTCTTGTTCAAGGTCGTCCGAGATCTTTTTCTAGGCAAGGCGTCAACTTCAGAATCAAACAAACAACTGATCAATATGTTGGAGGCGGCTAAAGCTGCAGCATTCCAGTCTACATCCACTCTTCAGATCCTGGAACAAATTGAGAAAAAAGGAATTTCACTCAGATTATCTCAATAGATAGAATATATACATAGAATAAGTACAGAATTGTCTTCAAACAGGGCTAAGAATTGTACATCTTAAAATTTTTAATGGTGAGACAGAAACAAGGGACCGCATCTTATAAATAAACAGAGACGAAACTTCACATCAGCAGCTGTACTGCAAGGCAGTACAAGTATGCTATAAACAGAGATGAAACTTCACATCAGCAGCTGTACCGCAAGGCAGTACAAGTATGCTATAAACAGAGACGAAACTTCACATCAGCAGCTGTACCGCAAGGCAGTACAAGTATGCTATAGAGATGAAACTTCACATCAGCAGCTGTACCGCAAGGCAGTACAAGTATGCTATAAACAGAGATGAAACTTCACATCAGCAAGAAGCAGTTTTGTCATCAGCTCAAGACTATAAATTTAATGTCTACCTCTACAGTGTTTAATAGTGTTTCCAAGTGCCACTTAGATAAATATGGAGGTGAAGAAAAAATGAATAAATAATCAAAAAGTGATGAATAAGTGTTTAATTTACTGACTCGTGTCAAGCTGTTGGGTGTAACAAGGTCACATCAATGCAGTGATAGCATTATTAAAGGGAGATGCATTGGTGAGACATTGTTGCTGTACTTCAGTTTGCACACGGGTCAGTTTCATCAAAAGTTGAAGTCATTATTCTAATTCTAAAAAGTGTTCATTCAAGTGGAAAGTTTAATCAAGTGCTCATAGTCAAGGCGCCAAAGTTTGAATTATTAACTGTCCTGCGTCAAGTCGTGGGGGGTAATAAGGTCACATCAATGCACATGTGATGCTTTTGAGGAGGTGCATTGGTGAGGCATTATTACCGTACCGTGGCTTGCATGCAGAACAATCATTAAGTAATGGAAAATTAGTGCATTCAATTATAATCCTATTCTTAAGTGAGAAATATTCATAAAGGCTCCAGTGTTTCTGACGAATGCTGCAAAGTGTCAAGTTATTCAAAATCAGTTCTAAGTGTCTGTGCTCAATATTATAATTGTAATGTGCCAACATCTGACAGGCTATTAAGGTCACATGAAGGCACGGAAAACGTTAACTAACGGTGCTTTCATGAGGCATTAAGGGCAGTTCTCATGTTGCGTGCAGTGCAATCAAAGTTCCATGCTTAATAGCATATCTGTATTGTACCAGCCTTTGGCAGGGCATTAAGGTCACACGAAGGCACGGTGAACGTTATCTTGAGGTTGCTTTCGTGAGGCATTAAAGCAAGATCTTGGGCTGAATACAATATAGTTCGTAAATAGGAAAATGTGAGTATTCAAATGGATAAAGTAATTTCAATATGTGTAAGGTGGTCAATGTCAATATTCAGTCAATATTCAGGAGAATATTCGCTCTTGAAGGTGGGGAGAGTGTAAGAGTCACCCCCAGGGACCTTATCCAACACAGAGTTGCTGACTCTCTCCATATTTTGTTACCCCACCCGTCGGAACTCACAACAGTTTTTCCAGTCAAAACAAAGATGTCACGTTCCAGTACTTAAATATTAGATTCGCCCTAGATGAACGACTTCATTACAAGTATTCACGAACAATCATCAACTCTAAAGAACAAACAACTACACAGAAATGCTCTCCTGAAAGTGTTTTGAAATTTCCTGTTTCATGGAACTGTCAACAAACTGTCCAATTCTACATCAGTTTATCCAGCTTATTTCGGACTGACAGCCTGTCTCTCGCACACAGCGATGAAGTTCTGAACCCTTAATATTTGTAGAAACCAAGAACTTTCCATTTGCATAGATAGAAATCACTTTTATTGACATTTTCATAAAGTTTTATCCGTGTTTTAAACACTGCGAACCGTTAGTTGGACCGAATCACCTCCCCTTGATGGTTCGACTAAATATCCGTCACTGCTAGGCTTGAATGTAAACTATTCAAATAATCGTTGACTGCCTATCATAGATCTTACACATTTGCATCGAAGGGCTTCATAAATAACGGAAAGGACATCCTTGAATTGTAAACTTGATTGAGATTTATGAGGCCTCTTGTTGTGCGGAATGTCAATTCCACCGAGCGTCTGCTTTTCACTGTATATTGTTACGCCAGTCACCGGCACCTCTCGTGGTTGTCCTTTCAATTATTACGAAGTCCGTCATGTTGCAGTTGATACTATTTAATTCTATGATTTATTCTTTATAAAAGGATCTCCATAATTTTGCATAGGACTCCTCGGAAGTTCTAAATCGTTTGCACTTCTTAGGGAAGTTCGAAGTAGTGCAAGATTGTGTACTGCTGATCTTGATTTTCTCACAATCTGATTGGCTGACTGATGGCGTAGTACTCTCGCTAGAAACTATATAAAGGAGTCGCTAACGCTGATTCGACATCCAATGTCAAGTTCGAGAGCCGCGAAAATTTGAATCTTCCAATCATACAAGCTACAGATCTAGGACCTACCCCTTCATACAAGGTACATAAATGGGATTTGAGTTAGCTCCCCTTCCTAAGACCATGGGTCGGCTGAGATGCATGAAGAGAACAGAGTTGTTTATTCTTGTTTACAAAAATAACAAGAATCCGCCATCTTCACAGATGTAAACAAGCCACCCAATAGTCAAACCTCATATTGTGAAGCAGAACTTTGCAGGCTCTTTGATGGTTTATTATAGATTCTTACTTTAAATTCTTTATCCAGAAGGCCATTTACACCTGTTTGTGTATATGTTATGAAGTTATTGTAGCTCTTAACTTGCACGATTGGATCCCACCACATAAGAAATATATTTCGCGAGACGAGCGCGACAGTTCACCGAAGTTATATATTTTCAATTGCTCAAGCGAGACAGCTCGCCGAAAGATTTTATGATAGACGCGACAGTTCACCGAATTATATCCCTTGAGAGTACCATGTCATCAGTCATTGCCAACGAATAGTTTAAAGTTATTAGTTTAACATTAATAGTTCAAAGTGGTTTTAGGGGGCCTTAATGTCGATAGATGGCAGTTCTTTAACGCATTTATATGGTTATATTGAACTTATAGAGAGTTATGAGACATGAGTATTGATGATCAATAAAGATGTTGTTATGGTGGTGTCCTCTATCGGTTCTGTTGCCCTTAGCCATGAACTGTTGATAATGAATGTCTTGAATGAATGAGGGAATACAAGAATGACTATTTATAATTTGCTATTGAATAAATGACAGTGTAAATGTACTCAGGTCTTATTAGTTGCGTTTATATGACCAGTTATAATTAGCTTGTAAAAACTGAGGTACACAGTTATCCCTGGAAGAGAAGTCTTTGAAGATTTAACAGTCTAGCTTGGTCGCCTCACACGCCATCCTACCATGAGGTGCCTTGCAGTATTATCCCTACTCCCATTAAACTTCACACCCATACTTACAATCAAAAGACCTACATTCTGACAAACCATATTGCTTTTGTCCATGTGTTTGTCACGCCTTTACCAAAAAACTTAACCTCGGTCATAACTTCAAAAGTATTTGCCCTACTCTCATGAAACTGCACACACTTACTTACTATCACAAGACCTACATTCTGACAAAGGGCCATAACTATATTGCTTTTCGGTGTGTGTTTGTCAGGCCATAACCAAACAACTTAAACTCTGTCAAAATTTTAAAAGTATTTATCCTACTCTCATGAAACTTCACACACATACTTACCATCACAAAACCTACATTCTGACAAAGGGCCATAATTATGTTGCTTATTTTCACCGAATTATCTCCCCTTTTTCAAAAAATATCTCCTGTTGTTTCATAACCATGGGTAATAGGGCTTTCATATTTCACATATGTATTCCTTGTGACATTCTTCATTGAAAATCACTTACTAGGGAACACAAAACTGAGTTTCTTTGTCTTATGGTTTAAGATTTACATGCCCTTGCATGGAAGGGGCCTAACATTTCTCCTTATTTTTGCAGTCTTTGTTAAAAATCAATAACTAGGGAATTCTTAGACTTTTGGTTAAACCCATTTGGTACCGGAAACCCCAAAAGGGGTAAGTGGCAAACAGTGCAGGCCCAGATCAGACGCCACGAAACTCGTATTTGTCACGCCTTAACCTGGCCCTACTCTTATGAAACTTTACACACATACTTACCATCACAAGACCTACATTCTGACAAAGGAGAATAAAAGGACAAAGGTGTTTGTCACACCTAAACCAAAAACCTTAACCTCGGTGATAACTTCAAAAGTATTTTGTCTACTCTAATGAAACATCACACACATAATTACCATCACAAGACCTACATCCTGACAAATTGCATTTGGGTGTGTGTTTGTCAGGCCATACCCAAACAACTTAAACTCTGGTCAAAATTTTAAAAGTATTTGTCCTACTCTCATGAAACTTCACACACATACTTACATTACAAAAACCTACATTCTGACAAAGGGCCATAACTATATTGCTTATTTTCACTAATCATTTCCCCTTTTTCAAAAATATATCTCCTGTTATTTCATAACCATGGGTGATAGGGCTTTCATGTTTCACATGTGTATTCCTTTTGACATTTACCATTGAAAACCACTTACTAGGAAACACAAAATTGAGTTTCTTAGCCTTATGGTTTAAGATGTGCAGGGAAGGGGCCTTACATTTCTCATTTTTTTGCATTCTTTGTTGAAAATCACTACCTAGTTTCTATATTTGTACTCCAAACATCATCTGAGGGTACTCATTAGAACCTCCTCATTCAGACGGTTCTAACGAGTACCCATGATATTTGTCTTCAAACAAATCTTATCAAACTTCAAAGTGTATAGGATCATTTCACTAAACTAACCCTCCTAGTACTGCGCATCTTCGGGGAGCATCCCTCGGTTTCACCGATGCTGTCGTTTTTCTTTTGTTTGGTCCAAGACATAGGTTGTGGGTACTCGTTAGAACGGCCTCCTAGAACCGCCTCAACGATGCGGTTCTAACGAGCACCAACAACCTATCTTTGCAGTATAAATAAGAAATATACCACGGATATTCATCAAAAAGTAGCCATTTTCGAGATGTGAAAAATGCTCTGTGTCGCATGGGTGTCTTATCGTAATGGGAATTTTTGTTTTCATTTCAGAGCTACTGTTATGTATACACCTGTGTAGACGACACTTGTTCTTCGATGTCTGATGCCATTGAACAAGGAAAAACAACTTTTTGCGAGCAGACAGACAAAGGTTGTTTTGTAAGTTTGTTTGTTTTGTTTTATTAGATCACCTGTCACGAAGTGACGGGTGAGCTTTTGGGATCAATTTTTGTCCGTCGTCCGTCCGTCCGTCCGTTCGTGCGTGAGTCCGTAAACTTTTTCTTCAAACAACATCTCCTCCTAAACCACTAATGGGATTTTGACCAAACTTCACAGGAATGATCCTTAGGTGGTCCCCTTTCAAAGTTGTTCAAATGGTTCCAGTCCATTGCACATCTAGGTCACAGGAGCCAAAAATAGATTTTGTTTCACCGAAAACTTAAAAAAATCTTCTTTTCTGAAACCACAAGGCCCAGGTCTTTGATATTTGGTATGAAGCTTCATCTAGTTGACCCCTACCAGGATTGTTCAAATTATAGTGCTGGGGCAAAAAAATGCCCCCGCCCCAGGGCCCTTTGGTTTTACATAGGCTTATATAGGGAAAATCTTTAGAAAATCCTCTCTGAACTGCTAGGGCCATGTCTTTGATATTTGGTATGAAGCTTCATCTAATGGACCTCTACCAAGATTGTTCAAATTATAGTGCTTTGGTTTTACATAGGATTATACAGGGAAAATCTTTAAAAATCTTCTTCACTGAAGCCGCAAGGCCCGGGTCTTTTATATTTGATATGAAGCTTCATCTAGTGGACCCCTACCAAGATTGTTCAAAATATAGTGCTGGGGCCTAAAATGCCCCGCTCCGGGGCCCTTTGGTTTTACATGGGCTTATATAGTGAAAATCTTTATAAATCTTCTTCTCTGAAACTGCAAGGCCCAGGTCTTTGCTATTTGGTATGAAGCTTCATCTAGTGGACCCCTACCTAGATTGTTCAAATTATAGAGCTGGGGCCAAAAACGCCCCCACCCCAGGGCCCTTTGGTTTTACATGGGCTTTTATAGGGAAAACCTTTAAAAACCCTCTTCCCTGAAACCACAAGGCCCTGATCTTTGATATTTGGTATGAAGCTTCATCTAGTGGACCTCTACCAAGATTGGTCAAATTGTAGTGCTGGGGTGAAAAATGCCCCCGCTCCGGGGCCCTTTGGTTTACATGGGCTTATATGGGGAAAATCCTCTTCTCTGAAACCGCAAGGCCCAGATCTTTGATATTTGGTATGAAGCTTTATCTGATGGACCCCCACCAAGATTGTTCAAATTATATTGCTGGGTAAAAAATGCCCCCGCCCTGGGCACTTTGGTTTTACATGGGCTTATATATGGAAAATCTTTAAAAAAATCTTATCCTTTGAAACCGCAAGGCCCAGATCTTTTATATTTGGTATGAAGCTTCATCTAGTGGACCCCTACCAAGATTGTTCAAAATATAGTGCTGGGGCCAAAAATGCCCCCGCTCCAGGGCCCTGTGGTTTTACATGGGCTTATATAGGGAAAATCTTTAAAAATCTTCTGCTCTGAAACCGCAAGGCCCAGATCTTTGATATTTGGTTTGAAGCTTCATCTAGTGGACCTCTACCAAGATTGTTCAAATTATAGTGCTGGGGCCAAAAATGCCCGCCCCGGGGCCCTTTGGTTTTACATGGGCTTATATAGTGAAAATCTTTAAAAATCTTCTTCTCTGAAACTGCAAGGCCCAGGTCTTTGCTATTTGGTATGAAGCTTCATCTAGTGGACCCCTACCAAGATTATTCAAATTATAGTGCTGGGGCCAAAAACGCCCCCACCCCAGGGCCCTTTGGTTTTACATAGGCTTATATAGGGAAAATCTTTAGAAAATCCTCTCTGAACTGCCAGGGCCATGTCTTTGATATTTGGTATGAAGCTTCATCTAATGGACCTCTACCAAGATTAATCAAATCATAGCCTTTGGGCCAAAAATGTCTGGGACCCACTAGTTTTACTTATGCATATATAGGAAAAAACCTTTAAGAATCTTCTTGTACGAAACCAGAAGGCCCATGCCTGTGATATCTGGTGTAAGCTTCAACTAGTGAACCTCTGGTGAGATAAGTGAAATTATAGCCCTGGTGCCAAAAATTCCCCCGCACCAGGGCCCGCTGGTTTTACGTAGGCTTTTATAGGGAAATCTTTTAAAAATCTCCTTTTCTGAAAACAGAAGGCCCAGGTCTTTGATATTTGGTCTGAAGCCTTATCTAGTGGACAGCTACCAAGTTTATTCAAATTATAGCCCTTGGGCCAAAAATGCACCAGAGACACTGATACTCAGGTCAGCGATTCAGGGCCCTCTGGGCCTTCTTGTGTTTTATATTAGGATCACTTTTTGTCTGTCATCCACGCGTAAACAATTTCTTCAAACGACATCTCCTCCTAAACCACTGATTGGATTTTGACAAACTTCACAGGATTGATCCTTAGGTGGTCCCCTTTCAAAGTTGTTCAAATGGTTCTGGTCTGCTCCACATCTAGGTCACAGGAGCCAAAAATAGATTTGTTTTCGCCAACAACTTAAAAAATCTTCTTCTCTGAAACCACAATGCCTAGGTCTTTGATATTTGGTATGAAGCTTCATCTAGTGGACCCCTACCAAGATTGTTCAAATTATAGTGCTGGGGCCCAAAATGCCCCCACCCCAGGGCCCTTTTGTTTTACATAGGATTATATTGGGAAAATTTTTAAAAATCTTCTTCTCTGAAACCCCAAGGCCCAGGTCTTTTCTATTTGGTATGAAGCTTCATCTAGTGGACACCTACCAAGATTGTTCAAATTAAAGTGCTGGGGCCAAAAATGCCCCCTCCCCGGGGCCCTTTGGTTTTACATGGGCTTATATAGGAAAAATCTTCTTCTCTGAAACCGCAAGGCCCAGGTCTTTGCTATTTGATATGAAGCTTCATCTAGTGGATCCCCACCAAGATTGTTCAAATTATAGTGCTGGGGCCCAAAATGCACCCGCCCTGGGGCCCTTTGGTTTTACATAGGCTTATATAAGGAAAATCTTTAAAAATTCTTCTTCTCTGAAACCGCAAGGCCTAGGTCTTTGATATTTGGTGTGAAGTTCATCTTGTGGACCTCTACCAAGATTGTTCAAATTATAGCCCTGGGGCCAAAAATCCCCCCCCCCCCCACTCCGGTGCCCTTTGGTTTTTACATGGACTTAGTTTGGGAAAATCTTTAAAAATCTTCTTTGAAACCACTAGGCCTAGGTCTTTGATAATTGGTGTGAAGGTTCATCTTGTGGACCCCTACAAAGATTGTTCAAATTATAGCCCTGGGGCCGAAAATGCCCCCGCCCTGAGACCCTTTGGTTTTACAAGACTTATATAGGAAAATCTTTAAAAATTTTCTTCTCTGAAACTGCAATGCCCATGTCTTTGATATTCGATACGAAGCTTCACCTTTTTAGACCTCCCTCAACATTATGCACATAATAACCCTGGGGTCAATAATGGCCCTCCCCGGGGCCCACTTGTTACTCTATGGATCAGGTGAGCGATCCAGGGCCATCATGGCCCTCTTGTTTGAATTTAAGATCGAAGTCAACAGCTAGTGTTTGGTCATATCGAGCCATCCAGTTTACTAGAACTACCTTTCATCAAGGCATACTTAAACATAAGCGTTTAACCAGTACAGTGCACATTCTCCTGCCAGAATCTAACATCACGTGAACAAGTCTGTGAAATGAACACCCCACCTAAACCACACATTATATAGAGAAAACTGGGGTTTATGGGGCGTGTACATGATTTTCCTTATTTCTGCTCCACGACAGAGGTTTCGGGTACTCGTAAGCATCGCCTCAACGAACACTCACAACCTAATTTTACAGTTTAAATAAGAAAAATATCATGGATTTTCATCAGAAAAGTAGCCATTTTCGAGATGTGATAAAATGCACTATGTTTCACGGCTGTGTTATCGTAATGGAGAACTGCACTTTTTCAAACAGCAGAAGGAAGAGCATCTATCAGACTGAACTACCGAATCTCACCTGTTTCATTAGAAGACAGTTGTTTTCATATTGCATGTGATGCTGCATTCAATTTTATGGTGAGGCAAGAGTTAAGCATTCAGTTTCCTTACTTTAAGCAAACAGTGAAGACCCTGATCAGACGCCACATTCTGTCGATCCACCAGAACTGTCAATGCTTGATTGCAAGAAAGACACTGTTAGAAACTGTTTGTTGCTGTTTAAATCTCACCCCTGTCAGAAAACGCGTATACTCATCAGGAACATATTCCTTCATTTGAGATAGAAACCTTCTTGTTAAGAAAATCTATAGCTTTAGCATAAATTACCCCTTATCTTGCTGAATATTCATTTAAGCCACACCCATTTCTGTCTATCAACTATCAAATTACTTGATGTAATTTATTGCTACAAATTCATAAATTGAATGCCAAGCAGTGTAGATCCTGATCAGATGGCTTCTTCAGAAGCCATCTGATCTGGATTTACACTGTTTGCAATGATAGAGGTTGTCGCGAACAGCAAGATAAGGTTTAAGTCTTTCCTGAAATAGTATTCTTTCCCTTTAACCATTATCCTGCTGCATAAATTAATTTTGCCACACCCATTTACATTTCAACCAATCAAATTACTTGATATATTTTATTCATTCAAATTTCCTGAATGACAAACTGATCCACACTGTTTGCAAAGGTAGCCCAAACAAAAAGAAAATTCAGCTATACACAAATCATACATAAATGATATACTATCGATACGCAGTTTTGTGAGTTGTTACAGTGTATGAAAGTGATACGCTTAACAAACCACCTTCAATACACAAACAGTTAAAGCGTATGATTTGCGTATGATTTCACTTTGATTATAACAGAATACTTCATTCATGTGTTGTTAAACTTAGTCTGAGGAAAAAACGTATGTTTTGCGTATCATTTAAGACAATATCTTAAACTTGTGTATCATTCATGGTTTGTTTGCAGATCCCAGAGACTTGCGTATTGCTTGCGTATTGCTTTTGAAAATTTTACCACTAATAGAAATCATTCTGGTAGTATTTCAAATATACTGGAGGGAGTCTGTGTGTAGAGTCCACATTGTGGTGTTTTGTTTTGAATGTCTGTTTTGTTTAAGATTTTAATTAAATTAAAGGAATTTAATTGTTTTTTTTTCTAATATATACCAAGCAAATGTAAGTATTGATTAAGACATGATTAAATTTACTGAAGACTGCAATTAAAAGCCTTAAATTATCTTGCATGTTTAATTACTATACTGTTTAACACAAAATTGTCATTCCTTGTTAAATTAATATTTGACTTCAGCTGGTTGAAGGCATTAGAACTCCACTCATTGATTGTTGCAAGTCCTTCTTTCTTTCTTTCTTTCTTTCTTTCTTTCTTTCTTTCTTTTTGTCTTTCTTTATATACTGCAACACCCTCTCATGAGGATTACGTGCAGGTGTACATTACATACACTCCAGGTCTGACATGCAAACTATAATGGCAACAAAAACAACAAAAAATAACTTAAATTCCTATATAGATCTACTTGCATGCCCCAAATTTACCCCGGAAATTAACACACATATATATAATTGTAATTTAAATGGCAAAAATCATGGTAAGCCTTCATTCATGGACACGGGCATGGACATTCACTAAAAAAGTTCAAGAAGCAATAATTTTTTTTAAGCGATCATACAAACAAATGTGATCTATAATACTAAGTAAACACAAGGCAGCCACATATGCGTGTAAAGATTTTGCTTACATGATCTTTATTTTACCTTCTATGTATTGTTTTTTGTGCAGTTCTTGTGTTGGTGCTACCTATTATTAGTATTATTAGTATATGGTATCTTACGTATCGAAAGCATATTGCTACTGCATATTGTTTGCATATCATATCAATGTATTATCAGTATATCGTATCTTACGTATCGAAAGCATACTCGTATTGCTACTGCATATTGTGGGCGTATCATATCAGAGAATTGGATATTCTTTGTTAAAGCATATGGTTAGCTCATTTGCATGTGCAAATATACGCTTAAATGATACGCAAATCATACATATGTAGCATGTATAGCTCATTAAAGCGTATCAGTCCCCTGTTTTTTTATGCCCCCGCATCGGATGATGCTGGGAGCATATAGTTTTTCGGTTTTCCGTACGTGCCTCCCTTTGTACTTGCGTATGTGCGTTACTGCGTTCGAATGTACGTCCGTCTGTACGAATGTATGTACGTAATCCTGTTAGACTCAGGTTAAGGTTTCTGTACCAGGTAGAGCCTAAACTTGTTAGATATTATATTTTCCAAACCATGTGATGGATTTGGTTCATATATGGGATGATGATATTAAAGTCCAAAGTTTTATTCAGCAGTACCCCCTACCATGCCTATGACCTCAGGGTCAAGGTCATGGACATAGAATTTTTTTATTTTGAAGAGTCAGGTAAAGGTAGCATAAACTACGTCAAGCCTTTATAAGTTTTATAGACGCCATTCTGATTTGGTTTCAAAATTCAATGTTGGCCTTAAAACACTTCTGCAACATGGCCTATCGGAACCCGAATTCTATGGTGACTTTGTATATAAATTTAGAAAAATACATGCCTGTAATGACTTTATCGGAGTCTAACTGATGGTTTTCTTTTGCTCCAGCGTTTCAGTGGTTTCTTGCTGTCGAGTCCTCGCCGTTGTCTCGCCTCTGTGGTTCTTTGATTTTTGTGTTCACGGAGATGTTGCACTGATGGGTTGGGGGGCCTTCATGTGGACTGGGCGGGTTGTTTGTCTAAATCGCGGCGGAGGTGGGGGCGGGGATTGTGGCCGCGTAGGATCGATTTAAGCCCCCCAGTGGAAATCTTCCACTGACCGTTCCAGGGCGGCTCTTCTGTGGCGATTTATTTATGTTGTTGTTTGTTGCTTGCTGTGTGTGTCGCTTGTGTCTTTTGGTTTTGGATGGCCATATGGCCATTTTGTGGGAAAGTAACTGTCCTTGTGGCCTTCCTTTGTTTGGGTTTCTATTGTGGTCTGGTCGCTTGGTGTTTGTGTTTCTTTCCCTTTTGGTGTCTTTTATGGGTGGAGTAAGTTAATTGTATCAATTCCTGATCTTTGTTTTACTTCTACTTTAGTACCTTATTTCGTAAAATCGTTCGTCGATATATAAAGATTGGGTACAACATAAATGTTATAAAACAGACTGCATGCATGGTGGTTAACCCAATAACGGTTGGCAACTTTGCTTCCCTCTTTGATTGCACACCGGTGGGTCGGGCTTAAGATTATATGGCGGTTCCAGCGTAAAAGCATAAATGGAATTTTATCTTATACTAGTATTCTTATGTTGGTTGGCGCCTGATGCTCCGTCTTTGGTCGGGCCCCTCGGAGTCTAACTATTGGTTTTCTTTTGCTCCAGGAATTCTGTTGTTGGATGCTGTCGAGTCCTCAACCTTGTTTCGTCTCTGTAGTTTTTTTATTTGTATGTTCTCGGAGATGTTACACTGATGAGTTAGGAAGCCTTCATGCGGACTTAAGCCCCCCAGTGGAATTCTTTCCACTGACCGTTCCAAGGCAGTTCTTCTGTGGCGGTTTATTTATTTTGTTGTTTGTTACTTACTGTGTGTATCACTTGTGTCTTTTTATTTTGGATGGCCATTTGGCCATTTTGTGGGAAAGTAACTGTCCATATGGCCTTCCTTTTTATGTTTCCATTATGATCTGGTTGCTTCATGTTTGTGTTTCTTTCCCTTTGGTGTCTTCGATGGGTGGAGTAAGTTAATTGTATCGATTCCTGATCTTTGATTTACTTTTACTTTGTACCAGACAGAACCTTGTTATTTAAAAGTTCATATCTTTCAAAGTATAAGACGGGTTTGGTTCATATTTGGTATGGTGGTATATATAGATACAAAGTTTTATTCAGCAATACCCCCACTCATGCCTGTGTCCTCAAGGTCAAGGTCATAGACTAAGAGTCTGGTTAAGCTTTTTGTACCAGGTAAAACCTTATTATTTAAGAGCTTATATCTTGGATTTGATTCATAATTGGTATGATGATAGATATAGATGCAAACTTTTATTCAGCAATACCCTCACTCATACCTTTGACCTCAAGGTCAAGGTCACAAACTTAGAAATTGTTAATGTTTAAGACTCAGGTTAAGGTATTTGTACCTGGTAGAACCTGAACTTTTACAATTGATTTGATTCATATGTTGTACGATGATAGATGTAGCTTCAAAGATTCATTCAGCAATACCCCTGCCCATTCCCATGACCTCAAGTTAAAGGTCACAGACTTAGAAATGTTAAATGTTAAAGTTTTCAAAGAGTTAGTATTTTCCAAACCATACTAGCATTTGGTTTATATTTGCCATGATGATAGATACAGGTCCAGTGTTTTATTTGGTAATACCCGCACACATGCCTAAGACTTCAAGGTTAAGGTCACCCACTTAGAAATTTTTAATGTTGATTTTCAAGAGTTCATATTTTCCAAACTGTATGATGGATTGTGTTTATATTTGGTGCTTTGATAGATAAAGGTCCAAAGTGATATTCAGCAGCACCCCCACCAATGAACATGACCTCAAGGTCAAGGTCACAGACATAGAGATTTTCAAATTTAAGTATGTTAATAGCTTACATTTTCCAAACTTCGTAATGGATTTGCTTCATATTTGGTATGACAATAGTTGCAGGTCAGAAGTTTCATTCAACCATACCCCACCCCTGAACTCAGTGTCAAGGTCACAGACATAGAAATTTTTATGTTATGTCTTTTGAGAGCTCATATTTCCTGAACCATTTGATGGATTTGCTTCATATTTGGAATGATGACAGATACAGGTCAAAAGTTTCATTCAGCCATAACCACGCCCCTGCCTCATGACCTTAAGGTCAAGGTTGCAGACTTAGAAATGTTTAATATTAAAGTATTTAAGAGCTCATATTTTCCAAACCATTTGATGGATTGAGTTCCTATTTGGTATGATGATAGTTAGTTTTCCAAGGTTTAATCAGCAATACACCAATCTAAGCCAATGACATCAAGGACACTTTTCCAGGCGAGTTATGCTGTCCAATAACTTGTGTTATTGTAATATGAGTTTTTTTGTGGGCTGGGGGTGAGGTAGGTCCCTGGGCAGGGGCATCTGTGTCGTATTGACACATTTCTAGTTTCATTCTGGAGAGGTTGTCATGAATAGCAGAATAAAGATTAAGCCATATTTCATTCTATCCATTTTTATCCCCCGACCGAATAGGTTCGGGGGATATAGCGATCAGCCTGGCGTCCGTCCGTCCGTCTGTCTGTCCGTCCGTCCGTAAACGCAACCTTGTGATGGCCCTAACTCCTATACCCTTTGAGATTCATTGATGGTTCTTGGCACAATTGTTCACAAGGCTGAGACGGCGTGTCATGCGCAAGAACAAGAACTCTGGATTGCATACTTTGTTAGTTATCTTCCCTTTTAATAAAATAGAATGACTACTTTGTGATGGCCATAACTCCAATACCCTTTGAGGTATGTTGATGGTACCTGGCACAGTTGTTCACAAGGCTGAGACGGCGTGTCATGCACAAGAACCACAACTCTGGTTGTCATGGTTTTTGAGTTATCTCCCCTTCCAATAAAATTGAGTGACTACCTTGTGATGGCCATAACTCCAATACCCTTTAAGATATATTGATGATACCTGACACAGTTGTTCACAAGGCCGAGACCGTGTGTCATGCACAAGAACCACAACTCTGGGTGCCATGGTTTTTGAGTTATCTCCCCTGACAATATAACCTTGTAATGGCCATAACTCCAAAACCTTACAGATCCCCAACCCTAAACCATATATATTATTGTTCCTTATGATAAGACACATTCATTGACACCAACCTGGGGGCCCCCGGATGCGCTTGGGACTTGCCCCAGCCCCTCCACTTCATAAAAGGCCCAATATCCTGGAAACCGTACAGATCCCCACCCCTAAACCATATATATTCTTGTTCCTTATGATAAGACACATTCAGTTACACTAACCTGGGGGCCCCGGGATACGCCGGGGCCATGCCCCACCCCCTCCACAACATAAAAGGCCATATATCTCAGAAACCGTTTAGATCCCCACCCCTAAACCATATATATTTTTGTTCTTTATGATAAGATGCATTCATTGACACCAACCTATGGGCCCCTGGGATGCGCCGGGACCTTGCCCCACCCCCTCCACTTCATAAAAGGCTCAATATTTCGGAAACCTTACAGATCCCCACCCCTAAACCATATATATTATTGTTCCTTACAATAAGACACATTCAATGACACCAACCTGTATGCCCCCGGGGATTGGTCAGGGCCTTGCCCCACCCCCTCCACTTCATAAAAGGCCATATATCTGAGAAACCATTCAGATCCCCAACTCAAAACCATATATATTCTTGTTTCTTATGATAAGACGCATTCAGTGATACCAACCTAGGGGTCCCCCGGGATGCGCCATTGGCCCACCCCTCCACTTCATAAAAAGCCAATATATCTCGGCAACCTTTCAGATCCCCACCCGAAAACCATATATATTTTTGTTTCTTATGATAAGACCCATTCAGTTACACCAACCTGGGGTTCCTCTGTGATGTGCCCGGGCCATGTCCTACCCCCTCCACTCCATAAAAGGCCCCAAATTCTCAGAAACCGTTCAGATCCCCACCCCTTATCCATATATATTCTTGTTCTTTATGATAAGACGCATTCAATGAGTCCAACCTAGGGATCTTCAGGGGTGTGCTGGGGCCATGTCCCACCCTGCCACTTCATAAAAGGCGATAAATCTCAGAAACCTATCAGATTCCCACCCCAAACCATATATACATTCTTGTTTTTTATGATAAAATGCATTCAGAGACACCAACCTGGGGGTCTCTTGGGATGTGCCCGGGCCATTCCCCATCCCCTCATCTTCCTAAAAGGCCCAATATCTCAGAAACCGTTAAGATCCCCGCCCCCACCCATAAACCATATATTTTCTTGTTCCTTATGATAAGATGCATTCAATGATATCAAATTGGGCTCTGTTGGGTCATCTCCCACCCCTCCACTTCATAAAAGGCCGAATATTTCAGATATAGAGTCCTCATGAAATGGGGGTTCATTTGGGAGACTTTATAATCAATAAATCAAAACCATACATGGCTGCCAGTGGGCAGTGCCTGCCTGACCTCTGGTGAGCATCGTGACCCATGGGCCTCTTGTTTCGTTATCTCCCCTGACACTATAATCTTGTGATGGCCATAACTGCAATTCTTTTGTGATATATTGCTGGTTTAATTCTGGTGCACTTTCTATTGGTGAACAATCTTCTGAAGGCCATATTGGCTTTTGGTCGGGGGATTTGCCATCTCTTCCGATGGCTATTTTCATATCACTGCACGAAGAAAAAAACTATTCATATGAACAGATGTAAAGTTCATAAACTAATCACATTCTCAAGATTCATAATAATACTCTCTTTAAGAGCCTCCACTCCCGTTATATGTCAGGTTTCATACACCAAATTGAATATAAAACATGATTTTGTGTTTGTTTCACAGTACAGCCGTGTGGTCACCAGTAATGGTACTATTGTCAGTAGTGGATGTGTTGGAGTAATGACTGGTACTGCTTTTTGTATGGAGGCCGATATTACATATGGTGGCGCGCAAACAACCATGAAATGCTGTGACACTGACCGTTGCAATAATGGTACCAGCCAAGGAAGCAGTGGAGGTATGCTTTGTTTGGCTACATGTTCCATCATTAGAACATTGTCAAGAGAAATCCTGTATTTGGGATTTATGTTTTTGTTTGTTTGATTTGAGGTTTATCAGTTACCCCCTTATATAGTGCATTGCAACACATTGACCTGATAAAGATATGCTATCTCAGAACAAGTGAGCTTCATCAGGTCAACGTGACATTGCACGTTTTGAATGAAACGGATAACTAGAAAAATGGCCAAAATGTAATTCTTACTAGAACAATCGAAAAAATTACATTGAAAATTACCAAAAGATAAGTAAGGGTCAGATGATAGTAAATATACTGTCAGATCGATTATATTCCAAACCGGAATGTTGGGACTCACTGAGGACAATCGGTAAGTGATCGAAAATTGCCAACTTAAAGAGTTTACAAGGGGATAAACTGATAAAAAGAATACCAGATTCGTGTCATTTGATATCAAGTTTATCAGGCTCAGCTTCGAAAACGCATGTAGAATCGCTCGGCAAGCGTCGCCATTCTACTAGCGTTCCCGAAGCCTTGCCTGATAAACTTGATATCAAAAGACATGAACGTGGTGTTCTCTATTTAACGTCCCTGTCAACACTGTACAGATCATTTTGGAGACGTTGCTTCCAATTTTGTGGGACTTTTATCCGACATTGAGATGAAATGACATCTCAAACCCTGTCGACTAATGAAACCAATAGTGTTTTATAGACTCGCACTGCTTTGCCTGGGAAGGCTTGGATCCTCTAAGCTGTTTACCAGTACTCGTGTGCGGTCGGTTTGGGATTTATGCCACAAACCTGCTTGCTCAGAAGAGTCTTGAAATTTTAAACATAAAATTCAGAAATTTTATACAGTCAACGGTATACGATTTAATACCAAAACTAATAAGGACAACATAAATGGAACGAATTCTTAAAGGCATTTATTCTTAGACAGTAGGACACACCGTGTGTTCATAATTAATTTATTGCTCCCTGTGATATACTGTCTATAGCAGATCAAAGGCGGCCTTTATAGGGTGATTAGTAGCTCCTGTTGAATCCCCTGACCGAGGCACTAAAGAGGAAAATCAATAAGGTACACTGTAGTTAACAGTTAGTCAATTATTGACTTTCCTCAAGAAGGCCCCTTACCTCTTGCGGACAGAGGACTTCTCTTTAGTCAGCACTGAGGGCTACATAATATTATGCAATGAAATGATAGTCCTCAATAATCAAGAATAAATGCCTTTAACAGACACAGCATTTAACATTCCATCACCATGACGTGATATAAGTTAAACCCTCGCTAAATTGACCAATCAAGACGTTAATGTGTTGTACGTACTGATGTTGCTTGACGATGTGACATCATCAACTGCCCTTTATCTGCATCAACATGAAGACGAGCCAGCACATGACAAAACCTACAATAAGACATGTGCGCCCAGGGAAGACTCAGATCAGCCTGCGCATCCGCCCAGTCTGATCAGAGTCTTCGCCGTGCGCTCTAAGGATAGTTAAGGACCCATTGCTCCTTCATGCAGCAAGAGTAGTCTCTGGTTAGACTATATGGATGCGCAGGCTGATCTGATTCTTCGATGGACGCACGTGTCTTATTGTAGGTTTTGTCATGCGCTGGCTCGAGTGGTCTGCATTTAAAGGAAAGCCAGCAGCAAGCAGAACTATTTCAAAAGTGAATGTATTCACCTTATTTGCATTATCTGCTGGTTCCTAGTCTGAAGGTTATCAGTGTTGGGAAAACAGGTAACCAGACCCCCTGACCTTTCAAGGTTTTGGGGGACTGGTTACCCGTTTTCCAATATTGATAAAGTGTAAGCTGGGAGCCAGTAAATAATGCAAAAATGGTGAATTCTTAATTTTTAAGCTCATTAAAATATGCATAACACCATATCATGGACAAAGTTAACACGAACCCCTTCGGATTCACTTAATTTGCTCTGCAGATAAATGAGCATGTGACATCGTGTGAGCCAATATACTCATTGAAGTATAAAGAATATAACGTCTCAATAGCGCAGAAAATGTAAATACATAATTATTACAACACACGTGGCCTTCATGTACTAAGACACTTTTGTGTAATCATATAGTAGTTTGACAAAGCTTTGTCAAGTGCCAAGTCAGGTTGAGTTTATCGGCCAAGCCAACATTATAAATGTTGTGGCACATTTTCCGTGGTAGTTAATTCAGTAGCCGGCCTCGATAGCTCAGTCTGATGCGTGTCTGACTGGTGATCAGGAGGACACAGGTTCGATACTTGTTGGGGTTGGCAACATTCTTTCGTAGAGATTGATCATGAAATCGTTTCTGCGTTCATTCTCTCCCTTCCGTTGATTCTAGAAGGGCAGTTGTCAGTTTCTGGCGAAATAATGTGAACTGTACTGGTTAACCGCTTGCGTATAACCCTGCCCAGGAAAAATGTAGATAAGTAAACTGAACGGCTAAATTGCACTGTAACATACTGACCTGATAAAGATATGCTATTTCAGGACAAGTGAGCTTCATCAGGTCAACGTGATATTGCACTTCTATGAACTGGCCTACTGAAAAAAATAGCAAAACTGTAGGAACGTACAAAGGGATGTACAAATCAATATAGTAACAGATTCGTGTCATTTGATATCAAGTTTATCAGGCTCGGCTTCGAGAACGCATGTAGCATCGCTTGGCAAGCCTCGCGATACTACAAGCATTCTCAAAGCCTTGCCTGATAAACTTAATATCAAATGACGCCGAGCGATTCTACATGCGTTCTCGAAGCCGAGCCTGATAAACTTAATATCAAATGAAATGAACCTGGTATTCTCTATGACTCCCTGTTGATCTAGGATACCTCCGTGGAGATTAAGTTGTTTTAGTTGTTATTTAGTAGGAATCTGTATTGAAACTGAAGGCCAGGATTGAATAAGGTAGAACCCTGCTGGCACAAAATGTTGACTCAACGTTGAACTAACGTTAGTTCAACGTTGAATCCTGCTGGGAAGGCCCTAATTGCACGACCCGCAGAAAAAGCAACCGACTGAAGTCGGTTTTTTCTAAGAGTGCCCTAAAATCACCGTGTCATTCTGTCATTCTGTCATTCTGTAATTCTGTCAGTCTGTCATTCTGTCTGCCCGTCCGTAACCCGTTTGTGAAAATTGGTGATAGTGACTTAACCGCTTGGAATATTTAAACAATTTTTGGCATACTGATAGATATCAATGAGATCTAACCAATGAACTTACGAAATATTACATTCCATTTAGTATAGCCTCGCCGAGGCGAAAAATGTAAAAATTTCGAACATTTTTGAACTGCTTCTCCTCGGAAACCGTTGGGCCGATTGAAGTCAAATGTCATATGGAGCCTCTATGGGATGGGAGAAACCACAATTTGCTATTGGGGTCCAGGTCACATGACCAAAATGGCCGCCAAGCCATATATGGTCTGTCTGTCTGTCCGTCCGTAACCCGTTTGTGAAAATTGGTGATAGTGACTTAACCGCTTGGAATATTTAAACAATTTTTGGCATACTGATAGATATCAATGAGATCTAACCAATGAACTTACGAAATATTACATTCCATTTAGTATAGCCTCGCCGAGGCGAAAAATGTAAAAATTTTCGAACATTTTTGAACTGCTTCTCCTCGGAAACCGTTGGGCCGATTGAAGTCAAATTTCATATGGAGCCTCTATGGGATGGGGGTAACCAAAATTTGCTCATGGGGTCAAGGTCACATGACCAAAATGGCCGCCAAGCCATATATGGTTTGTCTGTCTGTCCGTCCGTAACCCGTAAGTGAAAATTGGTGATAGTGACTTAACCGCTTGGAATATTTAAACAATTTTTGGCATACTGATAGATATGAATGAGATCTAACCAATGAACTTGCGAAATATTACAATCCATTTAGTATAGCCTCGCCGAGGCGAAAAATGTGAAAATTTTCGAACTGCTTCTCCTCGGAAACCGTTGGGCCGATTGAAGTCAAATTTCATATGGAGCCTCTATGGGATAGGGAAACCAAAATTTGCTCATGGGGTCCAGGTCACGTGACCAAAATGGCCGCCAAGCCATATATGGTAAAAACCCTTCAAAAATAGTCTTCTCCCGAACCTCTGGGCAAATTTCCACGAAACTTGATAAATAGCATCTGGGATGTAGGCCTATCATAAATTGCTAAAATGGTGACCCTGGGTTGACCTTGACCTTCTTTGGGTCCGTCCGTAACCCGTTTGTGAAAATTGGTGATAGTGACTTAACCGCTTGGAATATTTAAACAATTTTTGGCATACTGATAGATATCAATGATATCTAACTAATGAACTTAAGAAATTTTACATTCCATTTAGTATAGCCTCGCCGAGGCGAAAAATGTGAAATTTTTCGAACATTTTTGAACTGCTTCTCCTCGGAAACCGTTGGGCCGATTGAAGTCAAATTTCATATGGAGCCTCTATGGGATGGGGGAAACCACAATTTGCTCATGGGGTCAAGGTCCCATGACCAAAATGGCCGCCAAGCCATATATGGTTTGTCTGTCTGTCCGTCCGTAACCCGTTTGTGAAAATTGGTGATAGTGACTTAACCGCTTGGAATATTTAAACAATTTTTGGCATACTGATAGATATCAATGAGATCTAACCAATGAACTTGCGAAATATTACATTCCATTTAGTATAGCTTCGCCGAGGCGAAAAATGTGAAAATTTTCGAACTGCTTCTCCTCGGAAACCGTTGGGCCGATTGAAATCAAATTTCATATGGAGCATCTATGGGATGGGGGAAACCAAAAATTGCTCATGGGGTCCAGGACACATTACCAAAATGGCCGCCAAGCCATATATGGTCTGTCTATCTGTCCGTCCGTAACCCGTTTGTGAAAATTGGTGATAGTGACTTAACCGCTTGGAATATATAAACAATTTTTTGCATACTGATAAATATCAATGAGATCTTATCAATGAACTTGCGAAATATTACATTCCATTTAGTACAGCCTCGCCGAGGCGAAAAATGTGAAAATTTTCGAACTGCTTCTCCTTGGAAATCGATGGGCCGATTGAAGTCAAATTTTATATGGAGCCTCTACGGGATGGGGGAAACCAAAATTTCATCATGGGGTCCAGGTCACATGACCAAAATGGCCGCCAAGCAATATTTGGTAAAAACCCTTCAAAAATAGTCTTCTCCAGAACCACTGTGCAGATTTCCACGAAACTTGATAAATAGCATCTGGAACGTAGGCCCATCATAAATTGCTAAAATGGTGACCCTGGGTTGACCTTTACCTTCTTTGTGCCTAGGTCAAACTTTGACACATATGCTTTCGTGTTGGATTTTATCCTGCAAACGATTCAGAATACAGTACTAAAGTATAAGATATATTTTTGCTCCTTACGATAAGGCGCATTTATTTGGGGAACCGTTTTATGTCCAGGTCACATGACCAAAATGGCCGCCATACCCATATATGGTAACACTCATAAAGCTAAAAGCATGCGGCGGGTCGTGCACTTCAGCTGAAGCACTGGTTATGGAAGATATTCATTTTCTATCTGGAACATTTATGCTGTGTGCAATCTTTAGAATCGCACCAACAGTGTGATTCTCATGAGCATACGAGTACACAACATACCTTTATCATCACGAAAACATGCCCATATAATGTTGTACCCCTTGAATTCCACTTTTATATAGTAAAACTGGGGTTCACAGGGGGTAACGTTATTTTTCTTAATTCTGCTTTTAAATACAGATTGTGGGCACTCATTAGAACCGCGTCAATGAGGCGATTCTAACGAGTACCCACAATCTATATTTTTGACAGAAATAAGAAAAACATCACAATTTTTCATCTTTAAATATTCTTTATTCGGCGGTAAATTTATAATGTATTTGTATAGGCGTGTTTTCGTAATGTTTTATAGAGAATCGAAAAAATATCCTAAATAATCTCATATATGCCTCCTCAAGTTACCTGGCATTATGATAGCCCCTGAGTGGCTCTAACTGTTCCTATCTCGAACAGATTGCCGCAGCATCACGAAAACACGCCTGTATAATTTTGATTCCTTGAACCCCACTTTTATATAGTAAAACTGGGGTTAACAGGGGTAAACCTTATTTTTCTTATTTCTGCTCAAAATATAGATTGTGTGTACTCGTTAGAACCGCCTCGATGAGGCGGTTCTAACAAGTACCCACAATCTATATTTTGGGGCAGAAATAAGAGAAACTTCCCAATTTTTCATCTTTAAATGTTCTTTATTCGGCGGTAAATTTTATAATGTATTTGTATAGGCGTGTTTCCGTAATGTTTTATAGAGAATCGAAAAAATATCCTAAATAATCTCATATATACCTCCTCAAGTTACCTGGCATTATGATAGCCCCTGAGTGGCTCTAACTGTTCCTATCTCGAACAGATTGCCGCAGCATCACGAAAACACGCCTGTATAATTTTTGATTCCTTGAACCCCACTTTTATATAGTAAAACTGGGGTTAACAGGGGTAAACCTTAATTTTCTTATTTCTGCTCAAAATATAGATTGTGCGTACTCGTTAGAACCGCCTCGATGAGGCGGTTCTAACAAGTACCCACAATCTATATTTTGGGCAGAAATAAGAGAAATATCACAATTTTTCATCTTAAAATTTTAGTTTTTTTCGGTGGTAAACTCTTCAATGTATTTGTATAGGCGTGTTTCCGTAATGGTCCAAAAGGTGCTGAAACCATTACAGGTTCACTGTAGTACTAAAATACTTCTTAAATAATAAATACTACAATAAACCATAAAATTCCTAAAAATTCGGACACCTTCAGAACTTGCTGTAATTCTCCAAAATTTAAACATACATGTATTTGTTTTTTCACGACTAAGCAAGCAGCCTAAAAGTGCAGATGGAATGGCAAACGGTGTAGACCCAGATCAGACTGCTCAGGAGCAGTCTGATCTGGGTCTTCACTGTTCGCTTCCAATACTTAGGATCTTTACGGTATAATGCCTATGGGGATAAAGGTTAGACGCGCGCGTTAATATATTTTGTGCGCTACTATTGAACATTGTAAAGCTCGCAGAATGTAACAAAAACCAAGCCACCAAACTTACCTTCTCTTCTTGTATTTCTGCTTGCATTTCAATTATGCGACCAGTAGATGCGCTGACATGCGAACACTTTGTGTCAGGACCTATTTTCAGTTTTCAACATATTGGACACCACAATAGCAAGGAAAGGTTACATAGAAAAAGCCAGAAATAAAGTACACAGCTGTCTGAAGTCTCCGAAAGAAAATGGAGGCTTATTTTTGATTTTTATTTGCCTTCACTACAGCTGGTGTTGTGCCGTGTGGCGGCCGTAAAACGTCTCCACGTACATCAACCATAGTGCAGTTTATATTTTACTTTTGGTCGTTTGAGATCAGCGTGAATATTCTGAGAAATCAGAAAAAAATATTGGTTTAGACTCATATTCTAGACAGGTTTTTATTTATTTGGACCCCATTTTGATTTATATCAGTCTTTGAATCGACTGCCTATTCGAAATTCGCAAAATTGCAGTATGTTTCCTCTGGCTTTCTTTGCCGGATCATTACAGGGTCACTGATGAGGCTTTATTAGCCGAAACTACGTAGTCTGACCCATCTTCTTTCTTATGTATGTTTTCATTGCTTTTAAAGGAACTCTGACCCATCTTCTTTCTTATGAATGTTTTCATTGCTTTTAAAGGAACTCATTTTTGATTTTTATTATTGAAATGAAGGCACACATAAAAGCGCACAACTATGTATACATACAAATGATATAATTGTTCGACACTTTCAATATGTCTGATAACACCAGTGCAATTTAAGGGCATAGTCAAATATTTAATCTCAACTAGGCGTGCATTTAATTTTGTCTTCAGTAAATTGTAGCAGCAGTTTGGTAAAAACTAGACAGATTCTGTGATGTTTATCTTCTAAAAGGTCGGAACTGCTGATATTTATTGAAAGGGAAATAGAAGTGACGACAATGATCAGGAATCGATATGATTACCTCAGGCATTAAAGGGAAAGAAACACAAACATGAAACAACTTCACCATAATGAAAACGTTACCGGCGGAAAACCACAAGAATGGTTACTTTCCCACAAAAAATGGCCAAACGGCTCTCCAAAACAAAAATATATTAGCAATACATACATGTACATGCAAAGACAGACTACAACAATAATAAACCACAATGGAACGGTCAGCATTTTGTTTTTATTACGGGGCTTAAATCGATTTTCATCACGTGAACAAGTCCGTGAAATGAACACCCCCCCCCCTAAACCCCACTTTATAAAGGGAAAACTGGGGTTTACGAGGTATACATTATTTTTCTTATTTCTGCTCCAAGACATAGGTTGTGGGTATTCGTTAGGACCGCCTCAATGAGGCGGTTCTAACGAGTACCCACAACCTATGTTTGAAGAAAAAATTACAAAAATATCACAGATTTTCATCACAAAAGTAGCCATTTTGGAAGAGTGAAAAATGCGCTATGTCGCACGGGTGTGTTATCGTAATAACGTGGCCACAAACCTCGCCCTTGGCTCTGTCGTGGTTTAGACAAATAATTTGTTCAGTCCGCATGAAGGTTTTCTAACTCGCCAGTGCTACCTGTGTACATAAAAATCAAAACGAATACAGAGATGAAACAACGACGAGGACTCGACGGCATGAAATAACTGTAATGCTTGGGCAAATGAAAATCAACAGTTGGGCTCCGGTGGGCGCGATCATAGACGGAGCATCAGGCACCAACCCATATACTATGCTACTGAGTGTATGCTTGCTGCATAAATAAACCTTACCTAAGTGTTCATCTGCTAAAATTCAGTTACATGGTGATATGACCAACATCATTTGGGCCCCGTCAAGCGAATTTGGTACTTATCGCCTATGCGAGCAGCGAAGGTTCAGGCGAGCCTGCGCTTCCGCGCAGTCTCGCCAGAACTTTCGCTGCTTGCTCATACAAGCAGTGAATCAAGAGGAACCTTCAGACAGAAAGCCATATCCCTGGCCCCTCTGAATGGCTGGGCATGCGCAGTTAAAATTTGTCATGACGGAATGCTCGAAGACACAAATTCGCTTGGCGGGGCTCATTTTATAAAACTGGTATATTGTCCTGATATAAATGAAAAACAAAACAAAAAAAAAAAAAAAAAAAAAAACAGAGAAAATGTATTCAGAATTCTTTCACATGTTGTTTCTTCTAGTTGTCAAATGTGCAGGGGAAGATTTTGCATACGCCTCGAAATCACCGAATCAAACGGAGTATGATTACAACACTGACGTAACTTACACCTGCGATGTTGGATATGAGCTTACAGACGGAGTTCTGACAAGAACTTGCGCAGCAGACCGTACTTGGTCAGGAATTGCGCCAACCTGTTCCCGTATGTTGTTACAGCGCTCAGTCGCACGCTTCTTAGTAATAATTTAATAAAACAGTAAACTGGTGCGCATTTTCATACATTTTTCTGTCATTTTCAAGTCCTTTGCGATAATTGATTCCATCCTTGAATGTGGAAAGTATTTGAGGGTCGCCCCCTCATTAGCTGAAACTAGCTGGTCTGGTCGAGAAAAAGTTGGTCTCAATGATTTTCTGTTTTGGCATCCAAAGGATAAACCTTTCATAGAATATATCTAGGACACACATGCATGTGATATAATGCTATCATGCATGGCTATAAAACAGAATTTTAGAAGACAGTTATAAGCTATTTTGTATGAAAGCTACGTACAACGAGTTTGGGTTCTATCGAATATAGCCGAAATCTATGATGTTGGATTAGAAGGAAACTAGCATATACCTTGGTAAAACAAGGGCAGTCATTTCAATGTCATGCTAACGCGATGGTTACGTAGCACCAAAACTTTACTTCTTGTAAAAATAATATTAACAATAACGTTTAAAGGTGTGAAGATATCATTATTATTTGATTGAAAAATAATATTTACATTTGAGCCAGCGCGTGATAAAACCTACTGTAAGACATGTGCGCCCAAAGAAGACTCAGATCAGCATCCGCGCAGTATGATCAGACTCTTCGTTGTGCACTCTAAGGATAGCTAAGTGCCCAATGCTCCTGCATCCAGCAAGAAAAATTTCTGGTTAGACTATATGGATGCACAGGCTGATCTGATTCTTCGCTGGGCGTACATGTAAGTTGTAGGAAATGCTGTGCCATTTAGTAGGAAGGAAGCGTTAAATATGACTAAACAATGTTATATTATTAATTTGTTTGAAGCCTTTATATAATGCAAACCTCTTAATCCGGCCATTGTGATCTGTTCTAGTGGTGACATGCGCAGAGGTGATTATTGCCCATTCTTCAAAGATGCCCGACTTGGCGATTTATAACTACAGCGCCATAATTGACTACACTTGCGATCCTGGTTATGAGTCTACTGGCGGGAGTATGACACGCATGTGTACGGCGAGCGGCACGTGGACAGGAGCAGCGCCAGTTTGCAGCAGTAAGATTACCACACGCTATGATGCGAGATGCTTTAAGACAACCAGGCGCTATGATGCGAAACGCTTTATCTGTTCATGTAGAAGCAAAGCAAAGGCTATTTAAATGTATCTGCATCATAACACGTATTTAATCAGTTCTGTCCCTCAGATCAGTACAACAGTGTAGACCAAGATGAGATGGTCTTGGATTTGCACTGTTTGCTGTCCTGCTTATGGCTATGGAATGAAGGCAGTGCGATCAGGAATCGATACAATTACCTTTGACGTTTCATCTAAGTCGCGAAAGGAACTGAAGTACAAATGTTAAGCAACGGTACCATAATTGAAACATTACAAGTAGAAAGACGAAATGGTCGTTTCTTTCCCCAATATCGCTGAGCGGCTTTCCAGTGTGAAAATACAGATACATGTAATGATTTACAATGACAATAATAAACCACAACGAAAGCAAGGCTTTACAACCATTGCAGTTAGTTCTTCCGCCGTGATCTACAAATATATTATGGAACGGGTCTATCCTGATTTAAAGATAGAAGAGGTCCCTTCAGTAATCTAGATTAAGTTGTTCTTCTGTCGCGGTTTATTTTTTGGTATAGTTTGTCTTTTCATGCATGTATTGCTTATATTTTTAATTTTATATTAGATAGCCGTTTGGCCTTTTTGTGGGAAAGTAACTGTCTTTTAGCTTTCCGCTTGTAATGTTTTCATAAGGGTTTAGGTATTACGTCTTTCTGACCCTTTGGTGTCTCTGATTGGAGGTGTTGGGTAGTTGTATCGGTTCCCGGTCGTTGCCTTCACTTCCATTTAGCTGTCAGTTTTGTCAAAACATTCTTCTGAAAACGATTTCTAAATACGATGCTTTCAGAGAGGTTGAGCTATTTTATTTTACCTTTTAAACAGGTCTTCACGAAAACGCGCCTATATAATTCTCACCTTTAACCCCACTTTTATATTGTAAAACTGGGGTTTACAGGGGTACACCTTAATTTTCTTATTTCTGCTGTAAAATATACAGTGTGGGTACTCGTTAGAATCATCTCGATGAGGCGGTTCTAACGAGAACCCACAATCTATATTTTGAGCAGAAATAAAAAAATCACCAATTTTCACATTAAATGTCTCTTTTTCGGCGGTAACATTTACAATGTATTTGTATAAGCGTGTTTTCGTAATGATCATACAAGTGCTTAAGAACTGTCAAAATGTCTTCCTGACATGTGGGCTAAATTTTATTGTTGCTGAGAACGTTGACTTGTTTCAAGAAAAATAACCTTCTATGTTCAATAATGAAATATGCAATATAAAAAGTAGTTTTGTTGTTTGAAGAAAAAATAAAAAGTTGATTTTGAAAGAAAAAATTCCATTTCAAAATGGTCGATTTTTGAACATCTGTTTCTCCATTGTGAAACATAACATTTTAACACCAACTTTAGTCAGTGTACTAGCAAGAACGAGAAGACCGTCATTATAACGATAAAGCCCAAACCAACGTGTACAGGTCACAACACTGTCATGTATACAGTATTATAATACACGCGGTACAATTTAACACTGGTGCATAAAAATTGCTCTGTGAAATTGTAATTGTCTTTCTGAAAATAAAAACATTACTTGTTTTTATTGCATGCATAATACTATTATAATCCATTACGAAAACCCGCCTATACAAATACAATTTAAACTTTACCACTGAAAAATCGATCTATCTATCTATCTATCTATCTATCTATCTATCTATCTATCTATCTATCTATCTATCTATCTATCTATCTATCTATCTATCTATCTATCATCTATCTATCTATCTATCTATCTATCTATCTATCTATACTGTAGCAACCCCGTTAAGCTCCAATTAATATGTTTTTATGTTTTAATTTTAGTAAAGTAGGTTATTTAAAGTCATCGTTTTCACGTCATATCATTCATTTTAGCCTCACAACAACCATTTTACTCATTTTCATGTTCACCTCTTGCCGTTTCCCGACAGCGCCTCCCAGCAATAATCGGGAGTATCAAGCAGAAGTAGAAGATAATATTGGGCTTTGTCGGTGAACTGTCGTGTTTGCAGTAAGCAGGAATTGCACGACCCGCAGAAAAAGCGACCGACTGAAGTCGGTTGATTTTCTAAGTGCCCTAAAATCACCGTGCCATTCTGTCATTCGGTCAATCGGTCATTCTGTCAGTCTGTCTGTCCGTCCGTAACCCGTTTGTGAAAAATTGTGATAGTGACTTAACCGCTTGGAATATTTTAACAATTTTTGGCATACTGATAAATATCAATGAGATCTAACCAATGAACTTGCCAAATATTACATTCCATTTAGTATAGCCTCGCCGAGGCGAAATATGTAAAAATTTTCGAACTGCTTCTCCTCGGAAACCGTTGGGCCGATTGAAGTCAAATGTCATATGGAGCCTCTATGGGATGGGAGAAACCACAATTTGCTATTGGGGTCCAGGTCACATGACCAAAATGGCCGCCAAGCCATATATGGTCTGTCTGTCTGTCCGTCCGTAACCCGTTTGTGAAAATTGGTGATAGTGACTTAACCGCTTGGAATATTTAAACAATTTTTGGCATACTGATAGATATCAATGAGATCTAACCAATGAACTTGCGAAATATTACATTCCATTTAGTATAGCCTCGCCGAGGCGAAAAATTCGTAACCCGTTTGTGAAAATCGGTGATAGTGACTTAACCGCTTGGAATATTTAAACAATTTTTGGCATACTGATAGATATCAATGAGATCTAACCAATGAACTTGCGAAATATTACATTCCATTTAGTATAGCCTCGCCCAGGCGAAAAATGTGAAAATTTTCGAACTGCTTCTCCTCGGAAACCGTTAGGCCGATTGAAGTCAAATTTCATATGGAGCCTCTATGGGGTGGGGGAAACCAAACTTTGCTCATGGGGTCCAGGTCACATGACCAAAATGGCCGCCAAGCCATATATGGTCTGTCTGTCTGTCTGTCCGTCCGTAACCCGTTTGTAAAAATTGGTGATAGTGACTTAACCGCTTAGAATATTTAAACAATTTTTGGCATACTGATAGATATCAATGAGATCTAACCAATGAACTTGCGAAATATTACATTCCATTTAGTATAGCCTCGCCGAGGCGAAAAATCCGTAACCCGTTTGTGAAAATTGGTGATAGTGACTTAACCGCTTGGAATATTTAAACATTTTTTGGCATACTGGTAGATATCAATGAGATCTAACCAATGAACTTGCGAAATATTACATTCCTTTTAGTATAGCCTCGCCCAGGCGAAAAATGTGAAAATTTTCGAACTGCTTCTCCTCGGAAACCGTTAGGCCGATTGAAGTCAAATTTCATATGGAGCCTCTATGGGATGGGGGAAACCAAACTTTGCTCATGGGGTCCAGGTCACATGACCAAAATGGCCGCCAAGCCATATATGGTCTGTCTGTTTGTCTGTCCGTCCGTAACCAGTTTGTTAAAATTGGTGATAGTGACTTAACCGCTTGGAATATTTAAAATATTTTTAGCATACTGTTAGATATCAATGAGATCTAATCAATGAACCTGAAAAATGTTACATTCCATTTAGTATAGCCTCGCCGAGGCGAAAAATGTGAAAATTTTCGAACTGCTTCTCCTCGGAAACCTTTGGGCTGATTGAAGTCAAATTTCATATGGAGCCTCTATGGGATGGGAGAAACCAAAATTTGCTAATAGGGTCCAGGTCATATGACCAAAATGGCCGCCAAGCCATATATGGTCTGTCTGTCTGTCCGTCCGTAACCCGTTTGTGAAAATTGATGATAGTGACTTAACCGCTTGGAATATTTAAACAATTTTTGGCATACTGATAGATATCAATGAGATCTAACCAATGAACTTGCGAAATATTACATTCCATTTAGTATAGCCTCGCCGAGGCGAAAAATGTGAAAATTTTCGAACTACTTCTCCTCGGAAACCGTTTGGCCGATTGAAGTCAAATTTCATATGGAGCCTCTATGGGATGGGGGGAACCAAACTTTGCTCATGGGGTCCAGGTCACATGACCAAAATGGCCGCCAAGCCATATATGGTAAAAACCCTTCAAAATAGTCTTCTCCCGAACCACTGGGCAGATTTCCACGAAACTTAATAAATATCATCTGGGACGTAGGCCCATCATAAATTACTAAAATGTTGACCCTGGGTTGACCTTGACCTTCTTTGTGTCTAGGTCAAACTTTGACACATATGCTTTTGTATTGGAAAATGTGAGAATGCATTTTATCCTGCAAACGATTCAGAATACAGTTCCAAAGTATAAGATATATTTTTGCTCCTTACGATAAGGCGCATTTATTGGGGGAACCGTTTTAGGTCCAGGTCACATGACCAAAGACCAAAATGGCCACCATACCCATATATGGTAAGACTCATAAAGCTAAAAGCATCCGGCGGGTCGTGCACTTCAGCTGAAGCACTGGTTTTAAATAGTGTTTGTGATTACCTTCTCAATTTGTTCCTTCGCAACTTCTTGTTTGTTATTGGATTTGTATGTTTGGTGTGTGCCTTGTTTTGTGTTTTTGTGTGTTGTGTTTTTAGCTCACCTGAGCCGAAGGCTCATGTGAGGTATTAGTATACCACGAGCCGGCGTCCGTCGTCCGTCGTCCGTCGTCGTCGTCCGTCGTCGTCGTCCGTCGTCCACACTTTCAAAGAAGTATATCTCCGGAACCAGTGGGCCAATCTTGATCAAATTTCATGTGAAGCATTATCAGGTAGGGGGAAAGGCTGCATACTGTTTTCAGGCAGATCGGATTGGAACTCTGGTTGCCATGGCAACAAATAGCTCCCATAGACTTAACATAGGAAAAAGTTTGTCATCACTCTAGCTCCGTCAATTTTTTTCTGATTGTCTTCATTCTTGCAGATAACGAGGACAGGCATGAAATCTCGATCAAGTTCGATTTTGGGCTGAATCGGATTATTCACTCAGGAGTTACGTGCCCTTGAGCGTTGAAAAAAATTGCCTATTGACTTAACATGGGGAGAATGTTGTCATCACCGTAGCTGCTTCAATTATTTTCAGATTGGCTTTATTCTTGCAGATAACCAGCACAGCCATAAAATCGCGGTCAAGTTCGATGACTGGCAGAATCGGATCATTCACTTAGGAGTTACCTGCCCTTGTGTGTTTTTGAATTAGGGTTAATGGGAATTAGGAAAAAGCTTGTCATCACTCTAGCTCCGTCAATTTTTTTCTGATCGACTTCATTCTTGCAGATAACGAGGACAGGCATAAAATCTCGATCAAGTTCGATTTTGGGTTGAATCGGATTATTCACTCAGGAGTTACGTGCCCTTGAGCGTTGAAAAAATTGCCTATTGACTTAACATGGGGAGAATGTTGTCATCACCGTAGCTGCTTCAATTATTTTCAGATTGGCTTTATTCTTGCAGATAACCAGCACAGCCATGAAATCTGGGTCAAGTTCTATAACTGGCAGAATCGGATCATTCACTTAGGAGTTACCTGCCCTTGTGTGTTTTTGCATTAGGGTTAATGGGAATTTCAAAAATGTATATCTTAAAGACTACTTGGCCAACTTTGATCAAATTTCATGTGTCGCATTATTAGCTCACCTGAGCCGAAGGCTCATGTGAGGTATTAGTATACCACGAGCCGGCGTCCGTCGTCCGTCGTCCGTCGTCCACACTTTCAACGAAGTATATCTCTGGAACCAGTGGGCCGGCCTTGATCAAATTTCATATGAACCATCCTTAGGTAGGGGGAAAGGCTGTATTAGGTTTTCGTGCAGATCGGATGAGAACTCTGGTTGCCACAGCAACAAAGAGCTCCCATAGGCTTAACATAGGAAAAAGCTTGTCATCACTCTAGCTCCGTCAATTTTTTTCTGATCGACTTCATTCTTGCAGATGACACGGACCGGCATAAAATCTCGATCAAGTTCGATTTTGGGCTGAATCGGATTATTCACTCAGGAGTTACGTGCCCTTGAGCGTTAGGAAAAAGCTTGTCATCACTCTAGCTCCGTCAATTTTTTTCTGATCGACTTCATTCTTGCAGATAACGAGGACAGGCATGAAATCTCAATCAAGTTCGATTTTGGGCTGAATCGGATTATTCACTCAGGAGTTACGTGCCCTTGAGCGTTGAAAAATTGCCTATTGACTTAACATGGGGAGAATGTTGTCATCACCGTAGCTGCTTCAATTATTTTCAGATTGGCTTTATTCTTGCAGATAACCAGCACAGCTATGAAATCTCGGTCAAGTTCGATAACTGGCAGAATCGGATCATTCACTTAGGAGTTATCTGCCCTTGTGTGTTTTTGCATTAGGGTTAATGGGAATTTCAAAAATGTATATCTCAAAGACTACTTGGTCAACTTTGATCAAATTTCATGTGTCGCTTTATCGGGCAAGTGGAAAGGCTTCATTAGGTTTTCAGGCAGATCTGAGTGGAACTCTGGTTGCCATGGCAACATCTAGCTCCCATAGACTTCACATAGGAAAAAGCTTGTCATCACTCTAGCTCCGTCAATTTTTTTCTGATCGACTTCATTCTTGCAGATAACCAGTACAGGCATAAAATCTCGGTCAAGTTCGATTTTGGGCCGAATCAGATAATTCACTCAAGAGTTACGTCCCCTTGAGCGCCCAAAAAATTGCCTATCAACTTAACATGGGGAAAATGTTGTCATCACTGTAGCTAGTAATGAGGACAGGCATAAAATCTCGGTTAAGTTCGATTTTGGGCAGAATCGGAATATTGACCTCGGAGTTACGTGACCTTGAGCGACAAAAAAATTGCCCATAGACTTAACATAGGGAAAATGTTGTGACTACGATAGCGACTTGAATTTTTTTCAGATCAGCTTCAAACTTGCAGGTAACGAGGACAGACATAAAATCACGGTTAAGTTCGATTTTGGGCCGAATCGGATTATTTGCCTTGGAGTTACCTGCCCTTGAGCATGAGAAAATACGTTGTGACCACGATAGCAACTTTATTTTTATTCAGATCAGCTTCAAACTTGCAGGTAACGAGGACAGGCATAAAATCTCGGTTAAGTTCGATTTTGGGCCGAATCGGAATATTGACCTCGGAGTTACGTGACCTTGAGCGACAAAAAATTTGCCCATAGACTTAACATAGGGAAAATGTTGTGACTACGATAGCGACTTGAATTTTTTTCAGATCAGCTTCAAACTTGCAGGTAACAAGGACAGACATAAAATCTCGGTTAAGTAAGATTTTGGGCCGAATCGGATTATTTGCCTTGGAGTTACCTGCCCTTGAGCATAAAAAATACGTTGTGACCACGATAGCAACTTTATTTTTATTCAGATCAGCTTCAAACTTGAAGGTAACGTGGACAGGCATAAAATCTCAGTTAAGTTCGAATCGGAATATTGACCTCGGAGTTACATGACCTTGAGCGACAAAAAATTTGCCCATAGACTTTACATAGGGAAAATGTTGTGACTACGATAGCGACTTGAATTTTTTTCAGATCAGCTTCAAACTTGCAGATAACGAGGACAGACATAAAATCTCGGTTAAGTTCGATTTTGGGCCGAATCGGATTATTTGCCTTGGAGTTACCTGTCCTTGAGCATAAAAAATATGTTGTGACCACGATAGCAACTTTATTTTTATTCATATCAGCTTCAAACTTGCAGGTAACGAGGACAGGCATAAAATCTCGGTTAAGTTCAATTTTGGGCCGAATCGGAATATTGACCTCGGAGTTACGTGACCTTGAGGGACAAAAAATTGGCCCATAGACTTAATTAGGGAAAATGTTGCGACTAAGATAGCGACTTGAATTTTTTTCAGATCAGCTTCAAACTTGCAGGTAACGAGGACAGACATAAAATCTCGGTTAAGTTTGATTTTGGGCCGAATCGGAATATTTGCCTTGGAGTTACCTGCCCTTGAGCATAAAAAAATACGTTGTGACCACGATAGCAACTTTTTTTTTATTCATATCAGCTTCAAACTTGCAGGTAACGAGGACGGGCATAAAATCTCGGTTAAGTTCGATTTTGGGCCGAATCGGAATATTGACCTCGGAGTTACGTGACCTTGAGAAACAAAAAAATTTGCCCATAGACTTAACGTAGGGAAAATGTTGTGACAGAAATAGCGACTTGAATTTTTAGCCCACCTGAGCCAAAGGCTCCAGTGAGCAGATAGTATACCAAGGCTCCAGAGTCCGTCGTCTGTCGTCCGTCCATCCGTCGTACACACTTTCAATGAAGCATATCTCAGAAGGCAGTCGACCAATCTTGTTTAAATTTTATGTGTAGCACCATTGGGCAAGGGGAAAGGCTGCATTAGGTTTTGGAGCTAGTCTGGTTCATTTGTTCCTTCATTCTTCTTTCTCTCCATATAGAGATAATAGACCAATGTTAAATTTTTAATCAAAGATTTCTCAGGAACTATAAAAGCTAGAAGCATCAAATTTGGTATTCAATAGAATAATGATGACTTATTTTGTGTAAGAGACATTGGGCTTTCTCAGCTTATTTGTTCATCTGTTCTTTCATTCTTATTTCTCTCCATTTTGACCAATGTTAAATTTTCGTCAAAGATTTCTCAGGAACTATAGAAGCTAGAAGTCTCAAACTTGGAATGCAATGCAATAATCATGACTTATATCCTGTAAGGGTCAATGGGCTGGATTCTATTAACAGATTTAGTAGTCAAGTCTGTGAATTGTTAAAACTTAAGTTCCTCGGGTGAGCGGTTTAGGCTCATTGAGCCTCTTGTTTTGTGTTCCTTCTTGTCACATATTTTTCTCTCTGTCCTCGATGACTAGAGATTTTTCCTCCAACTGTCATGCAAGATTTATTTTAATATTTGCCAAGTGTAGTCTTCAGATCTTTAAAAAGAATTGGTTGACATTTATTGTTTTCTTTTTTTCTCTTCCATGCAGGCGACGGTTCTGACGAGGATGATAAGGTACGTTATTGGAAAGGAGTACATTTGTGTATAATTCTCGATCATGTATAATATTAATATCAGTATTGTAAAAGCTCTTTGTATATTCTGTATATTACAGTTATATGATAAAAACTTTGTGATGTTTGCATAACGATTCCTAAAAGTAGGAGCTATACAAATTCAAAATCCCTCTAAAAATAAGGTGGCCTTTTATTATGTGAGCCAATGTCATCAGTGGTGCCAATTAGTTAAATTAGCCCAGACCCCATCCACAAAAATCATGCTACAATCACCCCTTTAATGACCTATATATGTGTGAAGTTTCATCCAAAAGAACAATTTATCAGGAGCTGACAAGGGCCAAAGTTTTATAATATCTGTCAGGAGTTGACAGAGATTACCCTTGCCATTGTCCAACAATTCCAAATCATGTTGCCTGTACTGCTCGATATGTCTGCAAAGTTTCACCCACCTCATTATGAAAACACGCCTATACAAATACATTGTGACCTTTATCGCCCCAAAAATGAAAATTTTAAGATGACATTTTGCGATATTTTTCTTATTTCTGCTCAAAATATAGATTGTTGGTACTCGTTAGAACCGCCTCATAGAGGCGGCTCTAACGAGTACTCACAATCTATATTTTAGAGCAGAAATAAGAAAAATAAGGTTTACCCCTGTAAACCCCCAGTTTTATAATATAAAAGTGGGGTTCAGGAGGGTCAAAATTATAAAGGCGTGTTTTCATGATGTAGAAAAGCCATATAGTAAAGGAGCCATGGGGCAAAATACCAAACTGGCAAATCTGGACCATAATATACTTCTTTAAGTGTTCTGTATGTCTGTATGTCAAAATTTTCCATTTAGTAAAGAAGCACAGGCAAAAATTTCATTCTATAGATACCTCAAGGATTGCCAATTGGGGTATAGTGGTTATGCTACTTGCCTCATAAACCAGGTGCCGTGGCTTGGATCCCGGGCCTCTCCAGAGTTTTGAATGAATCTGTAAACTGCGATCCCTTCTGCATAAGACTTAAAGTGAATGACCACCATTTTTTTTTTCTCAGATCCATTTTACAATAACACCATTGAGGAATGATAAAATCATATTCTCCTCCTAAACTGTTGCTCTAAGTAACTGTAATGGCTCATTAAAGTTGTTTATAGGGTGTCAGACATTTTTACAGATTATTTCGCCTGCAGTGATCTCAAGGAGACTGTTCAGTCCATGTTCCGACAGCTATCTTTAGCAGCTGAGGATTTTAGAGGGGAAAGTGAACTTTAAAATAATAAAAATGCCTTCTTGTAAGGGCAAATACTGGGCAAGGAATTAACTGTTTTCTATCCCTGACCCTTAGAAAAATAAAGAGTTATGTAAAAAAAATGGATTCATAATCTTGGAACAGAGAATCTTAACATCAAGACTTTTGTTTATGCAAAGCATAACATTTGTGCAAACATTTTTGAAGATAGCTGTTTTCAAGTGGACTTGTAAGTGGGTTGATTACTTGTTTCTTTTCTTTTCTTCATTAATGAATGCATATCAGTATCATTTAACCAATCATTTCCTTAGCACGCCTTTACAATTTTTGGTAATATTTCATGGCACTTCACTATGGTCTTTTAGGATATTTTTCTTAACCGTTTTTTGTACAAAATGGAATCTTCCTCCTTATATATACCAGGAGTCCATTGCAAAATTAAGGGCTGTCAGGTTGTTTCCATCAAAATTTATTGGGAAAATGGCTGAACATTTTGCAAACAGTGTAAGCCCTGATCAGACACCGTGTGCTGCAGCATCTGATCTGGGCCTGCACTGTTTGCCATGGTACCTCTTTTGGGGTTTTGGATACTAAATGGGTTAATCCAGATTAAAGCACAGATTGTGGGTACTGAATGAGGTGATTCCTTTGAGTACCCATAATTTATATTTTCATTTTTGGATAAAGTCCTGGATTTTATGCAAACAGTGTACAGGTGTACAACGTGATTAACTGTAGATCAGTCAAGGATTACTGAAAACAATTGTTTTGTAGGAAAGAACAGATTTTGTTTGTTTGAATTGATGTTTAACAATCCCATCACCACTATTTAGGGCATTTGGGAGATGCTGCTTCCATTTTTGTGGGATTTTTACCCGACATTGTGATGAATGCCACCCAATGAAACCAATGGCACCAAACTCAGGAAAAACTGTCTTTAAAGTCTTTATTTTCATCCAAAAACATAATGAAGCCAGTATGTAAGATCCTGAACTGACAGCCTATTTAAGGATTTTTGAGAATGCAACCTGATTAGAGAGCCTAATTACTTCTCCTTTAGTAGCTACATAGAGAGACATAGAGCTTCAATGGTCTCCTTGAGGTCAGGAATTGAGCAAACATGTTGGACGCTGGGATACATTTGGATTACCTTGGGGAAAAAATGGCCGCTGCCAGAAGGCTTCGCTGAAACCTTTAAATGTTGATTTATTTAACTTAGCAGAATTCAATTGGTAATAAAAGTCAGAGATTAATCACTACAGTAACTTTTTCTTGCAAATGAAGTCATTATATTTTAAAGGTGGTCATTCACTTTAAGCTGCTGTTGTGATGTAAATACACATACTTACACATTCATCAAGGACAGACAACTCAAGATATATATTTTCTGGGAACTGGAAAGAATCGCATTTTTTTTCAAAACTTTGCCGGATTTCGTCCAGTACAAATTTGCAAGTAAATTTTGAATTAATCCTTGAAGAAATACCCAAGCTATCGATAGGAAAAAAATTGCGGATGATATAATCGGGAGGGTATAACATCATACCTAAAGTTGTAAGAATACACCTTGCATCATGCGTCACTGTGGCGTCCAACTGATTTAACCTTACAGTTGTGCAAGGCCTGCTGTCCTTGAAGCAGGAACAGGTAGAGAGGGAGTTTTGTTATTTCTTCTGTTTCCTCACTTCCATTTATTTTCCTTTTTCTGCCCTGTGCACCACCTTCATCTATTCTAGTATTTCTCCTAGCTGTTCTCCCTTTCTCTGGTAGATGATACAAAATTGATACACAGTGGTTGACGTGTCGTTAAACACCATCACAGTAAATCATTATAAGAGTATGAATTATTCTCATTTTTGCTCAAAGCCATGGATTGTGCCAGATTCAGTTTTGTCTATGTTTGTAACAGAAATAAATCAAAGTTTGGACAGCACTGGTGGTTGTCTTTGAGAATAGATTGGAAAACTAGGCCTGAAATGGGACTTAGTACGTTACGACTATACCTTAAATTTCTGTACTGTGAGTAAACAGTGTAATCCGCGATCAGGGACTACATTGTTTACCTATGACCAAGCAACACGCCCAGACCAGATTTTACTTTTTTTTCACACAGCACTCTGACATCACGAGCTGCTATATGTAACCGGTAGCTGTATTTTTTACATGGTCAGCGATTAGCATGTGGACAAAAGCAGACGGGAAGCTTAAGTAATTTCTGACTGGGTAGATTAATAAAGGATAAACAATGGACACAAAAGTCAAAACTATCACAAATTCATCAGAAGGTTAGAAAAAAACAATGATATAGCCCTAAAAGCACTGTGCGAGTCAAACCGTCCATGCTTATAAACCCCATTGGTTTCATTGGGCGACAGGGCTTGAGATGTCATTTCATCTCAATGTCGGGTAAAAGTCCCGCAAAACTGGAAGCAGCGTCTCCAAAATGACCTTTATAGTGTTGACAGGGACGTTAAACATCAAATCAACAAACAAACAAAGACAACTGCCGTTTATAGCGTTGCTTGTTAATTAAAATAACTGTGCATCAATTGATCAATAGTCGAGCCAACATGGGCGTTCAATCCTTGTGTAGTATTTGCCCCCCCCCCCCCCCCCCCCCAGGGACCGGCCCCGATAGCTCAATTGGTAGAGTGTCCGCTCCGGGGAACGGGAGGTCACGGGTTCGATCCCGAGCCGCGACATACCAAAGTCGTTAAAAATGGTACTAGCTGCTCCTCGCTTGGCACTCAGATTTACTGGGTAGAGATAGGACTGGTCGACCCAGTGTCAGGATAATATGACTGGGTGTGGTATCATGTAATGTGTCTGGGACATGATACTTCAGTGAGACAGAACTATAAAAGTGAGCATTGAACTCCCTGTCACAACCAGACACCGTCGTGATATGACTGAAAAATTGTTGAAAGTGACGTTAAACCCGAATTCACACACACACACCCCAGGGAGCATCCGTTAACAAGTACGCGCATATAGCACCCTCTAAAACCCCATATTATAATCATTAACTGGGGTTTAATGGGGGTAAATGTTATTTTTTCGTATTTCTGTTCCAAGACATAGGTCGTGGGTACTCTATTGAGCCGATTCTAACGAGCACCGACAATCTATGTTTCAAGTATAATTTTTTTTGGGTTTTGGTTTTATGACCCTTTCAAGATTATTTCACTCATATCGAGCCGATCGTTAATCAGAGGTGGGCGGAAACCGAAGTACCCGGAGCAAAACCACCTGACCATCCGTTTGCAGAACTTGGCGTCCTACATGTGACCCTTAAAGTACAAATAAGAATATCACACATTTTCATCAGAAAATTAACCAGTTTTGAGATATGAAAGAATGCTCTGTCACACGGATGTGGTATAGTAATGTCAAGCCGAGTTTAGTGCTACCATTTTTAAGTGGAATGGGAACACCTTCAGGGGAGGCAACTCCTGCCAAAGTATTTTTGTCTCCCATGTCAATAGGGGTCAACTCTTGAAGGAAAGAATTTGCTCGAGAGAAGCAAATTCTTTCCTTTAAGAGTAGATCCCTTTTTCAGTGCGACAGGGCTTTTAGAAAAGCGAACAGGAAGTCCCGAAAGTTGACTCCCTTTGAAAAATGGCGGAAAAATCTGCCAGGTGTTCCTATTCCCCTTAAGGTGTTCTATTAGCTCGCCTGCCACGAAGTGACAAGGTAGGCTTTTGTTGTGCGTGCGTCCGTGCTTTCGTCCGTAAACTGTTTCAAATAAGTATATCTCTAATACCCCATGGCCAATCTTGATCAAATTTCATGAGAAGCATCATTAGGTGGGGGGGGGGGGGGGGGGGAGGCTGCATAAGGTTTTTGGGCTGATCGGATTGGCATTCTGATTGCCATGGCAACATATAGCTCCCATAGACTTACAATTTGAAAAGTTTTAGCAACATAGAATAGTCACCTACATAAATCCTGCTAACCATACCCCTTGGGCCAAAATTGGCCACGCCCCGGGGCTCATCAGTTTCCATATACTTATAATGGGAAAATCTTTAAAAATCATCTTCTCTGAAACCACAGGGCCCAGAGCTTAGATATTCAGCATGCAGCAACGGCAAGTGGTCACCTACATAACTCCTGCCAATCATGCCCCTGGAGTCCAATTTGGGGCCACGCCCCGGGGCCCCTTAGCTCCCATAGACTCATAATGGAAAAAGTTTCAAAAATCTTCTCTGATACTATGATGCACAGAGCTTAGATATTTAGTATCTAGCAACATAAAATAGTTACCTACATAAATCTTGCCAACCCTGCCCCTGGGTTCCAAATGGGCCACGCCCGAGCTCATCAGCTCCCATTGACTTATAATGAAAAAAACTTCAAAAATCTTCTTCTCTGAAACCATAAATCCCAGAGCTTAGATATTTAGTATGTAGCAATGTCAAGTGGCCACCTACATAAATCTTGCCAATTATGCCCCTGGGATCCAAATTGACCTCACCCCAGAGCTCATTAGCTCTCATAGACTTACAATTGGAAAAACTTCAAAAAGCTTCTTCTCTGAAACCACAGGGCCCAGAGCTTAAATATATAGCATGTAGCAAAGTCAAGTGGTCACCTACATAAATCCTGCCAACCATGCACATCGGGTCAAAATTGGCCACGCCCTTGGGCCTATTAGCGCCCATAGACTTATAATGAAAAAAAAACCTTCAAAAATCTTCTCCTTTGAAACCATACCCCCCAGAGCTTAGATATTTAGTATGTAGCAACATGAAATGGTCATCTTAAGAAATCCTGCCAACCATGCCCTTTGGGTCAAAATTGGCCATGCCCCGGCGCTCATTTAGACTTATACTGGAAAAAAATCTTCTTCTTCGAAACCATGAGGCTCAGAGCTTAGATATTTATGTAGCAATGCCAAGTGGTCTCCTACACTAATGATTTTCTAGTTTACAGGTGAGCTATATAGGGCCATTGGGCCCTCTTGTTTTAATACAGATACCTGCCTGTAAGTTTGGCTTCCTGTATAGGATGGACAAAATATCACTTTCCTTTTCGCGTGTACCCCTTCTCTGTATTACCATTGCTTTTTACAGGAATACTGCCACATGTACCAGTGCATTCCTGCTCAAGGAACAAAATGTATGTCATTGCCAGAGGCCGTCAGAAAGGGACAGACAACTCAGTGTGAAAAAGGGGACAAAGGATGCTATGTACATAAGTTTTATAATGTTTCTTAAGAAAAGTTTTTTTAGCTTGCCTAACGAAAGTAAGTTGGGGGGGAGCTATTGCCATACCCCTGGGCGTCCGTTGTCGGCGTCAGCGTCGGCGTCAGCGTCGGCGTCCGTATTTGGTTAAAGTTTACCTGCAAGCTCTTATATGTGATGTTTTACAAGTTTACTTTGAATATAAAATTAACAGTTGGTAAAAAAACAATATTTAACATTATCATTGTACTTCATTTTGCATGTTTTTTTTTGCTTAAATTGGCCTTGAAATTATTTGCTCTGTATTACCCCCCTTGCTCTTTGTAGTGTAGTGGATAGAGCTCAGAACTCTGAATCAAAGGGTTGTGGGCTCAAATCCCGGTGGAGGATTATTATTTTTTATTATGATATTTTTTTAAACACAGCGAGTTCGACTTTAAGAGTCCAGGGCTCAAGGTCAAGTTCAGGGTAGCTATTTTTAGAAAAACTTTGTCATGGCTCTAGTGCCTTCATTTATTGATGAATTTTAATATAACTTCACATAAATGTTTGGTATGATGATATCTCGAGCGACTTTGACTTTTAGGGTCCGGGGCTCAAGGACAAGGTCTAGTGCTCAAGGTCAAGGCCACTGTGGCTATTTCTAGAAAAACTTTGTCATGACTCTAGTGCCTACATTTTTGATGGATTTTAATATAACTTCACACAAATGTTGGGTATGATGATATCTCGAGCAAGTTGGACTTTCAGGGTCCAGGGCTCAAGGTCAAGGTCACAGTGGCTATTTTTAGCTCACCTGACCGAAGGTCATGGTGAGCTTTTGTGACTGTGAGATGTCTGGCGTCGTCGGGCGTTGTTCGTCGTGCGTGTGTAAACTTTTCTTGTTAACACTCTAGAGGCAACAGTTTTGATCCAATCATCATCAAACTTTGTCAGAATGATTATCATGACAATATGTCGGTCAAGTTCGAATATGGGTCATGTCGGATCCAAAAGTAGGTCATCCAGGTCAAATCAAATGAAAAGCTTCTTAATACTCTAGAGGCCACAATTTTGGTCCAATCATCCTCAAAGATGCTCAGAATGATCATCCTGACAATATCTCGGTCAAGTTTGAATATGGGTCATGTCGGGTCAAAAAGTAGGTCAGTAGGTCAAATCAGAGAAAAACCTTGTTAACACTCTATAAGCTACAGTTTTCGTTCAATCCTCAAACGTGGTCAGAATGTTCATCCTAACAATATCTCAGCCAAGTTTGAATATTTATGTCATTTCAGGTCAAAAGGTAGGTCAGATCATAGGAAAACCTTGTAAACACTCTAGAGGCCACAGTTTTGGTCCAGTCATCCTCAAACTTGCTCAGAATGATCATCCTGACAATATCTCGGTCAACTTCGAATATGGGTCATTTCGGGTCAAAAAGTAGATCAGTAGGTCAAATCATAGAAAAACCTTGTTAACACTCTAGGGGCCACAGTTTTGGTCAAATTCGAATATGGGTCATGCGGGGTCAATAATAGGTCAAATCATAGAAAACCCTTGTTTACATTCTAGAGACTGCAACTTAAGTCTAATTATCCTCAAACTTGCTCAGAATGCATTTTGACAATATCTAGGACAAATTCGAATATGGGTCATGTGGGGTAAAAAAGTAGGTCAGTAGGTTAAATCATAGAAAAACCTTCTTAACACTCTCGAGACTCCAGTTTTAGTCCATTCATCATCAAAATTGCTCAGAATTGTCCTCTTTTTAGCTCACCTGACTGAAGGTCATGGTGAGCTTTTGTGACTGTGAGATGTCTGGCGTCGTCATTCCTCGTGCGGTGTGCGTCGTGCTGTGTTCTCGTGTGTGCGTAAACTTTTATTGTTAACACTCTGGAGGCCACAGTTTTGATCCAATCATCATCAAACTTGGTCATAATGATCATCATGACAATATCTCGGTCAAGTTCGGATATGGGTCATGTCGGATAAAAAAGTAGGTCACCAGGTCAAATCAAAGGAAAGCCTTGTTAACACTCTAGAGGCCACAGTTTTGGTCCAATCACCCTCAAACTTGCTCAGAATGATCATCCTGACAATATCTTGGTCACTTTCGAATATGGGTCATGTCGGGTCAAAAAGTAAGTCACCAGGTCAAATCAAAGGAAAACCTTGTTAACACTCTATGGGCCACAGTTTTGGTCTTATTATCCTCAAACTTGCTCAGAATGATCATCAAGAAAATATCTCGATCAATTTCGAATAAGGGTCATGTCGGGTCAAAAAGTAGGTCACCAGGTCAAATCAAAAGAAAACCTTGTTAACACTTAAGAGGCCACAGTTTGGGTCCAATCATCTTCAAACTTGCTCAGAATGATTATCCTGACAATATCTCGGTCGAGTTCAAATATAGGTTATGTCGAGTCAAAAAGTAGGTTAGTAGGGCAAATCATAGAAAAACCTTGTTAACACTCTGGAGGCCACATATTTGGTCCAATCATCCTCAAACTTGCTCAGAATGATCATCCTGACAATATCTCGGTCAAGTTCGAATATGGGTCATGTCGGGTCAAAATGTAGGTCACCAGGTCAAATCAAAGGAAAACCTTGTTAACACTCTAGAGGCCACAGTTTTGGTCCAATCACCCTCAAACTTGCTCAGGATGATCATCCTGACAGTATCTCAGTCAAGTTTGAATATGGATCATATGTGGTCAAAAAGTAGGTCAGTAGGTCAAACCATTGAAAAACCTTGCTAACACTCTGGAGGCTACAGTTTGGATCAAATCATCTTGAAACTTGCTCAGAATGATCATCCTGACAATATCTCGGTCGAGTTCAAAATATGGGTCATGTCAGGTCAAAAAATAGGTCAGTAGGGTCAATCATAGAAAAACCTTGTTAACACTCGGGAGGCCACAGATTTGGTCCAATCATCCTTAAACTTGCTCAGAATGATGATCCTGATAATATCTCGGTCAAGTTCGAATATGGGTCATGCCAGGTCAAAAAGTAGGTCAGTAGGTCAAATCTTAGAAAACGTTGTTTACACTCTAGAGGCCATAGTTTTGGTCCAATCTTCCTCAAACTTGCTCAGAATGATCATCCTAACAATATTTCTTCCCCGTCCTCTATCACAAAATCAGGATCGATATGTTATGGTCTGTTTCTCAGCTTCGTCAGCCCAGCCTTGATGTCCTCCTCTACGGCGATCCAAATCTTAATCATCATGAAAAAAAGCAAATATTTATTTCTGTTCATAACTATATTTTGAAAACTAAAAGGTTCCAAGTCAATCGATAAGTTGACATAAGAAACAAACACAAATTAATCTTAGCCCATGTATTCTGTCTAGAGTTCTAGTAAACTCTACGTGCTCAAGTATAGCATATGCAAAGATACATGTATCGTTGATAAGCATGGTCAGCAGCGCACAAAATACCAGTAGGAACTGGAAGTTAGTTGGTCCCCGTGGAGCACCCCCCACCCCAACATACAGTTCTGGTTTTGTAGTCTCATGTTACTGTATGACCTCTTGAAAATTCTGGATATTCGTATATCACCAACAATGCTGCAAATGTGTGATGGTTCCCAACGGGCGTTCGTGATAGAACTGTGCTGCATCGGCGATGATCCGCCGTTGTGACGTCGAAATATTGTTGATGCAGCGCCGTAATGTCCAACCTCGACCCATTTGGGAACCACTATCACTTTGTAACAGCATATTTAATACCTTTGCAATCGACAATTGCTTTGATTTATCTCTGTTGTACCACTGACAAGTATCTAGGTATACAGATTCGTATAAGTCCTTGACTTTCTTCTTAATCCCTATTGTATTATGTCATGTATTTACACTTTGTATTTGTATGCTTGCTATACGAATGAAATATTTTTAAACCAAAAAGTAGGTCAGAAGGTCAAATCTTAGAAAAACCTTGTTAACACTCTAGAGGCCCCAGTTTTGGTCCTATCTTCCTAAAACTTGCTCAGAATGATCATCCTAACAATATTTCGTTGAAGTTCGAATATGGGTCATGTGTGGATAAAAAGTAGGTCAGTAGGTCAAACCGTAGAAAAAGTTTTGGTCGAATCATCATCAAACTTGCTCAGAATGATCATCTCTGCAATATCTAGGTCAAGTTCGAATATGGGTCATGTGGGGTCAAAAGTAGATCGAATCATAGAAAAACCTTATTTACACTCTAGAGACTGCAATTTTAGTCTAATTTTCAGCAAACTTGCTCAGAATGATCAGCTTGACAATATCTAGGTCAAGTTCGAATATGGGTCATGTCGGGTCAGAAAGTAGGTCCAATCGTAGAAAACCTTGTGAACACATTAGGGACCATAGTTTTCGTCTGATCATCATCAAACATGCTCAGAATGATCCTCTTGGCAATATCTCAGTCAATTTTGAATACAGGTCATGTCGTGTCAAAAAGTAGGTCAGTAGGTCAAATCATAGAAAATAGTGGTGAACACTCTAGAGGCCACAGTTTTGGTCTGTTCGTAACCAAACTTGCTTAGAATGATAATTTGACAATATCTCCGTTAATTTTGAATATGGGTCATGTCCGGTCAATAAGAAGGTCAGTAGGTCAGATCATAGAAAAACCATGTGAACACACTAGAGGTCCCAGTTTTGGTCCGATCATCATCAAACTTGCTCAGAATGATCATCTTGACAATATCTGGATCAAGTTCGAATATGGATCATGTTGGTTCAAAAAGTAGGTCAGCAGATGAAATCATGGAAAAACGTTGTGAACACTCCAAGAGGCCAAAGTTTTAGTCCAATCATCATAAAACTTGCTCAGAATGATCATCTGGAAAAAATCTCAGTCAACTTAAAATATGGGTCATGTCAAATCAAAAAGTAGATCACTAGGTTATTTTGTCACAACTTTTTAACCGTTTGAGATAGAGCCTTCATATTTGGCATGCATGTTCCTTGTGACATATAAAAATATTTGACCTGTGACCTTCTTTATCATAACTTTTGAACCATATGAGATAGAGTCTTCATATTTGGCATGTATGTTCGTTGTGACAAGGCTTTCCCAGCCATTCAAAAATTTTGACCCATCACCTAGACCTTTGACCTACTTTGTCATAACCTTTTTAACATTTGAAATACAGCCTTCATATTTGGCATGTATGTTACTTGCGACCAGGGTTTCCTATTCATACATAAAATGTGACCTTTACTTTGACATTTGACCTACTTTATCATAACTTTTGATCCATTTGAGATGGTGCCATCATATTTGGCATCTATGTTCCTTGTAAAAAGGTCTTTCCACCAATACAAAAAATTTGTCTTATGACCTTGACCTTTGGTCTACTGTGACCATTTGAGATAGAGTCTTCATATTTGGCAGATAGTTTCCTTGTCTCATACAGAAATGACTTGTGACCTTGACCTGGATATGTGACCTACTTTATCACAACTTTTGAACCATTTGATGGAGAGAGAGAGAGGGAGAGAGAGAGTGTGTGTGTGTGTGTGTGTGTGTGTGTGTGTGTGTGTGTGTGTGTGTGTGTGTGTGTGTGTGTGTGTGTGTGTGTGTGTGTGTGTGTGTGTGTGTGTGTGTGTGTGTGTGTGTGTGTGTGTGTGAATTCGGGTTTAACGTCGCTTTCAACATTTTTTCAGTCATATCAAGACTGTGTCTGGTTGTGCATTTGATGTAGAGCCTTCATCTTTGTCATGTATGTTCCTTGTGGCAACGACTTTCACCCACACAAAAATTTTGACCTGTGACCTTGACCTATGACCTTCTATCTCATAAATTTTGAACCATTTAAGATAGAGCCTTCATATTTGGCATGTAGGGTCCTTGTGACAAGGGCTTCTACATCATAGTGTAGATTATTTTTTTCTTGTCCTTTGGGATCATTGATTCCATGGTGGAATTTTGAAATATCTGAGGGTCACTGATGAGGCCTAATTGGCCGAAACTAGCTAGTTTGGCCCAGAAAACATGTACACTCCATATTTTTCAGTTCTGTGATGTATTCCTTGCTTCCAAAGGATAACCCTTTTTAAGATCATATTCTCAACCATGCAAAATTTTTTATATTGACCTTTCATCGTTTATGTCATAACTTTTGTATCATTTAAGGTAGAGCCTTCATATTTGGCATGTATGTGCCTTGTGAAAAGGTCTTCCCACTCATGCAAAAAAATTTAGCTGTGACCTAGACCTTGATCTGTGACCTACTTAATCATAACATTGGAACCATTTGAGATAGAGCCTTCATATTTTGCCTGTATTTTCCTTCTGACAACGCACCTTACTGTATTACCACCATTTCATTACTGCAGTGTGGATCAGGTGAGCGATCCAGGGCCATCATGGCCCTCTTGTTTTGAAAAACGTGGTCATGGCTCTGGTGCCTACATTTGTTGATGGATTTTAATATAACTTCACACACATGTTGGGTATGATGATATCTCTAGCGAGTTGGTCTTTCAGGGTCCGGGGTTGAAGGTCAAGGTCTGTGTGGCTATTTTTAGAAAAACTTTGTCATTACTCTAGCCCCTGCATTTATTGATGGATTTAAATATATCTTCACGCACATGTTGGGTATGATGATATCTCTAGTGAGTTGGTCTTTCAGGGTCCAGGGCTGAAGGTCAAGGTCACTGTGGCTATTTTTAGAAAAAAAACTTTGTCATTGGTCTAGCGCCTATTTTCATTGATGAATTTTAATTTAACTTCACACAAATGTTTGATATGATGATATCTCGAGCGAGATGGACTTTCAGGGTCCAGGACGCAAGGTCAAGGTCACTGTAGCTATTTTTAGAAAAACTTTATCATGGCTCTAGTGCCTACATTTATTCATGGATTTTAATATAACTTCACACAAATGTTGGGTATGATGGTATCTCGAGTAAGTTCGACCTTCAGGGTCCCAGGCTGAAGGTCAAGGTCACTGTGGCTATTTTAAGAAAAACTTTGGCATTGCTCTACCTTTTGCATTTATTGGTGGATTTTAATATAACTTCACACACATGTTGGGTATGATGATATCTCTAGTGAGTTGGTCTTTCAGTGCCCAAGGCTCAAGGTCAAATTCATTGTGGCGTAAGAAAAACAAAAATGTTATTTAATAGTGCCGTGTAGTAAATAATTGATCCGGGTGGCGGGAAGTAATTTCTGGCTTGAAAACAGCTTCTTGATGCTGAAGCTAACACTCCTGACAACTGTGAATGTAAAAATTCAGTGTATTTCTATCCTGCTGCTGTTCATATTATTACTGGCAATTTTAAAAAATATTCCTTATTCTAGGATACACAATTTAATTTCTAAAGGATTTCTAATTTCTAAGATTGTTTTCAATAAGTGTAGAGATGAAATCGCTGCTGCCTTGAATGAATTTGGCAATCTATGGTGTAAAGAAGAGTTTGTTGAGCACAAAGACCTCAAAGAATGGAAATTTAGCATTCTGAAACTAGTGAACAAACGCATTTCTTTCTACTCTCAAAACACGAACATATTACCTCCTAAACCTAACACGTCGTTATGTCACCTTAAACTAGGTATTCAAAAATTTCATAAGAAGTTTGTTTTGGCTCCAGCAGACAAGGCCGCTAACAATGTGATCGTTGTTTGATGGCTCCACTATGTAAACACTCTGCAACAAGAACTTGGCGGTACTTAGGCCTATGAACTCCAGCCTTTGGCTGTAGAGAGGGCTGTTATTGATAACCTCATTTGTCATTCAGCCACCAAGTTTTCTGCAAGTGTTACAGATGGAAAAGACAAGCTTCCTATGTTATATTGGTTACCTAAACTTCACAGCCCCCGCCCAATGGGGCTTGAAGAAATATAGGGGTTGCATGATGCTTCCACGCAGAACTGAAACCGACCCACACACGAGTACTGGTAAACCGCTTAGAGGATCTAAGCCTGCCCAGGCAAAGCGGTGCGAGTCAAACCGTCCATGCTTATAAACCCTATTGGTTTCATTGGCCAGCATGGCGTGAGATATCATTTCATGTCAGTGCCAGGTAAAGGTCCCACCAAATTGAAAGCAACGTCTCCAAAATGACCTTTACAGTGTTGACGGGGACGTTAAACCTCAAATCAAACAAACAAATTACCTTAGCTTCATAAAAGATCATACAAAGTACGGTTAATTGCAAATTCAAGCTCTTGTACCACCACTGAACTTTCCAAATTTTTAACCTCATGTTTTACTGCCACCAAGAAACATGTGGTTAAATATTGCGACAAAGTCTTCGACAGATCAGGGAGAAAATTTGTTTGGTCTATAAAAAAAATCTAATGAAGTTTTAAATAAATTGAAATCCAGACGTTTTTGTGCTTCAAAGTAGAAGTAAAACAAAGATCAGGAATCGATACAATTAATTTACTCCACCCATCAAAGACACCAAAGGGAAAGAAACACAAACATTAAGCGACCAGACCATAATGGAAACCTAAACAAAGGAAGGCCATAAGGACAGTTACTTTCCCACAAAATGGCCATATGGCCATCCAAAATAAAAAGACACAAGTGATATACACAGTAAGTAACAAACAACACCATAAATAAACCGCCACAGAAGAACCGCCTTGGAACGGTCAGTGGAATGATTTCCACTGGGGGGCTTAAATCCATTTTTACGTGGCCACAATCCTCGCCCTTACTTCCCTCGCGATTAAGACAAATAATTTGTTCAGTCCGCATGAAGGCCTCCTAACTCATCAGTGCAACATCTCCGTGAACACAAAAAAATCAAAGAACCACAGAGGTAAGACAACGGTGAGGACTCGACAGCAAGAAACCACTGAAATGCTGGAGCAAAATAACACCAACAGAGACTTTTGATTTTTCCACCATTTACACTACACTTCCTCATAGTCTTATAGAAGAAAAACTAAATGATTTATTTGAATGGACATTTCATAGGGAAGACACCCTCTATCTTGCATGTAATGTAAGAAATGCTTTTTTCACTTCTGAAGAGCATATTAATTATACTTTATGGTCATGTCAGAAAGTGTGTGAAGCTCTCACCTTTCTAATTGACAATATTTACATATAATTTGGTACTGTTATTTAGACAAGTCGTGGATATTCCGATGGGTACGAATTGCGCACCCCTTGTGGCTGATCTGTTCTTGTTTTGTTATGAAAGAGACTTCATGGTGTCACTTTCCGCTGAAAACCAATCTGAAATCACTGAGGCCTTTAACTCGACTTCTAGATATTTGGATGATTTATTAAATATTGACAATACCTTTTTCGATGGTTAGATAATTTGATCAGTCAAATTCCCCCCCCCCCCCCCACCAAAAAATAACTTCAGTTAAATAAAGCAGATTCTTCTGATACCGATGCTCCGTTTTTTGGATTTACATCTATTCTATCTATTTTAGATTGGTTTGTTTTCCAGCAAAATGTTTGATAAACGCGATGATTTTGATTTTGAGATTATAAATTGTCCATTCTTGGATGGTGATGTTCCTCGTGCGGCATCCTCTGGCGTGTATATTTCACAATAAATTTAATATGCCAGAGTGTCTAGTCATGTTACTGACTTCAACACTCGTAATAAATTGTAACTGCTAAATTTTTTAATCAGGATTATCGGTATCATCAACTGCGCAAAGCCTTTGCAAAATTTTATAGACGTCATTCCGATTTAATTTCAAAATTCAATGTTGGACTTAAATCTCCTCTGCAACAAGGTTTATCGGAACCCGAATTTTATGGTGACTAGGTATATAAATTCAGAAAATATATAAATGCAATGACTTCAGCACCCACCTTCGTAAACCATTTTTCGATATAAAAAATGGGTACAACATAGAAGTTATACGACAGACTGCATGCCTGATAGTTAACCCCGTCACGGTTGACAACTTTGCTTCCCTCTTTAATTGCACGCCGGTGGGTCAGGCCTCAGATTCTATGACGGTTCCAGCGTAAAGGCTTACTGAGAATTAGAGAGAATTGAATTTTAGGTAATGTTGGTTGGTGTCTGATGCCCTGACTCTGTAACTTGGTTTTCTTTTGCTCCAGCATTTCAGTGGTTTCTTGCTGTCGAGTCCTCGCCATTGTTTCATCTCTGTGGTTGTTTGATTTTTGTGTTCTCGGAGATGTTGCACTGATGAGTTAGGAGGCCTTCTTGCGGACTGAACAAATTATTTGTCTAAATCGTGACGGAAGTAAGGGCGAGGATTGCGGACTCGTAAAATCGATTTAAGCCCCCTAGTGGAATTCGTTTCACTGACCGTTCCAAGGCGTGTCTTCTGTCGCGGATTATTTTTGTTATGGTTTGTCTTTGAGTGTATGTATCGCTTATACTATTTTGTTGTGGATAGCCGATTGGCCATTTTGTGCGAAAGTGACTGTCCTTTTGGCTTTCCGCTATTAATGTTTCCATTAGGGTCTTGTTAATTCATGGTTGCGGTTCTTTCCCATTGGTGTCGCTGATGGGAGCTGTGGGTTAATTGTATCGATTACTGAGCATTGCCTTCAATTCTATTCTAATCTCCTCATTGCTCATGCCACTTACATAGTAGAAGCCCCTGTGGCGCAGTGGTTAAGCTACTCGCCTTCTAAACTAGGGATCGCAGGATCGATCCCGGGCTTCTCCAGACTTTCGGATGAACCGAGGTCCCGTCTCCGTATGACCTTAGCTGTTGGTGGGACGTAAAACTAAAATCACTCACTCGCCACATACATAGTATGATATCACAGTAATGAAAAACAAATACGTTTAGATGTATATGCATCACCATTTTTCTTCTGACCAAAGTTTAAGAATTCCCGACTCCCGACCATTACTTCCGGCTTTAATACTATCGTCATTCGTAATTTTAACCTGCAGTATAGTTGTGTACTGTTAACAGAAAACGCGATTAAAAGCACCCTCATCTTTAACCACATTAATGCAGAATGGACACACATCACGAAAACACAACTATATAATTTTGACCCCCTTGAACCGCACTTTTATAAAGTAAAACTGGAGTGTCCGGGGGTATACCTTATTTTTCTTATTTCTGCTCTAAAATATAGATTGTGGGTACTCGTTAGAACCGCTTCATCGAGGCGGTTCTAACGAGTACCCACAATCTATATTTTGAGCAGAAATAAGAAAAATATCACAATCTTTCATCATAAATTGTTCATTTTTTCGGCGATAAAGGTGGCAATGTGTTTGTATATGCATGTTTGCGTAATGGGTGCGCAAAAAAACAACAAAAAAAAAACAGATTCTCAGATCTACTTCGCATCATTTATTACATATTCCACTTTTGTACGCAAATATGTTTATTCGCTTGTATTGGAGTTTAACAACCAAGTCAACACTGTCATTTTACCTATTCACGCTTTTCCTGGGCATGCTTATACGTAAGCGGTTGACCAGTACAGTGCACATTCTTTGGTGAGAAACTGACAACTGCCCTTTTTGAATGAGCGGAAGGGAGAGAATGGCAAGTAAAGATTTCATGATCGATCTCCATGAAAGAATGTTGCCGAACCCGGCAGGTATAGAACCCGCGTCTTCCTGATCACCAGTCAGACGGGCATCCGACTGAGCTACCGAGGCCAGCCTTGCATGCATGTAGGTAGCACCTATTTCACACAAGCTTGCAAAATAAGAATATCTATTAGTTTGTGTTTTTGTTTGTGTTTAGTTTATGTTTTTGTAAAATAGAAGTGGAGGCAAGCATGCAGTCACTAACAATAACTGTTTTCACTTCTAAACTAATATGCGTTGTATCGCAAGGAGTCCCGTCTACTGTTTTTTTTTGTGATTTATTTTTTTTTAACTGTAAATGATCATTTGGCTGTGTATTTTTATATGAAGCATTGTTGAGCTAGGAAGCCATCATGCTGATCAATTTGCCGGTGTTATGTTTGATACTAGGGTTGAAATTTCATAAACTCCGGAGCTCGAAGCCCCCAGTAGTTTTACTACTGACCGTCTAAAGGCGGTCGTTCTTCTCCAGTGCCTGATTTGTTAACTGGCTCAGCGCCATTGATTCATGTTTCGTCTGATGTTTTTATGTATGCCCCCATGTCACTTACTTTCTTTAGTTGACTCAGACTAGCTGCGTTGTTTGATTCTGGCCTGAGTGTTCTTTTGTAGTTAAGGCGTATCTATACCAGCTGAGGTTCTACCAGGTAAGGCACAAACAGGCCTGCTCAGCTGGCTTCTCAGACTAGCAAGTCATGAAATGTTTGATTTAGAAGGAAATGGCTAGACGACCGGACCCGGTCTTTAACTCTCTGAGTCTAGAACGCCTGACCCGGCATTCTAGACTCTGAGACTAAAAGACTGGGTCCGGTATTCTAGAAAAGTCCATTACGGAAGGCTAGAATGTCGGGAATGTAAAATTTGGCAGTTATAATCGACCGAAAACAGAAAACAAATACATATGAAGATCCAGACAAACCTTTTCCACCATTTTGGAAGGGGGAGAACGCCGATTTCAACCCAGAAATTACTCCCGGCCTACTCCCGGGTCAAATTACTTACTTCACGGAGCGATGAAATAACTTTATTTTTGTATTTTTCTAATCTTTGATATGTTTTTAATTGATAATACACAAACTTATTCTTGTAGCAATCCCAGACTGAACATATTTTGCAAAATGCTTGACATCGTCAATACCGCAAAAAGCTACTCCCGGGCGTGAGTTGGGTTGGGGGTTTGGATGTGTGTCGAGTCCCGATATGACAAGTAAATAAATTCATGTACTCCATGCTGAATCTCAGCTTTTCTTCTGACAACGTTTAAGAAATACAATCGATGTATGTGATAGAAGCAATAAGGCCGAGGATAAGGCAAATAAACGCCGATTCCAACCCAGAAATTACTCCCGGGTCAATTATTTACTAGGCGGAGCGATGAAATAACTTTAATTTTGCATTTTTCTAATCTCTGACATGTTTTTAATTGATAACATATAAAGTAATTCTTGTAGACACCCCAGACTGAACATATTTTGCAAAATGCTTGACATCGTCAATACCGCAAAAGTTACTCCCGGGCGAAAATTTTGCGACGTGGTCGTATATTTCGGTTCATATCATGAAAAGTACATGATAATAATATTAAAACTTATGTGCATTTTAAAGAAATGTCTATATTCTACTCTTGATCCAAATTTCATCCAGATATGTGAATGTTAAGTACCTTTATTCGATTGTCAAAATTTACTCCCAGATTTTACTCCCGGGTTTTATACTTTCCCCATAAGACGAAAGTATACTCCCCCTTCCAAAATGGTGGAAAAGGTTTGTCCGGTTCTTTATATGTATTTGTTTTCTGTTTTCGGTCGATTATAACTGCCAAATATTATATTCCCGGCATCTAGCCTTCCGTAATGGACTTTTCTAGAATACCGGACCCGGTCTTTTAGTCTCAGAGTCTAGAATGCCGGGTCCGGCGTTCTAGACTCAGAGACTAAAAGACCGGGTCCGGTCGTCTAGCCACTTCCGATTTAGAAACTATAGCGAACAACACTATGGAAACATGCCTATACAAATACATTGTGAATTTTACCGCCGATAAGAACCGAAAATTTTTTAACGAAAACATGTGATACTTCTCTTATTTCTGCTCAAAATATGAGGCGGTTCGAACGAGTAGCCACAATCTATATTTAAGAGCAGGAATAAGAAAAATAAGGTTTACCCCTGCAAGCTCCAGTTTTACTATATAAAACTAGGGTTCAAGCGGTTCAGAATTATATAGGCGCATATCGTGATGACTAAGATCCATATTTGCAGTCTGACCTGCATCTTTGTAGTTCGCAAATGACAAAACTAGAGTTTCTTATGCATATACATAGAGGATCTTAAACGAGTGGTCATTTCATATGAAATTTATGAAATGAAACTTCGGCAAGTTTCATGAATTTCAAATCAAATGACCACGGTTGTAATATTCCGTTTATAACATTTTAAATCAGATTTTATCGCCGAAGAATGTCAACAGAATGCATAGGGCTGTCAGGGATGGCGTTATGCACCATTAACCATTTCTTAATATTTACATTTCCAGTGTAAAGTCTAATGTAAACCTATAGAAAACAATGAAGTTCATACTTTCATGAAAGCATCGAGACACATGACTTTCGGTGACATCCAGAGATGTCATTCTAAACCATGGTTCTCTACGGGCGTTGGTGACGTCAACGCTGTTCCGCTCTTTGAAGAAAAACAGCGTGTAAATGTTTTTTCGGCTTTAAAAGTTTGCATTGTAAGCATTTTCGCCCAGTGATAGGCACAAAGAATATAAATATAAAAAAATAACTTATTGTTCTACTTATCATAAAGGTATGAACGACAGCTGGTCGATAGCAAAGTTTATATGGGGTTTCATTTAGTTTGCAAGGGACCCACTGCGTTCATACTTTCATGAACAGCAGAAAAATAAATTTCATTTCTTCAATACACGTGTGGTCATACCATTTTATGACACGACATTATATGATAAATTTATGATACGACGTCGCGTCTGAGAATGTAAAAAACGCCATGTAATAAATTCGATAATCCACTGGTGGATTAAATATGCAAATTAGTTAGATACGCTCTGTAACGTTATGTCGCATTTTATCCTTTTCCTCAACGAGTTTAATAAATTCAATTATACATGAACATTCATGTAAGATCCTCTATGTAATTCTTTTTGTAGGCAATTGGAAATAGCACCCACGTTGCAGCAGGATGTATTGGGATGGCCTACGGTGTTCCAGAATGTCCTCCAACCGCAGTTTGTTGTAAATCAGATGGCTGTAACAACAAAGTGGTGACGTCCGCAAGTGGGCCAGTGCTGTGCAGTAACATACTCCCATTCTTTTTAGTCGTTTTGTCTTATACAAACATTTAAAATCTACGAAGAAATGTAGGGTTTACAGAGACATATTGAAAGTTTCCCGGTTTTATTATTAACCCATTTCAGACTGGAATCCCCTAAACGGGTACCGTGGCAAACAGTGCAGGACCAGATCAGACGCCGCAGAACGCGGCGTCTGATCAGGGCCTCCAGTGTTTGCGAAAAAATCAGTCATTTTCCAAATAAATTTTGATGAAAACACAACCTGACACCCCTACATTTTGAAATGGACTCCTGCTATATATAAGGAGGTAGACTCCATTTGGTACAAAAAGGGTTAATGAGCACTCACAAAGTACATATCCAGGAGAAATCAGACAGGATAAGCTTTGACACAAAGTGTCATACTGTATAAATTGACTCAATCATGATTGAACTTACCATTACGAAAACACGCCTATACAAATACATTGTAAATGTTACCGTCAAAAAAGCAAAAATTTTATGATGACAACTTGTGATATTTTTCTTATTACCTCTCAAAATATAGATTGTGGGTACTCGTTAGAACCGCCGCAGCGAGTCGGTTCTAACGAGTACCTACAATCCATATTTTAGAGCAGAAATAAGAAAAATAAGGTTTACTCCTGTAAACCCCAGTTTTACTATATAAAAGTGGGGTTCGGGTCAGAATTATATAGACATGTTTTCGTGATGCTATTTGCACAAGAATAATGCAATATCTCGGCATCATTTCCAACCACCGTTTGTTTCTTAAGTAACTGTTAAACAAGACATGTATTACTATATGCAAATTTCACAGGCTGTGTGATCCTAAGACCATGTGTGTCCACATGATAATTGAACCAATTGTATACTAGTCGACTCTTCCATTGGTCTATGTGGACAAGTCCATTTGTCATATAAGGGGTATCAGGCCTATTTTTGTTTTCGTTTGTATTCATTTTTGATGGCAAAGTCTGTTAGCAAATAGTGCAGGCCCTGATCAGACGCCGCGTTCTCGATCAAGTTCGAATATGGATCATGTCGGGTCAAAAAGTAGGTCAGTAGGTCAAATCATGGAAAAACCTTATGAGCGCTCTAGAGGCCACAGTTTTGGTCCAATCATCATCAAACTTGTTCAGAATGATCATCACGACAATATCTCTGCCACATTCGAATATGGGACATGTCGGGTCAAAATGTAGGTCAGTAGGTCAAAACATAGAAAAACTTTGTGAGCGCTCTAGAGGCCACAGTTTTGGACCAATCATCATTAAACTTATTCAGAATGATCATCACGACAATATCTCTGTCACATTCGAATATGGTCATGTCGGGTCAAAACGTAGGTCAGTAGGTCAAATCATGGAAAACCTTATGAGCGCTCTAGAGTTCACAGTTTTGGTCCAATCAGCATCAAACTTATTCAGAATGATCATCACGACAATATCTCTGTCACGTTCGAATATGGGTCATGTCGGGTCAAAACGTAGGTCAGTAGGTAAAAACATAGAAAAAACTGGTGAGCACCCAGAGGCCACAGTTTTGGTCCAATCAGCATCAAACCTATTCACAATGATCATCACGACAATATCTCGGTCAAGTTCGAATATGGATCATGTCGGGTCAAAAAGTAGGTCAGTAGGTCAAATCATGGCAAAACCTTATGAGCGCTCTAGAGGCCACAGTTTTGGTCCAATCATCATCAATCTTATTCAGACTGATCAACACGACAACATCTCTGTCACATTCGAATATGGGTCATGTCAGTTCAAAAAGTAGGTCAGTAGGTCAAACCATAGAAAAACCTTGTGAGCCCTCTAGAGGCCACAGTTTTGGTCCAATCATCATCATACTTATTCAGACTGATCATCACGACAATATCTCTGTCACAGTCGAATATGGGTCATGTTTGGTCAAAAAAAGGTCAGTAGGTCAAATCATAGGAAATCCTGGTGAGCGCTCTAGAGACCACAGTTTTGGTCCAATCATCATCAAACTTGTTCAGAATGGTCATCACGACAATATCTCGATCAAGTTCGAAAAAAAAAAATAATAATCGACCTTACACATTAAGTAAACCAATACTAATCTTCAATATGGCCCTCTTTTCCTGGATAAAAGCCAGTACTTAGCAACGTGTATAGTCTCTTGCTCAAGGAAACAGTCCTTGGCGCTTGCGAGAACCGAATCGGCTACCTCACGATCTCAAATTCGATGCTTTACCACTGCACCACTGCACCACGGCGCTCCATGCTGGTCAATAAGCGTTGCAGTCTCAACGCTTTTTCTCGAACGTGAACACTAAGTGTTGCAGTCGCAATGCTTGGTGTTCACATGGACACTTAGCGTCGCGACTGTCCATAAAATGTGCGATTACAACGCTAATTGTTCACCATGTAATTTTTACATTGGAATTATTCAACTTCAAAGTACTATTTTTCTCAAAATTTCATATGTCGACCGCCATTGATCAGAAAACATTCGTTTATGGACCAACTTACCCTGGAGGACAGGCTTTCATGCCATGACTCCTAACTCCAGGTTTGATGTCCCGGAATCGGGCTAGACATCAAAATCTTTTTAACTTTTGGATATATGAACACCATACAGTGCTGTACTTCATGATTATGAACCAGTATGACACAGCATTTGGCCTCAATATAATTGCAGATCACATTGATTTTGCCTTCTACATATATCATTAGGATTATTTTATGTATGAACACCATACTTCAGGTTTATGAGTCAGTTTCAATGTTTAACGAAAGGGACATTTCATACGTCAAGATTGTCATGCGATTGCTATTAGGTAACAGGGACAGAATATCATGAAATGTACAGGCAATGATAATGCTGTTTTTGAAGTGTTCATTTGAAAATTACCAATACATGTAAATGAATGTATTGAAAATGAATTTGAGCAGCGTTTAAACAGCTTTCTTAAGAAGATAAGACTAATAATGGATCTTCCCCTTTGCTCTGTTCATTTGTGTGAAGGAGCCATTTTGCGTGTTGATTTTCTGTATCCTTGGGCAATCTTTTGCAGCCTTTTACCACCACAATAAATTCGGATGAGAAACATAATCAGTTTATTTAATAAACTGATATCTTACTAGAGTGTTCGGTGTTCGGCGGCTGAGGTGGCAGTGGGGCCGAGATGACGTGGGGACGAGGTGTCTAGGGGACGACCTGTCCAGGTAACTTTTTAGCGGGGAAAAGGTGGCTTGGGGCCGAGGTATCCAGGGTCCAAGGTGTCTATTGGACGAGGTGGCATGGGTACGAAGTGTCCTGTAAACAACGTTAAAGCACCGTTTGAACCGAGAACCACGCATTCTGGATACCACCCTGCTAGCATACAAAACTGATACATTAGGGTTTTACATTGGTGTATGAATGCCATTTGACATGTCACCAGTAACAATTCTGATTCTGATTCTGAACGACACGTTGACCCTTTTGGGTCATTTTATGTAGTCTCCCAGAGAAAGGAAGAAAAGAGATAGAAGAGGTAGTAGAGGGGATAAAAGTGAGGGGCCGGGATGAAAGTGGCAAAATGAATGGAAGTGTATAGAAATAGAAGAAACACACCCTCCCCCCCCCCCCACCCCCAATCCACTATCCTTACCCGCTGCAAGGACAACAGGCCTTGCACAACTGTAAGCCAGTTTCAGTTGGACGCCCGAGTGTCCCAAGATACACGACACTTTACCACACTCAACCATCCCCAGCATACAAAAAGGGCGACAGCACAATACCTATTTGTAATTTGTAGACATTACGATAACACATCCGTGTGATACAGTGCATTTTTCATAAATATAAAAAAAGGTAATTTTCTGATGAAAATGTGCGACATTTTTCTTATTTATACTCCAAACATAGGTTTTGGGTGCTCGTTAGAACCGCCTCATTTGAGGCGGTTCTAATGAGGCGGTTCTAAGGAGTACCCACAACATATGTCTTGGAGCAGAAATAAGAAAAATAATGTTAACCCCTGTAAACCCCAGTTTTCTCTATATAAAGTGGGGTTTAGGGGGTCTTAATTTCCCGGACTCGTCCTCGTGATGTTTTTTTTTCCATATTAAATATCTGGCTTGGAAATCTTTAAGTACATCGCTTCTTTTTGTTTCAAGAGGGCTGACGGCAAGTGGTAATAATGTCACTTTGTGACTGTTCATAAAGGGTCTTTAAGACCACTGTTGAACAGTCCCAAATGTGGTCTCTTATTAGGAGACACTGGGTGTAGAAAACGCAAAGAAAGCATCAATGAGGTTTTAAAAGCAGAATTAGTCTTAATTTTAGATGGTCTTAACCCATTGCATGTTGGAAGCCCCTAAAGACGTACCTTGCCAAACAGTGCAGACCCAGATCAGACGCCGAAGAACGCAACGTCAGATCAGAGCCTGCTGACAGAATTTTCCGTCAAAAACAGAATAAAACCGCAAAATAGGTCTGACACCCCTTATATGACAAATGGACTTGTCCAACATATAGGAATCGAAGAGTCCTCTGGTATAACATGGGTTAATAGTAGAATTTTACTGTTCTTATATTCAAATGCGTGTTTGCCGACTGCTCTGTTCTGTCGACGCATTGAATAATCTGATGGCTTTTCATTTTATTTCTTGCTTAAGGGCATATGCGGGTAGATACTTCCCACACTGAATACTGTTTCGGAGTCTGTATATGTTCAGTTTCATATACGGACTTACCGTATTTGAAGTAAAAACATATGTCACTGTGCTGAATCTTAAGTAATCTGAACTTTAAGGAGATCACCCCAAAGCTGTTTTCCAAGAAATATCAGAAAACAACCATGTTAGTAAATAACATGTCAAAAATGACTTTTGCCTAGCTTTTAAGCATTTATTTTAGTCAGAACGATATAGTAAAAGATACTGCTGCTTTTATTTAGACTATTTTTCAAGCTCATTAAAAGTTCTGCAAAACCAGTTTTTGTCATCAACAAAAATATCTTTAAAAATAATTCATTGCCTGTAATATTTTGGACCATACAGAAAAATCCTACATTGAATTTTTCTTAAAACAAAATTTTTTCCTCTAGGAGAGGTTATCAGAGAATAGGAAATTAAAAGAAAAGTAGGGGTCACCGTGCTAATTTCTGTTTTATTGAACAAACCGTCCCCCTACCCCCAGTTAAATTAAATGGTAAAAATACATATAAATTCTAAGGAAAAATGGCGCATCATTGTCAGGTAACTTGGTTTTTACTTGTAAATACTAGCTGGCCATAATATGCATCACAGCAAATCATTTAAGTTGGCCATAATATGCATCACAGCAAATCATTTAAGTAAGTCTGCAACAATTTCTGTCTATCTATTTCTCATCTTGAGTAAATGGCGAAAAATTAAAAGTTATAAAAATTGCAAAGTTGCTGTTTTCGTGAAGTTTATAGCGAAGCTGAACGTGTTTAATAATAAAATGAACACAAAACAATAGCTGTTCCTCGAACTTCAATCATTTCCTCACCCATCTACGGTAAAACACTGGCTCTGGCATAACTTTTATTTTTGATGATCATTCAAATATGGCGAATTACCCGCGTAAGTCTTTAATCAGTCATGTCATTGTTTGTGTGAATGATTTTATCAAGCCGGTAAAACTCTGTGTATACCAATAAACTCAAATGAACCAATGAGATTTATGCGCGAATATTTTGCAATAAAGAGCACACCCCTATTTATACTTGGACTGTTTGCGCCAAAAAATTGTGAGACTCTGCATTTTGCCTACATTAAGGCTGTAAACAAATGTTAGTGTCTTTGGGACCCATCATTTAAAAAAAAAATTACCTGACTTGTTTAGTAACCGTTGATTCCTTCCACAAATATTGCATTAAGTGGATGAAATTAATGTTTATCATTGAATTAGGATGCATATTAGAAACATGGTGTTTTGGTTTATATTGCTGATCTGTACAGTTAATATATATATTTTCAACACTTTCTTTAATGTTTTTTTTTTTTTTTTGTAAAGATACATTGTACAATCTTGTTTCTGCATTTATTGATGACACCTATTTGCTATAATGATGTGTATGTTTTGCTGTTTGTGGTCTGTTTAACATTGTTCTTGGCCGCATGTATATATTGTTTTCCATATTGAGGATCTTTCACGAGTGGTAATTTCGTATGAAATTTATAAACGAGCCTCTGGCGAGTTTCTTAAATTTCATATGAAATAACCTCAAAGTATAAATCTGTATAGATACATTGTGCAGCTTTTTTCTGCATTTTTATTACATAGCTTTAATGATATGTGTGTGTTAGCGTTTGTGGTCTGTTTAACAGTGTCCTTGGCTATTTATAGATTAGATATTTGCGATTGATAAAACCGAGGTCCCTTTCTAAATGAATGATGGAAATTGTGCAAGGTGTGTCAATTCAAAATTTACATTCTCATTGCGTTTACAGAAAAAAAAAACTATTGTTAATTTCTGGAGGGAATTTCATTCTTCAATTAATACCTTGATTCGCGCGATGTCGTCAAACGAAGTCAAGAAAACCAACAACATCGGTATGAGTTTTAAGGAGAATGCTACTCAATATAGAGATTGTGTTCTGGGAAATTGAAAAATAGAAGTGAAGGCAATGACCAGGATTCGATACAATTAACCCACAGCTCCCATCAGGCACTAAAGACAAAAACATGAAACAACTAGACCGCAATGGAAACATCAATAGCAGAAAGCCAAAAGGACATTCACCCTCAGTGAAACGAATTCCACTGGGGGGGGGGGGCACATCCCCCGCCCCACCCCGTCGCGATCCAGACAAAAAGCCTTGAACACAAAAATCAAACTTATATGAAGCAAATTAAAAGGATATTTCACACGTTAAAAGATAATGATATTTTCACGTTTTGAAAAGCAACATGACCATATTATTTTCACAGTAGCAGCCAGGACTACCTTTTTCACGAAAATAAATAATTTTTTTTTTCGATAAGTACCAAAAATATTTCATTCCGTGTGTTCAAATAATCCTAATTTAAATCTGTGCTTCGCAAACGCGTTTTAAAAACATAAGAATATTAACTCATCACGAAAACACTCCTATATAATTCTGACCTCTCTTGAACCCCTATTTTATACAGTAAAACTGGGGTTTACAGGGGTAAACCTTTTTTCTTTTATTTCTACTCTAAACTATAGATTGTGGATACTCGTTAGAACCGCCTCAATGAGGCGGTTCTAACGATTACCCACAATTTATATTTTGAGAAGAAAAAAGAAAATATCACGATTTTTCATCTAATATTTTCGTTTTTGCAAGGTAAAATTTACAATATATTTGTATAGATGTGTTTTCGTAATGTGTTCTTTGCAGTCGTGAAAATCCTAATGTTTTCGACATACTCGATAAAATATTTTCGGTATTCACCTGGAAAAAAAAAGCAAATATCTTTGAGAGCCGACGGCGATTCCTTTTTTCATGAGGGCAACGATTTGCCACATGGTTACAGTGGTTTGGACACATATGTGTTAACTTTGTGTGTTAATTAACAATATGTGAATGAATAGTGTAACAATATGTGAATGAATAGTGTGTGGACCAGTGTAAATATATTTGTTTATATATGTTTGTTTTAATTGTTTATTTTTTTATAAATATACTTATTAAAAGTATTACTTCACTTGATATTCCCTCGCATAAACCATCCCAGTCCATCTCGACGCACATTTCACTTCTTTTGTTGGGGTTGATTTCTAGTGCGCATGGCGGGCTCATCTCCATGTTCACTGGAAGTCAGCGTGATATCATGCTCTTTTGTATTGAAAGGGCTCACTGAATATCATATTAACAAGTTTGAGTAGTTAAAAAGCTTAATAAATATGTTCTATAAAAGGGTTATCTTATGGAAGCAAGGAATATACCACATAACTTGAAAATATGAAGTATACATGTTTTATTAGGCCTCATCAGTGACCCTCAAATATTATCAAAATTCCACAATGGAATCAATGATCCCAAAGGACAAGAAAATATAAACTACACTATGATGTAGGTCAGGGAGACTTTTACGGCCGCCACACATTCCCAGACACCAGCTGCAGTGACTTCAAATAATGTTCTATAAAAGGGTTATCCTTTGGAAGCAAGGAATACACCACAGAACTGGAAAATATGAGGTGCATATGTTTTCTGGGCCAGACTAGCTAGTTTCGACCAATTAGGCCTCATCAGTGACCCTTAAATATTTTCAAAGGACAAGAAAATCTAAACTACACTATGATGTAGAGCAGGAAGACTTTTTACGGCCGCCACACATTCCCAGACACCAGCTGCAGTGAAGTCAAATATGTTCCATAAAAGGGTTATCCTTTGGAAGCAAGGAATACACCACAGAACGGGAAAATATGAAGTGTACATGTTTTCTGGGCCAGACTAGCTAGTTTCGGCCAATTAGGCCTCATCAGTGACCCTCAAATAGTTTAAAAATTCCACAATGGAATCAATGATCCCAAAAGACAAGAAAATATAAGCTACACTATGATGTAGGGCAGGGAGACTTTTATGGCCGCCACACATTCCCAGACACCTGCTGCAGTGACGTCAAATATGTTCTATAAAAGGCTGTAGTGACGTCAAATACCACTGAGATTTGTGCGCGAATATTCTCCAATAAAGAGCACACACCTTTTTCTACTTCGACTTTTTGCGCAAAAAAATGTGAAACTCTGCAGTTTGCCCACATTAAGGCTGTAAACAAATGTTGGTGTCTGTGGGACCCATTATTTAAAAAAACTTATCTGGCTTGTTTAGTAACTGTTGATTCCTTCCACAAATATTTCATTAAGTGGATGATATTAATGTTTATCGTTGAATTAGGATGCATATTAGAAACATGGTGTTTTGGTTTATATTGCTGATCTGTACAGTTCATATATTTTCAACACTTTCTTTAATGATGTATAAAACGTTTTTTTTTGTTGTTTTTTTTTGTTATGTAAAGGTACATTGTACAATCTTGTTTCTGCATTTATTGATGTCACTGATTTGCTTTAATGATGTGTATGTTTTTCTGTTTGTGGTCTGTTTAACATTGTTCTTGGCTACATATATACATGTATATTGTTTTCAATACTGAGGATCTTTCACAAGTGGTTATTTCGTATGAAATTTATAAACGAGCCTCTGGCGAGTTTCTTAAATTTCATATGAAATTACCTCAAAGTATAAACCTTCTGTCTGTGTAGATACATTGTGCAACTTTTTTTCTGCATTTTTTGATTACATAGCTTTAATGATATGTATGTGTTAGAATCTGTGGCCTGTTTAACAGTGTCCTTGGCTACTTATAGATATTTGCGATTGTTAAAACCGAGGTCGCTTTTCTAAGTGAATGATGGAAATTGTGCTAGGTGTATCAATTCAAAATTTATACCACAATCAGGCATTCTAGTAACCTAATAAAGGGGGTCGAATAACTGCACGCTATAATCGGTAGTGACCTATAATACCTTCTACTGACCTATAATACGTCTAGTGACCGTTAATAGACCGGACCTACTTCTCAGGTCACTAATTTACAAGTGAAAACAATAACATGCAACCTTTTATACATGGGAAAACAACGAAACTGCAAGTTAAAATCTCTGCAATATTTATTTGAACAGATTTTCAGAAATTTCACCTAAATTCTTACCTTCTCGGCCATTCCTGGTTTGAATGGCCCGTTGGAATAACTGCGCACTGCTACTGCAATTGAGTTTCAACCTCGAAAATAATTTCTAAAGCTAAAATAAACTACTTATTTGCAGATTTTCTTACAGAATGTAAAGCGCTGAGCAATTTTTATTCGAGCGTCCATGTTGTTTCCTGCGTTTTTGTGTCGTGGTGACGTCAGAAACTTTGCACTCGTTGACGTCACGTTATACTACGTGTGCGCGCCATGGCGCTGAGTGTCGATTAACATGTCACACTGTCTGCTGTCTGTTTTGCTGAAATTTGCTAAATTATTGCGAAAACCCTTGATTTTTGAATTGCGGTATAAACTAAATACATGATTAGTGTCTTTAATAATAAAATATAATCGGTTCGCCGCGACAATTTTATAGGGGCTCGCTAAAGCTCGCCCCTATAAAATTGTCTAAGGCTCACCGATTATATTTCATTATTAAATACACTTACCATGTATTTACTATTTACATTCTCATTGTGTTTACAGAAAAAAAGCTATTGTTAATTTCATGAGGGAATTTCATTCTTCAATTAATACCTTGATCCACGCGATGTCGTCAAACGAAGTCAAGGAAACCCAACAACATCGGTCTGAGTTTTAAGGAGAATGCTACTCAATATAAAGATTGTGTTCTGGGGAATTGAAAAATAGAAGTGAAGGCAATGACCAGGAACCGATACAATTAACCTACAGCTCTCATCAGACACTAAAGGGAAAGAGACAAAAACATGAAACAACTAGACCGCAATGGAAACATCAATTGCAGAAAGCCAAAAGGACATTCACCCTCCCACAAAACGGCCAGATAGCTGTCAAAAACAAAACAACACAAGCGACACACACACTCAAAGACAAACCACAACAAAAATAAAACGCGACAGAAGAACCGCCTTGGAACGGTCAGTGAAACGAATTCCACTGGGGGGGGGGGGTGTTTTAAATCGACCCCACGCGGGCACGATCCCGCCTTACCCCCGTCGCGATCCAGACAAAAAGCCTGTTCAGTCCGCATGAAGGCCTAACTCATCAGTGCAACATCTCCGTGAACACCAAAATCATACATACATTAAGCAAATGAAAAGGATATATTCCACACGTTAAAAGATATGATATTTTCACGTTTTGAAAACTAACATGACCATATTATTTTCACAGTAGCAGCCAGGACTACCTTTTTTACGAAAATAAAAAGATTTTTTTTTTTCGATAAGTACCAAAAATATTTCATTCCGTGTGTTAAAATAATCATAATTTAAGTCTGTGCTTCGCAAACGCGTTTTAAAAACATAAGAATATTAACTCATCACGAAAACACTCCTATATAATTCTGACCTCTCTTGAACCCCACTTTTCTTCTCTTCTACCAATAAAGGACCGGGTCACAAGAACGTAATTGGTCCTGCGTACTGCAACATGTCGGGAAGACACAGCAATCCCTCGTCAAGTCTATTTACAGTTTAAAGCAGTAGTCATTAAAACTATATACAAGAGGATCTGGCAGATTACTTGGTTGGTTGGGCTGAAGACAGCAGTTGTCTAAAGCCCTCGAGGGATGTTGACTCCGTCACAGAAGTTGGTAGGCCGTTCCATTCCCGGACTGTACGGGGGAAGAAGGAATTTCTGTAGGCGGGATACTCTGTTCTCGGTTGGAAAAAGCGTGCCTGGCCTCTGGTCCGACTGTCACTGGCTTGTAGGTAGATACTTGGGTCGATATCTACGAGGTTATTTGTTATCCGGTATAACATACATAGTCGTCCAGATCTTCTGCGCTCTTCCAATGTCTCCCAGTTGAGGTCTTTCACCATCTGTGTGACGCAACCTGGTGTGCGGTCTGTGTAGCTGTTTAATACATATCGAGCAGCGCGCCGTTGAACTTGTTCAAGCAGCTGGATATGCTTCTGGCTAACTGGATCCCAAACTGTGGAAGCGTACTCCATAGCCGGGCGCACCATAGCTGTGTAGGTTGCTTTCTTGACTGGGATGGTGCAGTCCCTGAAATTCCTCCTGAGGAAACCAAGAGTCTTGTTTCCCTTTCCAGCAACTTGGACTATGTGTCTGTCCCAGGTGAGGTCCTCTGAGATGGTAATTCCAAGATATTTGCTGGACTCCTCTACCTCCAGGGTATGGCCATGCAAGGTATATGAAGTGTGGAGCAGTTTCTTTCTTTGGGGTGGTATCCTGATGACAGTGCATTTAGATGGGTGGAAGCTCATCTGCCAGGTCTTCTCCCAATCTTCCAAGTAAAACAGTAAAACTGGGGTTTACAGGGGTAAACCTTTTTTTCTTTTATTTCTACTCTAAAATATAGATTATGGATACTCGTTAGAACCTTCTAACGTATACCCACAATTTATATTTTGAGCAGAAATAAGAAAATATCACAATTTTTCATATGAAAATTTTCGTTTTTGCAAGGTAAAATTTACAATGTATTTGTATAGATGTGTTTTCGTAATGTGTTCTTTGCTGTCGTGAAAATCCTAATGTTTTCGACATACTCGATGAAATTATTTTCGGTATTCACCTGAAAAAAAAGCAAATATCTTTGAGAGCCGACGGCGATTCCTTTTTTCATGAGGGCAACGATTTGCCACATGGTTACATTGGTTTGGACACATATGTGTTAACTTTGTGTGTTAATAGTGTGTGGACCATTGTAAATATATTTGTTTATATATGTTTGTTTTAATTGGTTATGTTTTATAAATATACTTATTAAAAGTATTACTTGACTTGATATTCTCTCGCATAAACCGCCCAAGTCCATCTCGACGCACATTTGACTTCTTTTGTTGGGGTTGAATTCTAGTGCGCATGGCGGGCTCATCTCCATGTTCACTGGAAGTCAGCGTGATATCATGCTCTTTTGTATGGAAAGGGCTCACTGAATATCACATTAACAAGTTTGAGTAGTTAAAAAGCTTCATAGATATGTTCTATAAAAGGGTTATTCTTTGGAAGCAAGGAATATACCACATAACTGGAAAATATGAAGTGTACATGTTTTCTGGGTCAGACTAGCTAGTTTCGGCCAATTAGGCCTCATTAGTGACCCTCAAATATTATCAAAATTCCACAATGGAATCAATGATCCCAAAGGACAAGAAAATATAAACTACACTATGATGTGGGTCAGGGAGACTTTTACGGCCGCCACACATTCCCAGACACCAGCTACAGTGACGTCAAATACGTTCTATAAAAGGGTTATCCTTTGGAAGCAAGGAATACACCACAGAACTGGAAAATATGAAGTGTACATTTTTTCTGGGCCAGACTAGCTGGTTTCGGCCAATTAGACCTCATCAGTGGCCCTCAAATAGTTTCAAAATTCCACAATGGAATCAATGATCCCAAAGGACAAGAAAATATAAACTACACTATGATGTAGGGCAGGGAGACTTTTTACGGCCGCCACACATTCCCAGACACCAGCTGCAGTGACGTCAGATATGTTCTATATAAGGGTTATCCTTTGGAAGCAAGGAATACACCACAGAACTGGAAAATATTAAGTGTACATGTTTTCTGGGCCAGACTAGCTGGTTTCGGCCAATTAGACATCAGTGACCCTCAAATAGTTTCAAAATTCCACAATGGAATCAATGATCCCAAAGGACAAGAAAATATAAACTACACTATGATGTAGGGCAGGGAGACTTTTTACGGCCGCCACACATTCTCAGAGCAGGATCGATCCCGGGCTTCTCCAGACTTTTGGATGAGTCTTTAAACCGAGGTTCCGTCTCCGTATGACCTTAGCTGTTGGTGGGACGTAAAACTCAAACACTCACATTCTCAGACACCAGCTGCAATGACGTCAGAATGATATGTGCTATAAAAGGATGTGTGTGTGAATTCGGGTTTAACGTCGCTTTCAACAATTTTTCAGTCATATCACGACGGTGTCTGGTTGCGACAGGGAGCTCAATGCTCACTTTTATAGTGCTGCCTCACTGAAGTATCATGTCCCAGACACATTACATGATACCACACCCAGTCACATTATCCTGACACTGGGTCGACCAGTCCTAGCTCTACCCCGTAAATCTGAGTGCCAAGCGAGGAGCAGGTAGTACCATTTTTAACGACTTTGGTATGTCGCGGCCCGGGATCGAACCCGTGACCTCCCGTTCCCCGGAGCGCACACTCTACCAACTGAGCTATCGGGGCCGGTATAAAAGGATGTAGTGACGTCAAATATGTTCTGTAAACCCCACTTTATAAAGGGAAAATTAAAAGATTTTTACATAGTTTATGTTACTGTTTTTAGCTCACCGTCACGTAGTGACGAGGTGAGCTTTTGGGATCACTTTTTGTCCGTCGTGCGTGCGTCCGTCCATCCGTCCGTGCATGCATGCGTAAACAATTTCTTCAAACGACATCTCCTCCTAAACCACTGATCGGATTTTGACCAAACTTCACAGGAATGATTCTTTGGTGGTCCCCTTTCAAAGTTGTTCAAATGGTTCCGGTCCATTGCACATCTAGGTCACAGGAGCCAAAAATAGATTTTTTTTCACCCAAAACTTAAAAAATCTTCTTCTGTGAAACCACAAGGCCCAGGTCTTTGATATTTGGTATGAAGCTTCATCTTGTGGACCCCTACCAAGATTGTTCAAATTATAGTGCTGGGTCAAAAAATGCCCCCGCCCCGGGGCCCTTTGGTTTTACATGGGCTTATATATGGAACATCTTTAAAAATCTTCTTCTCTTAAACCGCAAGGCCCAGGTCTTTGATATTCGATATGAAGCTTCATCTAGTGGACCCCTACCAAGATTGTTCAAATTATAGTGCTGGGGCCAAAAAAGCTCCCGCCCCGGGGCCGTTTAGTTTTACATAGGCTTATATAGGGAAAATCATTTAAAATCTTCTCTTCTGAAACTGCAAGGCCCAGGTCTTTGCTATTTGGTATGAAGCTTCATCTAGTGGACCCCTACCAAGATTGTTCAAATTATAGTGCTGGGGCCAAAAATGCCCCCGCCCGGGGTCCTTTGGTTTTACATGGGCTTGTATAGGGAAAATCTTTAAAAATCTTCTTCTCTTAAACCGCAAGGCCCAGGTCTTTGCTATTTGGTATGAAGCTTCATCTAGTGGACCCCTACCAAGATTGTTCAAATTATAGTGCTGGGGGCCAAAAGATGCCCCCGCCCCGTGGCCCTTTGGTTTAACATAGGCTTATATAGGGAAAATCTTTACAAATCTTCTTCTCTGAAACCACAAGGCCCATGTCTTTGATATTTGGTATGAAGCTTCATCTAGTGGACCTCTACAAAGATTGCTCAAATTATAGCCCTGAGACCAAAAATGCCCCCGTCTCGGGGCCTTTGGTTTTACATAGACTTATATAGGAAAAATCTTCTTCTGTGAAACCGCAAGGCCTAGGTCTTTGATATTTGGTGTGAAATTCCATCTAGTTCCATCTATCAAGATTGTTTAAATTATAGCCCTGGGGCCAAAAATGCCCCCGCCCCGAGACCCTCTGGTTTTACATAGACTTATATAGGGAAATCTTTAAAAATCTTCTTCTCTGAAACTGCGCGGCCCATGTCTTTGATATTTAGTATGGAGCTTCATATAGTTGACATCTACCAAGATTGTTCAAATTATAGCCCTCAGGCCACAAATGCCCCAGCCCCGGGGCCCTTTGGTTTTACATAGACTTATATAGAGATAATCTTTGAAAATCTTCTCTGAAACAGCAAGGCCCCAGGTCTTTGATATTTGGTGTGAAGCTTCATCTAGTGGACCTCTATCAACATTATTTAAATTATAGCCCTGAGGCCAAAAATGCCCCTGCCCCGAGGCCATTTGATTTTACATAGGCTTATGCAGGGAATATTTTTATAAAAATCTTCTTCTCTGAAACCACAAGGCCCAGGTCTTTGATATTCGGTGTGTAGCTTCATCTAGTGAACCTTTGCCAAGATTGTTCAAATTATAGCCTTTGTTGATATTTGGTATGAAGCTTCACCTTTTTAGACCTCTCTCAACATTATGCACATTATAGCCCTGGAGTCAATAATGGCCCTCCCCGGGGCCCACTTGTTGCTCTATGGATCAGGTGTGCGATCCAGGGCCATTATGGCCCTCTTGTTTCCACTTGAAAACTGATTTTTGAGACTGATTAGAACCATCTCTAACCTGCAGTATAAAATGAGCCCCGCCAAGCGAATTTGGGTCTTCAAGCATTCCGTCATGACAAATTTTAACTGCGCATGCCCAGCCATTCAGAGGGGTCAGGGATATGGCTTTCTGTCTGAAGGTTCCTCTTGATTCACTGCTTGTATGAGCGAGCAGCGAGGGTTCTGGCGAGTCTGCGCGGATGCGCAGGCTCGCCTGAACCTTCGCTGCTCGCATAGGCGATAAGTACCAAAATCGCTTGACGGGGCCCAAATGTATTTTGAGCATAAATGAAAAATAAATCACATATTATGAAAAATACTCACGTGAAAGTGTGCGACAGAGGAGAAAGAGGAAAATGAGTGGAAGTGTAGAAACAGAAGATGATTCGATTTTTATGAACACACGACTCAAGTAGGTATCGAACCTGCGTTCTCCTGATCACCAGTCAGACGCGCATCTGACTGAGCTATCGAGGCCGGCTTACACAGCCTCAATAACCAATGACAAGCTTCAAAGTACAGTAAAATTCCTTTAGTAAGACCACCTTTGGGACTGTTCAAAAGTGATAAGACCACTTTTGGACAGTTCCAAAGGTGGTCATTGACCAGAGGACACTGCGGGCAGAAAGCACAAAGAAAGATTAAGTGCAGCCTTCAAAATAAGCTTTTTAAAGCAGAATTAGTCTTAAATTTAGGTGGTCTTAATAGAGGAATTTTACTGTATATTGATCAGCAGAAGTAGCAAATTATACATTCAAACTCTGTGTTCCCTTAATTATTTTGAGCAGTGTAGTACTTCCGTTTATCAAACGCTTTCAGATGATGTTTTTATTGTTTGTTTCTTTGATTTGAGGTTTAACGTCCCAGTCAGCACTGTAAAGGTCGTTTTGGAGACGTTGCTTCCAATTCTGTCGGACTTTTACCCGGCATTGAGATGAAATGACATCTCAAGCCCTGCCACCCAATGAAACTAATAGGATTTAGAAGCATGGACGGGCCAACTCGCACCGCTTTGCCTGGACAGGCTTAGATCCTCGAAGCGGTTTACCAGTCCACGTGTGCGGGTCGGTTTCAGCTCTGTGTGGAAGCATCATGCAGCCCATATATTTCTTCAAGCCCCGATGGGCGGGGGCGGCTTTTTTATTGTTCATAAATAGAATTTTAGACATGTTTGATTCACCGTTTGTTTTATTTTCCGACCAGGTTTCTTCTTAAAACATGAATATATTAAATAATTAATAAGAATAAAAAGTTTATTTTCGGGTTTGGAAAGAAATGTATTGACCTATTTACTAGTGTAGCGTGTGAAAATATATATTTACAATAACTTGCTTCCAAGCAGCCATACAACATGAAGGCAACGTCGTATCAAAGTCGATGCAACGACATGACGTTGCATCGACGTTGATTAGACGCCATATGCCCGGTGGGCTCAAGCAAAGGTTTACGACGATTGAGCCAAACTTCCAAAGTATAACCTTTTTATAGAACATATTTAGCCAAGATTTGCTCAAGTAAATATCTTGGTTTCTCCGATCTCTTTCTTTTTAAAGATACGAGTCTGCCCTTATTTCGAATGAATTCCCCCAATCCCTGAAAACACGGCATCATTCACAAACTACCGATTATCTCCCATTTAAGTTCGACTTACCTCCCCAATCCTCAGCCAGATCGGCAACAATCATAATGAAATCTTTTCTACGGTCATTCTCTCCCTTCCGCTGATTAACCCATTTAGTACCAGAAACCCCAAAACGGGTACCCTCGCAAACAGTGCAGGCCCAGATCAGACGCCACAGAATGTGGCGTCTGATCAGGGCCTACACTGTTTGTAAAATATTCAGCCAGTTTTCAAATATATATATGAGGAAGATTCCATTTGGTACAAAAAAGGGTTAAAAAAGACAGTTGTCAGTTTCTCGTGAATGAATCTGCATTTTACTGGTAAACCGCTTATGTGTAGGTTGTGGATATGTGAACTGGTCGGCTAGATATGCCATAAATAGTGTTGACTGGGCCGTTAAACTCCTAACAAACGAACAATTCCTCAATCTCAGATAGTTAGGTTGTCTCAAACTGCATCATTCAAAAGCTACCTACAATACCATAAACACATGACAAAATATTTAATCAAACCCGCCATTGTCGACAGATCAGCCTGTACATCTAGTCACTCTGTCTAGAGTCTTCACGTGTGGTTCTTTGAATAGTCCAGTGGCTAAAGAAGGCTCATGCGACCAGCGTAAACTCAGATCCGTCCACAGACTGATCTGAGTCTTCGCTGGTCGCACAAGACTTATGGTAGGTTATCTCATGCGACTACTGACAGGTATATGAACGATTTTAGGAAACATTTTATAAATAGAGATTATCATATAACATTTTTCATATCATACCCCACATCAGCCCTAGACTCTAGCCGAAGGCCCGGCGGCTGATATGGGTCGAGGGCAAATATGGGGTATGATCTGAAAGAAGGCCCGACGGCTGATATGGGGTATGACATGAAAGAAGGCCCGACGGCTGCTATGGGTCGAGGGCTAATATGGGGTATGATAAGAAAAAAATGCCATATATCATAATCTGTTTATCATATATTTCCTCAAGAAGGGCAGTTGTCAGTTTTTGGCGAAAGAATGTACTGGTAAACCTCTTACGTATAAGCATGCCCAGGAAAAGTGTGGAAAGATAAACTGACCGGCTCAAAAATTACCTAAATATTGTTGACTGGGCCGTTAAACTCCAATACAAACAAACAAACAAATTATACATTTCCAAATCTTTGTCCTTTTAAAAATTGTTGAATTAAAGCTTTCCTAAAAACAAAGCAATTTTATGTGAAAAGCAAAGCAGTAGACTATTCCTACTGACAACTAATTTCTGTGTCGTCTGCTTTGTCGTCTGCCAAGTGCTTAAAATTAAGTTATTGCAAACAGTGTGGACCCAGATCAGACTGCTCCTCTAGGAGCAGTCTGATCTCGGTCCACACTGTTTGCTTGCATGCAAAAATATTTTTAAAAAGTGTGCAAGAAGCCGACATAAACAGACGACATTTTCAGATGCAGTTTTTTTCGGCGTCTTAAGGGTTAATGTGAACCAACTATACTCGTAAATTCCAAAAGGAGAGAAATACATTTACACGATACAGGCCAGTTAGTGTGATTTGAGGTTTAACGTCCCCGTCAACACTGTATAGGTCATTTTGGGGACGTTGCTTCCAATTTTGTGGGACTTTTACCCGACATTGAGATGAAATGACATCTCAAGACCTGTGGCCCAATGAAACCAATAGGGTTTATAAGCATGGACGGACCGACATACACCGCTTTGCTTGGGCAGGCATAGATCCTCTAAGCAGTTAACCAGTACTCGTGCTCGGGTCGGTTTCAGCTCTGCGTGGAAGCATCATGCAGCCCATCTATTTCTTCAAGCCCCGATGGGCGGGGGCCGACGGATCAGGTCAGATGCTGCAGAATGTGACATCTGATCAGGGATTTCAATGTTTACCAAAAATGGCATGATTGGAATACAGCCGAGTGTTCCGAAGATTATTACGTCAGAGGTATGATACAGGGTGTGTGATATGGATTTCGAGGTGTGATATGGGCATGAGATACAGCATCACGTGCTCTGAGAACTTGATACGCGCACGAGTTTCACGCCCGTATCCCGGCATATTCACGTGCCTCTGAGAACTTGATACGCGCACGGGTTTCACGCCCGTATCCATATTCAAAAACTTTGAAAGGTACTGCTTTTGTAGTTATTATGGAATAAAAAAACTTTGTAATCCAGGGGTCATTGGTTCGATTCCGGGTTTCTCCAGACTTTCGTATGAGTCTTTAAACCGAGGTCTCCATATGACCTTAGTTGTTAGCGGGACGTAAAACTCAAATACACTCTGTGCCTTTGCCGAACCTTTCTGAACCTCCGCCGCACCCCGCAAAAGCAGTACCTTTCAAAGTCACCTCTTAAAATTCAACGGCCAAAGACTACACTGGTTTGGGTTGGGCGCACTGGTTGCTGCTACTGACAAAACTACCTCTCGGAATATTTTATTGACGCACGAACTGCCGGAGATCCTTTCAGTTTTATTTACCCCACCCTCCAACCATAACCAAATCTCTGTCAAGTGGTCAAAGGGTTAAATAGAAATGGTGACAGATACCGTTCGGTAGGGCAGTGGTTGCTAACACATCGAAGTGGCGGCCAGAGTAGCCTATGGGAAAATCTTAAGTGGTCGTAAGTTCCATGGAATTGCTGTTCTTTAGATAAACTATTGTAACTTTATAAACGCAAACAAGTTACTCGTAAGTATCACTTCCGTCATGTGTGGAAATTAGCTTTATACTTGTGTTTGAAGTTTAAATGTACTGCGTTACAGGTCATGAAACAAGCCACTACAGTTTCTTTATCAAACTCATTCAGGTTTCCGTTGTCAATTTAAACTTCCTTCTGTTTTATACGGTCATACGTATTTTCCACTATTCATAGTAATGGGGATTTTGAACATTCATTGTTAATCATATTTTTGCCCATGCAGATTTCTCTTTTTCCGAACGCCTAAGAAAATTTTATTCACTTGTGTTTACTTGTTTTTAAAATTAATTTATTGCCTATTATAAACGCCCATTCTGCAGCTAGTAGTACGTGAGTCTTTAACCTCCCACAGACGACTACATAAGACATATTCTTGGAAATCCTGGGATCGACGCCACTGCCCCAAGTTGACAATGCTGAGCAGCTCATCAAATAGTTCACATTTGGATATTAACAAAATTCATTTCAATACATTATAAATGCATACTCATACTTCCAGGGGTGAGCTACTGAATGAGCATAACTTTTCTGTTTGTGGTGTGAGTAATATTTCACTCGATCACCCATACACGCCAGCGATGAAGTTATTCAGGGTCATAATACTATTTCTTGCACACCAGACAAGGAAATCCGTGATTTTACCCTGGAATAGAAATTTATGTTCTGACCCTGGTGTTCCGACCCAAAATCGAATATAATCGCGTGTTTGATAAATGCACTGGTTGGTTACGACCTCGTATGCGCCGTCGTTAAGGTTGACGTCATAGCACGTTTCGTGACGTCACTACACATTACTGCAGTGTCAACACAATATGGCGGGCATTGGTAACCGAAGTGACTGCAGCATTAAAAATCCGCGCTAAGAAATGGAGGGTATGCAAGAAAAAGAATCCAATATGGGTGTGAGGGGTGGATAGAAAAATCCGTCCCTCGGGATCACTGTCCGGCATCACTCGGCAAGCCTCGTGATGCCGGACAGTGTCCCTTTGGACGGATTTTTCTATCCACCCGTCACATACATATAAGATTCTTATATGAGGGCACAAACTTTTTAGCTCACCAGAGCCAAAGGCTCCGGGGGAGCTTATAGGATAGGCAGTTGTCCGTCGTTGTCGTCGTCGTCGTCGTCTGGCGTTAACATTTTCAAACGACATCTCCTCTGAAGCCACTGGGCCGATTGAGTCCAAATTTCATCTGTAGCATCCTTGGGCTGGGGGATTGAAAGTTTGTGTTTTTTATGAAAATTGGCCCATTAGTTTGGTTGCTATAGCAACTTAGAGCTCCCATAGACTTATAATGGGGAAAATTGAAAAATGGCATTTACTGCCAAGCCACTGCAGATATTTTGACAAAACTTTCATAGAAATATTCCTTAGGCAATCTACTATCTGCCATATGATTTTAGGCCTACTGCTCATTTGTATTGGTTGCCATGGAAACCAAAATGAAAAAATAGAAAGAAAAAAATACTTAAAAAATCATCTCCTCAGAAACCGTATGCTCTATGAGGCTGAAAGTTTATGGAAATATTCACCATATTTGCCTTTACAGGTTTTGTGTTTTTTTATGAAATTCGGCTCTTTAGTTTGGTTGCTATGGCAACTTAGATTTTCCATAGACTTATAATGGGGAAAATTGAAAAATGGCATTAACTACAAAGCCTTTGCAGATATTTTGACAAAACTTTCATAGAAATGTTCCTTTAGTGAACTTCTCTCAGCCATATACTGTTATGTCAACCTGGGGGTCCAGTAGGTTGTGCCGGGGCCATGCCCCGCCCCCAGTACTTCATAAAATGACTTATATCTCAGAAACCTTACAGATCCCCACCCCTAAACCATATATATTCTTGTTCCTATTGATAAGACGCATTCAGTGACACCAACCTGGAGGTCCTCCGGGATGTGCCGAGGCCATGCCCCACCCCCTCCACTTCATAAAAGGCCCAATATCTCGGAAACCATTCAGATCCCCACCCCTGAACCCTATATACTCTTGTTCCTTATGATAAGACGCATTCAGTGACATCAAACTGGGGGTCCCCCGGGATGCGCCGGGCCATGTCCCGCCCCTCCATTTCATAAAAGGCCCAATATCTCGGAAACCTTACAGATCCCCACCCCTAAACCATATATATTCTTGCTCCTTATGATAAAACGCATTCATTGACCCCAAATTGGGGGTCTTCCGGGGTGCGCCGGAGCCATGCCCCACCCCTTCACTTCACAAAAGGCCATATATCTCAGAAACTGTTCAGATCCCCACCCCTAAACCATATATGTTCTTGTTCATTATGATGAGACACATTCAGTGACACCAACCTGGGGGTCCCCAGGGATGTGCTGGGGCCATGCCCCACCCCCTCCATTTCATAATATCACAATATCTCGGAAACCTTACAGATCCCCACCCCTAAACCATATATATTCTTGTACCTTATGATAAGACACTTTCATTGACACCAACCTGGGGGTCTCCCTGGGCCTTGCCCCACCCCTGCACTTCACAAAAGGCCTTATATCTCAGAAACTGTTCAGAGCCCCACCCCTAAACCATATATATTCATCTTCCTTATGATAAGGCACATTCATTGACACCAGCTTGTGAGTCCCCGGGGCATGCCCGGGCCTTGCTCCACCGCTTGACTTCATTAAAAGCCACATATCTCAGAAATAGTTCAGATCCCCACCCCTAAACCATATATATTCTTGTTCCTTATGATAAGACTCATTCAGTCACACCAACTTGGGGGTCTCTTTGTGCTGAGGCAATGTGCCCCGCCCTTCCACTTCATAAAAGGCCATATATTTCAGAAACCATTAAATCCCCACCCCATATTCATATATGTTCTTGTTCCTTATTATTAGCACACGTACTGTAGGTGTGTCCGCAGGGGCCAGTCCTCTCCTTTCCACTTCATGAAAGGATATCTTGGAAACCGTTCAGATTCCCACCCCTAAACCATATATATACTTGGTCCTTATGATGAGACACATTTAGGGATAACAATCTTGGGCTTTCCTGGGAACGACAGGGCATGCTCCAACCCCTCCACTTATATCTCCAGCCATGCAGATCCCCACTGCTAAAACATATATATTCTTGTTCTTTGTGATAAGACACATTTAGGAGACGTAGCTTCCAATTTTGTGGGACGTTTACCGACTCGGAGATGAAATGAAACCTCAAGCCATGTCGCCCAATGAAAACAAAAGGCTTATATACAGTGGACGGTGTGACTCACACCACTTTGCCTGGGCAGGCTTAGTCCTTCCAAGCTGTTTACAAGTACTAAGGCATCTGGAAAATACGCTTATATAATTCTGACCCCCTTGAACCCCACTTCTATTTTGTAAAACTGGGGTTGGGGTGGGTGGGGGGGGGGTCGACCTCTTTTTTACTTATTTCCGCTTTAAAATATAGAATGTGGGTACCGGTTAGAACCGCCTAACGCGTACCAAAAGTCTATATTTTGAGCAGAAATAAGAAAAATACCACAATTTTTCATCTTAAAAATTTCCTTTTTTGGAACTGTTTCAGATTTTTATACATTATCATTCTGACTTGTTACTTTTAATATCGTCATAATTATTCATGCCGTTTAACCATTAACCGACTGACGCTTATGACCCACCAAGAGGGTTGACGCGTCGTTAAACACGAAGTCATCATCATCATCATCCTTTTTTGGAGGTAAAATTTATAATGTATTTGTATAGGCGTGTTTACGTTATGTGTGGTCAGTTTCAGCTCTGCATGGAAGCACCATGCAGCCCAATCTGTTTCTTCAAGCCCCGAGGGGCGGGGCGGAATCGGTTTTATGGAGTCTGTCCATGATTCAACCCTTCTCATGCCGTTAGTCGTATTGGATAATATTCAAAACAATCTGGTAGAGTCGATAATTAAGAAAATAAACATATTCTGCGCTATGGTGAAGAACAGGGAAGACTCCGACACTTTACCCCAGCTACGATATTCTTTTTGGATGTCATCATTACACGTATGTAGCTGATATAGTCATTAATGACACGATCAAACATCATACAGACAAACACGGAGAAAACCGTAGCTCCAGTCGGAGTAACAAAAAAAACAAAAACAAAAAAAAAAAAAAAAAAAAACATGAATATAAAATCACTGTACATTCGATCTTGGATTTCCCCGTCTTTGTATGAATGAGGTGAGACATAAAGCGCTCACTCACCCACAAACACACTTAATTACTCACATGCACGAGCTTACAAAGGGAGGTGGAACGCCTCAAACTCATTTTTATTGAGCATTTCCAGGCAGGGAGAAGAGGCAAATGATTGGATATGCAGAATCAGAAGAAATAACAACATTCCCCTCTACCATTACCTGCTGCTAGGAAAGCAGGCCTTGTCACAATCAGCTGGACGCCCCAGTGACGCAAGATACACGTCACCTTCGCCTCACCCAACCAGTACACAACGACCACACGCGACCTCCAGTAACCACTTAGAAGGTCTAAGCCTGCCAAGGCAAAGTGGTGCAAGTCGGGCCGTCCATGCATATAAATCTTGTTGGTTTCATTGGGCGGCAGGGCTTGAGATGCAATTTCATCTCAATGTCGGGTAACAGTCCGACAAAATTGGAACCAACACTTCCAAAATCAAACCCAAATAGTGTTGCAAGGACGTTAACTCTCAAATCAATCAATCAATCAATCAATCAATCAATCAAAAAAAAAAAAAAAAAAAAACTTCTTTGCATTTCATTAATTTTGATATCGAGAATCTTACACAAATGGTCCTTTCATATGAAAGTTACGAAACGGGCCTTCGAATTGGATTTTAAATATGATTTTATTGCCTTTACCTTGACCATTTGCCAAACAAATGTACATCGTTGACATACGTTACAGTTTTTCACGCCAAAATATTCAATATTTACATTTCAAGTGTAAAACCTATTGTAAACCTATACGCCTGTTCATACTTCCATGAACGCATCGAATCACATGGTTTTCAATGACGTCAAGTGTCGCATGTCTACACCGTAAACCATGGTTCTCTATGATCTCAATGGGCGTTGACGACGACAATGCTGTTCCGCTCTTTGTAGAAAAAACAGCGTGTAAATGTTTTTCAGCTTTAACAGTTTGCCTTATAAGAATTTTTTCGCCGAGTGATGAGGAAAAAAGAATGTAAATATAAGAAATATTTTTTTCGGATGTTCATGAAGGTATGAACGACAGCGGGTCGCTAGCAAATTTTGTATGAACCCCTTCAGAGTTCTTTTACTTTGCAGGCGACCCTGTTCGTTTATACTTTCATGAACAGCAGAAAAGTTGTGAACAGTGTATGCGTATAACTAGCAGGGCATAAGCTTAGGAACATGGATCCGATGTGCCACAGGATCAGTTTTTAACTAACAGACAAAAGCGATACGCGCCGACCCCCCCCCCCCCACACACACACACACGCACGCACGCACGCACGCACGCACGCACGCACGCACGCACACACACACACATACACCCTGACAAAAACAACCAAGTCATTTAGGATCCCCTCTCACGTATAATAACCTTCCCGCACCAAACAATTAATTATTGCCCTTTCACCAGTATTATATAGAGGGTCTTACACGTGTGGTCATTTCATATGGAATTTATGAAACGAGCCTTTGGCGGGTTTCATAAAATTCATATGAAGTGACCACGAGTGTAAGATTCTGTTTATCATATGGCCACTTGAAATTAGATTTTATCGCCATCAAATTTGACACTTTGCTTCACAGAAAATGCATGGTTGAAATGGACGTCGTCATGACGTTACGTAATCCCGCCAAAGTGTTATTACCCGTGTGGTCATACGATTTTTATTACACGACATTATCCACTGCTTATCAATAACGTCATATGATAAACAGTATTATGTAAAAGGAAGTTTTTACACAGCTCTGTTCGTCGTACACATCAAGGGAGAAATACAGCCCAGCACCTATATGGCAAGTAGACTTGCCCCACAGGGAGGAAAAAAATGGGCGGACCGAGACTCGAACCCGGGACCTCTCTCAAGAAAACACTCTATCGTTTGAGCTACCGAGCCTCACTAATACTTTCGAACAAATAAAAGGGTTAAGGTTTGCCGTTATTGATATATACATTCATGTGTCAAGGTCAAATCTTAAAAGTTAAGGTACCTACCTGGGTTACCTTAAATATTTAAGTATTTTCTTTGTTTAAGTATCGACTTAAACGAACGAATTTCTTTGTAGTTCACTTTATACGCCAGTTAAGTAAATACTTAGTTTAAGAAGGTACTTAAAATTTAAGTACGCATTGTAATCCTGGGCCCAGGTCATGGCAACTGCTTCTTCAGTTCTCAAAGTCTAGCACTGAATCAAAATTTTACACAAAACAATCAGTACCGACACGTAATCTGCAGAGGTATTGTGCAAAATTGGAATATATTCACCTTATTTGCATCATCTGCTGGTTCCTAGTCTGAAGGTTATCAGTGTTGGGAAAACAGGTAACCAGACCCCCCTGACATTGAAAGGTCAGGTGGGTTTGGTTACCTGTTTTTCCAATATTGACAATGTGCAAGCTGTGAGACAGCAAGTAATGCAATATGGTGAATACAAAGACCTTGCCAGCATAAAAAAGAACAAAGGTTTACTTTCAACCTTATAATGCTGACACTGATACAGAACCGAGAAGATCAAAGTTAGGTTGAACCTCTTCGTTAGATGGTCAGTGGGACGTCGGGATCTGGCAAGAGCTTTCTAGTTTAATTATTAGTCCATTCGATCAGAAAGCTTCTTCATAACAACATAGTAAGAAAAGGTCACTCAGGAAAGGCCACAATCCAAGAACGCAGCCTCTCAATTCACCTATAGAAAATGACACAGAGACACACACAAAAACAGACGAAACATGAACCAACGGCACAAAGCCAAATAACAAATAAGACACTACAAAAGAACAATCGCCTTGGGGCGGTCAGTAGTAAAACTACAGGGGTGGGGGGGCGGAGTTGAACTTCAACTCCGGAGTTTATGCTCAGTTCCAGTACAGTATAAAAATAACAAATTGATCCGCATGGAGGCTTTCTAGCTCAACAGTGAGTCATGATAAAATACATGGTAAAATGGTAATGTATACATTATCAGAGTTGAGGACTTAATAACAATCTGACGTCAGAGCAGAAGAAAACCACCAGTTAGATCACGGAGGTCGAACCCAGGAAATATCCGGCTCCACCCAAGTCTGTTCAAGTCTTGGGTCCTCCAGGAAACAGTTCTAACCTTCTGTCAAGACAAACTTTGCACAGTTTCCTGAAAATACCCACCGGCAAACAGCTGATCCAAGACATGACTCCACCCAATTTAGTGAGAGGGGAAACTACTCCAAAAAGACTGTGCAGCTCTACACGGGGCACTAGTCTGGCGAGCTTTTAAAGTGGCAATATTTTTAACAAATATTGTTAGACAAAGTCAAAGCCAGGGCCCTTATGTCTATGAGGGACCACAAAACCACCCAAAAACAAGCCAAATGGCTTCAACAAATTCAGTGAGACTATCTGAGGATCACATATGGCGATCAACTGTTGAAAAATATATCTATACATGGCCTGTTTGTTTTTCCAACTCATGTCGCAGAATGGCATCCTAATAGACATTTTTCACTAGGACGGAGAAAGGACGTAGGAGATGGAAATGGACTTTATCAGCTGGGATCATCTCAACGTTATATGTTCATATATCTAAAATGCGTACCCAGCTGAATAAAAGTCACTGATGAATTGTTTTATTATTATTTATACGGCCCTTTCAAGATTATTTTCCTAATGAAGAGCCGATCGTCAACCTGAGAAGTAACCAACGTACGACAGAGCATACGACAGTTGGTGTGACTGGCATCTTAAGGTTTATGTTTAGACCTAACCCCTACAAACAAGTGCCATCAATGACCCTCAAATATGTTCAAAACTCCGCAATGAAATAAAAGACCCCAGGTTACAAGATAATATAAACTGGGGGTTTACGTGCGGAACCCGGGAAGGGACATGATTTTTTTTTAATATGTTGTGCGAACAAGATATTAAGTTGTGCGAACAAGATATTATCTTGTGCGGACAAGACAATATGTTGTGCGCACAAGATATTATCTTGTGCAGACAACATAATTTATCTTGTGCGGACAACATATTATCTTGTGCGCACAAGATAATATCTTGTTCGCACAACATATTATCTTGTTTGCACAACATGGATCTTGGGAAGTTGTGCGAACAAGATATTATCTTGTGCGGACAAGATATTATCTTCAAGATATTATCTTGTTCGCACAAGATAATATCTTGTGCGCATAAGATATTAAGTTGTGCGAACAAGATATAATCTTGTCCGCACAAGATCTATGTTGTGCAGACAAAATATTATTTTGTGCGGACAAGATAATATCTTGTTCGCACAGCTTAACATCTTGTGCGGACAAGATATCTTGTTCGCACAACTTAACATCTTGTGCGGACAAGATAATATCTTGTCTGCACAAGATAATATGTTGTCCGCACAAGATAAAGATAATATCTTGTCTGCACAAGATAATATGTTGTCCGCACAAGATAATCTTGTGCGCACAAAATAATATCTTGTGCGCACAAGATAATATGTTGTCCGCACAAGATAATATCTTCTGCGCACAAGATAATATGTTGTCCGAACAAGATAATATCTTGTCCGCACAAGATATTATCTTGTGCGCACAACTTATAAAATAAAAAAATCATGTCCCTTCCCCGGGTTCCGTATTAACGTGAGTAAACCATATTTTTTTTTTTTTTTTTGCTGAAGGTACACGTGAGAACCGCTTAATCGAGGCGGTTTAAACAAGTACTCAAAGTTTGAGTTTTGCGCAAAAATAGGGAAAACATTTCAATTTTGCATCTGAACACGTTCGGGTTTTGGTGCTAAAATTTACGCTATATTTGCATAGATGTATTTCGTAATGGTGACTTGTCCGGTCGACCAGATGAAAGATCAGTATACTTATCATCATAATATGTGCAGAATCTTCGCTGTCAGCACTTTTACTGTGATTTGTATTTGCTGTTTGTTTTCTAGGATCGTAATCATATAGGAGAGAATATGCTTCCTTTCACAGTGAATCAAAGTGAGCCGGCGACCGAAGAATGTTAGTAAAACACGGCAAATAATAATGGTATTTTGTAGCATGCTTCACTGGTTTATTGCACGATAGAAAATGGATTTTTTCCACCGCAGTGTAAAACATGTATACATTCGACTGCTTCATTCCATTTTGGCCCCCGCCCATCGGGGCTTGAAGAAATGGATTGGGCTACATGATGCTGCCACACAGAGCTGAAATCGACCGCACATGGGTACTAGTAAACTGCTAAGAGGTTCTTAGCCTGCCCGGGAAAAGAGGTGCGAGTCGGACCTGTGATGCATAGAACCCTAGTGGTTCAAGGGGGTGGCAGGGCTTGAGATGTCATTTCATCTCAATGTCGGGTAAAAATCCGACAAAATTTGAATCAACGTCTCCAAAGTGACCTTCATAGTGTTGACAAACAAACAAACAAAACTCCATTCCCCTCTTTCTATTTTTTCTTTTTTCTCTCTCTCCCTTTTTTATTGAGTTTATTGTCACAGAGTGGTTTTATTGCCGAGTCAGCATAACTTAAACAAACGAACAATAGGTCAAAGAGAACCAGGTTCATTTTTGTTTTGTTTTCGAACCAGGTGAGTTCCATTGTAAAACGTTCAGGCGAGTTCTCTTCAGATTCTGCCTCATTTCAGTTCCCTGGCGAATTCAAGCCCCCCGCCCATCGGGGCTTGAAGAAATAGATGGGCTGCATGCTGCTTCCACGCAGAGCTGAATCCGACCCACACACGAGTACTGGTAAACCGCTTAGAGAATCTAAGCCTGTCCAGGCACAACGATGCGAGTCGGGCCCGTCTATGCTTATTAACCCTATTCGTTTCATTGGGCGGCAGGGCTTGAGATGTCACTTCATCTCAATGTCACGTAAAAGTCCCACAAAATTGGAAACAACTTCTCCAAAATGACCTTTACAGTGTTGACGGGGACATTAAACCTCAAATCAAACAAACAAACAAAACTTAGGTGAATTCCAAAGCAACTTCCTTTCACGTAACTTCCGATGCTGATGCTACTTTTTCCTAGCTGGATTCACAGGAGACCTCGCAAAATAAAAGTACCCTATACAAACCTCACTCATTTGAGGTCCCTAGAGACTTCGTCCCAGATAAGATTGCTGCAGGTTTTGCTTGCTGTCAGTTTTATCATTAGGTCTCTCACCGCTGTTGATTCGAACCTCGCCAAGGTCACATGTCTGCAGCTAACGGAAGGTCAGGTTTTGGTTCCCCCCGCCCCCGAGTACTTCGGTTTTCTTTAAACTTAAGCGATGGGCTCGACCTGAGTGAAATAATCTTGTAAGGCACGTAAAAATGAAAAAAAAAAGATAGATAAATAAATAAATGTCTTATGTACATTGCTTTCAGACCTTGCTTATGCGTGTTCCGGAGATACATTTGTCTTACATCGAGACTTCACCTTGAGTTCCCTAGAGAATAGCCTCCCGCCCGTCGGAAACAGATTCGGCTGCATGGTGCTTCCGCGCAGACGTGAAAATGACGGCACATGAATACTGGTAAACCGCTTAGCACACAGCTTCTGCAGACAAAGTGGTGCGAGTCGGACCGCCCAATTCATATAAGCCCTACGACAGGACTTGAGATGTCATTTCATCTCAATGTCGATTAAAAGTTCCAAAAAAAAGGAATTTAAATCTCAAAATGAATGAAATAGTGTTAACGGGAACATTAAATCTAAATGTAAACAAAAGTTCCATGGAGCCCTCGCCCATGTGACATCACGAAAACACGCCTGTATAATTTTGAACCCATTGAACACCACTTTTATAAAGTAAAGCTGGGGTTTACAGGGGTAAAACTTAATTTTCTTATTTCTGCGCTAAAATATAGGTTGTGGGCACTCGTTAGAATTGCATCTACGAGGCGGTTCTAACGTGTACCTAGAGGCGGTTCTAACGTGTACCCACAATCTATATTTTGAGCAGAAATAAGAAAATTAAAACATTTTTCATCTGAAAAAAAAAAAAAAAAACATTTTTCGGTGGTAACATTTGCAGTGTATTTAAATTGGCGTGTTTTCGTAATGGAGTTCCCTAGGGACTTCGTCTGAGGTGAGTCCCCCGCGGACTACGCCTCATAATACTTCCATGCAGACCCCGCTTTTTGTCACTTCCCTGGAGGCTTCTACTCGATAAGGAGTCTGGATATTCACCTCAGGACTAGTTGGTGAGGCTTAAGTTGAGTCCAGTGGAAACTTTGCCTCAGGTCAGTTCTCTGGAGACTGCGCCTTAGACAAGTATCTGGAGAGTTCGTCTCATGTGAATTCAAAACTGTCAGTTTGGGCAAAATACATTGCTTTATTCGTTTTGCTAGATACGCCTTATATTACAGATAACTTATACTTAAAGGTATTACTGAGAACATCCCAGCGTGTAAACTCCGTTCTCGATCTTCGAAGTCCTAATTCGGTCTTCGTGAAAAATGTCTAATAGAACTAAGCTATTAAAAGTAACTGAACATGCAGTTATCGCAAAGGTGTCATCCGTTGATCAAGGACAGCATGCAAGAAAACCACCAAGTGACCAGGCTGCTGGGTTACAACAAAACATGTTCACAAGTAATCTTCGTGTTCCTTTGGGCTAATATAATGGCTCTATGGGTAAAGTCATAGAAATTGTGTAATTGGATGGCAGAAGTCCAGAAGACTCATTAACAGATGTAGTAATGGTCAATTTTGACATATACACAGGACCTGCATTCTTAGCAGGAATACCCATAGTAGTACCCATTGCACCTGTAGAAAGAATGACTGAGTGTTTCTGTTATGGATGCTAAGGGTAGCAGATACCTATAAGTCTTGGCTGGAGTAAAACTATTAATCGATGTTAGGGAATGACTATTGGCAGAGGAAAACCAATCAATACATTGGCATTTACCCAGGAACAAAACAGTTTGAGTCTAAAAATTCTGGCGCCCTATTTGTAGCTCTGTCTCGAACCAAGACTGCTGGTTGACCGGGTGATTTCCCGGATTTTGCTTCGCACCCCAATGTACTTGTCAATAAGGATCGGCTCTGTCATAGAGTAAATACCCCAACAACACAAGCCCGACACGAAGAACTCGAATGAATAGCATTACTGCCTGAAAAGACAAGAGAAGTGATCAAAATGTTTGACACTGATGATGTTTTCCATAATGGCTACAACTGATCCATCCCTCTCCGTGCAGATGTCGGACAAATATTTCTCTTGTCTATATCAAATAGAAGTGGAGGCAATGATCAGGAATCGATACAATTAACCCACAGCTCCCATCACAGACACCAAAGGGAAAGAAACACAAACACGAAGCAACAGACCCCAACGGAAACACCAACAGCGGAAAGCCAAAACGACAGTTACTTTCCCACAAAATGGCCAATAGGCTATCCAAAATAAAAAAAAAATACAAGCGATACAAACACCCAAAGACAAACCATAGCAAAAATAATAAGTTTCAAAAAAGATTTCTACATTGAAGCTTGGGGAAACAATAAGCCATGGAATCCTTTACACTCACTTTCTTGCACACCAGACAAGGAAATCCGTGATTTTACCCTGGGGTAGAAATTTATGTTCTGACCCTGGTGTTCCGACCCAGGCAACTACCATAAATGCGCTTCATTTCTATTCAACTGCCGGAACTACTTCCGCACTACTTTTATTTTGTAAACAATATACATGTGCGAGCTGTCAAAACTAACCGGAGGTGTTGTGCAAGAAAAAGAATCCAACATGGGGTTCTGTTGTAGATGGGCGTTTCCAACCCTCGGGATGACCGTGCTGAGCGGAACCTCGGCGTAGCCTCGGTTCCGCTCAGCACGGTCATCCCTCGGGTTGGAAACGCTCATCTACAACAGAACCCCGTATCAGATTCTTATATTCTCACACACAAACTATCCATGAAACTTGCAGCTTTATCGGTGTGTGGCATGTCAGCTACTAAACGCACCTTTCCTATATATTTACACATTAATTGTTCAGGAACTTAACCCTTGTCGTGCTGAATATTCATATATGCCACTCCCACTACCGATTATCAACCAATCAGATTATTTGATGCAAATTATTGCATCAAATTCACAATCTGACTGGCAAACAATGCAGATCCTGATCAGAAGCCATCTGATCTGGATCTACATTGTTTCAAAGATAAGGCATATCCGGGTTCAGCAGGACAAGGGTTAATTAGTTTTGACTTTGTACATTCTGACATCTGCAATGATTTTGACATGTTTTTTTAGTCAGCTGGATTGAAATTCATCATGATTACATTGTGTCTAACAGTGACGTCACTTACAGTCACTAAACAAAAATAATTTACAGACTGTGAACCACATCACAGAGAACGCGTTAAATCGATTTAAGCCCCGTAGTGAAATACATGCTACTGACCGTTCTAAGGCGATTCTTTTGTCGCGGTTCATTTTTGTTATAGTTCATCTCGCTTATATCTTCTTGTTTTGGATAGCCGGTTGGTCTTTTGTGGGAAAGTAACTGTCCTTTTGGCTTTCCGCTATTGATGTTTCCAATATGGTCTTGTTATTTTATGTTTGTGTTTCTTTCCCTTTGGTGTCCCTGATGGGAGTTGTGGATTAATTATATCGATTCCTGATCACTACCTTCACTTTTATTCAGTAAAACCAACACAATTGAGGACAGCGCACACAGTTTAAATCAAATCAATAGCCAGGAATGACAAGTATATACACCACAACCTCTTTAAAACACTATGAATTGGTTCCAAAGCAGAAAGCATGTTAGTTTAACAACCATGTTGTATACGATCAAAATGTATATACATGTATTATATAGAAAAATGACCATTTATGTTATGGTCATATTGCTATATTTTTTATATAATCTATCCAATTTAAGGATCCATCTTCAAAGCGTGTTATATCTGAAACAGTCTCATAAAGAACAGTGTTATAATGATGTTGTTGTGTAGACATCTCTAAAACAATTGTCACAGAACAAAACGACATGTCCAAATTCTCAAACATACGTGTTTTTCACTATTACCACTTATTCATGTTGGTTGCTTCGTGTAACCGCGGTTCTTGTAACATACTGTACAGTGAAATTCCGCTACTAAGACCACCTAAAATTAGGACTAATTTTGCTATAAAAAGCTTATTTTAAAGTGTAGACTGATTTTTTCTTTGTGTTTTCTGCCTACAATATTCTCTGGGCAGGGACCACCTTTGGGACTGTTCAAAAGTGGCCTTTAAGACAACTTTTGAACAGTCCCAAAGGTGCTCTTAATATATGAATTTTACTGTACTTTGTATGCATTGGTGAAAAGGGTCATATGATAAACAGATTCTTACACTAGTCGTCAATTCATGTCAAAATCATGAAATTTGCCAAAGGCTCATTCTTCACATTTTAATTGAAATGATCAAGTGTATGAAGTTGGCTTGGAGTCTGGAGTATGGAGTTTGGAATTCGCTTTATTCCGTAGTTGCAAAGTATAGTATAATATTAAGTGTATGAAGTTAGCTTGGAGTCTGGAGTATGGAGTTTGGAATTCGATTTATTCCGTAGTAGTAAAGTATAGTAAAATATTTGTGAATGTTAGGTAAAATCGATATTCCATTAGGCAAAATCGATATTCCAAGCTGCGAATCCCATGCCAAGTTCACACACTCGAAATGATCCTACATTCAAGTCATACAATAATTGATTGCAGAGCAAAGATTAGATATCGAGAGCAAGGGGGTTCTGATGGTGTTGTATTTTACCCTTATCTTGCTGAATATTCATTTAAGCCACACCCATTTCTGTCTATCAACCAATCAAATTACTTAATGTAATTTATTGCTACAAATTCATAAACTAAATGCCAAACAGTGTAGATCCTGATCAGATGGCTTCTTCAGAAGCCATCTGATCTGGATCTTCACTGTTTGCAAAGATAGGGGTTGTCGTGAACAGCAAGATAAGGGTTAACCCATGGCCATACTATTAATGCGGACTATTATGCTAATATTCTGGACCAATTACGTGCAGCTATTGTACACAAAAGGCGTTAAAAATTCCAAAAGCTATTTTTGTGGTGTCAGTTAACGTCAGTGCGCCCTCAAGATTCCATTCCATGTTTGACCCATTGACCTGTGTAACAGGACTATTTCTACAGTACTTTCACATAAACACCGGCATTCACAACCCTACCTTCATGAAAATCATTTATTTGCAGATGAATGATCATAAAGCCTTCGTTTACACAGAATTTAGATGTACGAGGCTAGAGATATTTATAAAAGAAATAGACTCTTCCAAAATATCAAGTACAAGTTACAGTACAGGCAGGCAATATCAAGTCTTGTCACCAATCAGTAAAACAGATTATCCAACATGGCTGCTAGGGTATGTAGTTTTACACAAGAAATAAAACTACCGCACCAGCAGTTCCAAATTGTTAATCAGAATCAGCACATCTGGGTCCATGTGTTCAAACCACCGTTAGCTTAACGAGCTCATTAGTGGTCAATTTGTTAGCTGTTTTAGGAAGTACAATATCTAAAATTCTGGTATTTTTGCTGAAAAAATGTGAGCAGCAAAAGTATTAGTCTGTTGGACATATTAAATGATCAAACTTTTATCGATTTGTTAACTAACAACATCGTTAGTTTTGAACAGCTGGCCCCGATTGTTTTAAAGATTCTAAAAAGTACCAAATTTCACATGGCAGTCTTTCAGCAATTACATGCATCATAAATGACATTAAGGTCATTACAGATAAACAAAAACATTTAGAACAGGATATATGTGAAGTCAACTGCCATTTAAGTATCCTAAACAAAAGCTGTTTGAGAAGAAGTGTTCGGTGGGACCGTCGGCCCCCGCCCATCGGGGCTTGAAGAAATATATGGGCTGCACGATGCTTCCACACAGAGCTAAATCCGACCCACACAGGAGTACTGGTAAACCGCTTAGAGGATCTAAACCTGCCCAGGCAAAGCGGTGCGAGTCGGGCCGCCCATGCTTATAAACCCGTTTGGTTTCATTGGGCGACAGGGCTTAAGATTACATTTCATCTCAACGTAGGGTAAAAGTCCCACAAAATTGGAAGCAACGTTTCCAAAATAATCTTTACAGTGTTGACGGGGACGTTAAACCTCAAATCAATCAATCAATCAATCGGTGGGATCATCACACAAAAGTACAGAGTACCACAACCTCTATGATGGTGTAAATCCTTCCAAACAGGAAGCTTGTAATGGTTCAGGTTTACAGTTAGCTATGGAGGTTTTGGTGTGTATTGAGGTTGTACTTGAAATTCCAAGCGACTGAAACACCATTACGAAATCACGCCTATACAAATGCAGTAAAATTCCTCCATTAAGACCACCTTTGGGACTGCTCAAAAGTGGTCTTTAAGACCACTTTTGAACAGTCCCAAAGGCGGTCTCTGACCAGAGGACACTGCATGCAGAAAACACAAAGCTAGAATAACAGTAACCTACTAAATAAGCTTTTAAAAGCACAATTTGTCTTAATTTCAGGTGGTTTTAATAGCTGAATTTCACTGTACTTTGTAAGCCTTACCGCTGAAAAAAAAAAAAAAGGAAAATTTTAGGTGAAAAATATTTCTGCTCAGATAAGGAAAATAAGGTTTACCCCTGTAAACCCCAGTTTTACTTTATTGAAGTGGGGTTCAATGAGGTCAAAATTATATAGGCGTGTTTACATGATGTAAGAATAAACATACATTTTCCTACATACTGTTTATGACATATATATAAACCAATTTATTGTTTGTTCCTGTTCTTATAGTAACCCAATGACCTTCGAGAGTTCAAAATTCAAGCGTGATGAGTCTATTCCAATTTTAAGGGAAGGCAAGTTTCAGATACATTTTGTCACAGAATTTTACAAATACGGTGTTAGTACGAGTTCCAGGCTGTTCCAACTACGTGTCTATGTGGTAACGCGAAGTATAAAATTATAACAGCAGGCACCTGACGTAATTGTGACGTCACATCAACGTCGGTACAACGTCATGACGTTTATGCAACGTCAAATCAAAGTCGGTGCACCGATGTTGATTTGACGTTGTCATAACGACGTGTGTCTGCTGGGTAGGAACAGAATTGAAACTATATCGACCAATGTAAGGCGACTTACCTAAAACAATTAAAAGTGCAGTCACGTCTCACTGCGTTTAGTAAGACTTTTTTTAGTAAGGGCGAGGATTGTGGCCACGTAAATTTTGAAATGGACTCCTGCTATATTAGGAGGGGGATTCATTTGATACAAAAAGAGTTAAATAAACTTAATAATAATGATGTTGGGTGTGACAAAGTCAATACTTACATGTGCCTACCTTTCACCTTTTTTGCCCACTCACCAAGCAGTGAGTATTGTTTTACCACACCGTTACAGAGGACCCGCGTTATAACGACAGTATTTGTTCTCTATAATGAATTTGCCGTCATAAAGAATCCCAGTTATGATTATGACATGTTATAAAAGGTCTTTTCCACATAATTACTCCAAGAAACAAATGTTATAGACATTTGTTAGAATCGCCTCGATGAGACGATTCTAACAAATGCCTGTAACATTTGTTTCTTGGAGTATTAAATTACAAGAATCTTCCATGGCTATGGATTCGATTTCGGCATTTCCAACCCGAGGAAAGCCCAAGCCGCTCGGAATCGAGGCTAAATCTTGAGCTAAGAATTCATTCCATTGAAATTGTCGTTATGACGAGTTTTGCCGTTATAACGAATGTCGTTATAACGCGGGTCCTCTGTTCTTCAAACATTTATCATATACTTAAAATATTGTCCCCGCCCATCGGGACATATAAAAATAGATCGGGCTGCAAGATGCTTCCACACAGAGCTGAAAATGACCGCACATGATTACTGGTAAACCGCTTAGAAGGTCTAAGCCTGCCCAGGTAAAGTGGTGCGAGCCAGACCGTCCATGCATATAAACCCTATCGGTTTCATTGGGCGACAGGGATCGAGGTGTCATTTCATCTCGATGCGCATAAAAGTCCCACAAAACTGGAAGTAACGTCTCCAAAATTACCTAAATAGTGTTGACGGGGATGTTATAACCTCAAATCAAATAAACAAACAGACATACTCACGACAAGTCAAGTCAGTTCCCTACTGTGAGTGGTGAAACTATGACTGGTGAGTGGCATGTCTGCTACTAACCCTTACATAAAATATTTTCATTAATACACCAGTAATGAAGTTTTAAATCACATGGTTCCAAAAATGATAATACATCTCAGCTTAACTGTTAACTCATGATACATCAACCTGAATTATCACAGTGACTTCCCTACAGGTATGTCTGAAAACAGAGTATAACCTGACTACAGCTATGTACTTCCTGAACATTTATTTGTCTTCAAAGCAATCAAATGAACATTGACCCTTTTTTCCGGATCCTTTCACTATTACAAGCAATATGAATGGAAAGACTAAGACATGTTTATATTACTCAATGCTTTTATTACAGACCATAAATATTTGTCTTTGATACATTTTTATTGCTTCAATATACTTCTTATTTATTAGTAGTAGCAATTAAATCAGTTTTCTCTTCTTTGGACAGTACAAGTTCACAATCTTACAACTTATTGGAATTGTCCTTCATTCATTTCAGATTTTCATATTCCACAGACTGAACTAAAAATATCGTATTGCTTTTCAGAACATCATATGCAGTTTGGCCATAAGTTCTACCAACATAAATTACAGCCCACACGAGTACTGGTAAATCGCTTAGAGGATCTAAGCCTGCCCAGGCAAAGCGGTGCGAGTCAGACCGTCCATGCTTATAAACACTATTAGTTTCATTGGGCGACAGGGCTTGAGATGCCATTTCTTCAACATGTCGCGTAAAAATCCCACAAAATTGGAAGGAGCGTCTCCAGAATGACCTATACAGTGTTGACGGGGACGTTATAACCTCAAATCAACTAAACAAACAAACATACAATAAGCCAGGTCAGTTCCCTACTGTGAGTGGCGTGTGGTATGTTTGCTACAAGCCCTAACAAAACTATGACTGGTGAGTGGCATGTCTGCTAAGGTGGGCGGACGATTTGGCCAGCGGACGATTTGGCCCGGACGATTTGGCTTAGGACAATTCGGCCTAGGACAATTTGGCCAGGCAAAAATACCGGGTAGGACAATTACTTCTTATTTAACTATTTATAAAAGTTTCACTTTAATAGTCTTCGTTGTTAATTAAAACCAAATCAGTTTTTCTTTGGACAGTACAAGTTCACAACCTTACAACTTCTTTATTCATTTCAGAGTTACATGAACGGACTGAATTAAGCTTTACCACTCTCTAGGCGAATTCAGCAGATGACAAACTGTGGATGTGTTTTTCATTCTACCCAGAAAACAGGACTTGACATCTCATGCAAATTGTCTCCACAGGGGACAATTTACATGAGATGTCAAATCCTGTTTTCAGGGAAAATTAGAAAAAAAAAATATTTCAAAATGATGTCTGCTGCGAAATAATACGCAGCATATAGAGCGTTAAAATATCTTATTGCCTTTCAGAACATCCAATGAAGTTGAGCCCTAAGTTCTACCAACATTAACCCTCAAGACGCCGAGAAAAAACATCTGAAAATGTCGTCTGCTTATATCGTCTGCTGTTTTTTTTTTGTTTTTTTTTTTTTGGCAAACTTTTAAAAAATATTTTTGCATAAATGCAAACAGTGTGGGCCCAGATCAGACTGCTCCTACAGGAGCAGTCTGATCTGAGTCCATACTGTTTGCAAAAATTACTTTTAAGGTAACCGGCAGACAGCAAAAGCAGACGACAATTGTCGTGATTGGCATTTAATGTGTTAACTACGGTCCTTTCCCTGGATAACTGTGTATGAAAAATCTTTGCATCTTTAGCCTTGGTAAGTCCTCGTTTCCCTGTTGCCTTTTTATGTTTACATTTAATTTCCTGATGGATTATGTTATTGTTTCAGTTGCATTTATTCATCACCATGAAAACTTCACAACAATGCTAATGTCCGCATCTAGACTGTGCCTGAGTTCAAGAGGGGCTTATAATGCATGCACGCGAACATGAAGTCCCAAATGTTGTCTCCCTTGCAAAAAGGGCGGACAAGTTATCAACTTTATTACTCTCTCTTGATTAGTATTAGCTATGCCACAACTGATACATTTCTTCTATAGACTTGACAAGAACCACGTGATCAGTGACTGTTTTCTGCAGGGCTTGGTGAGAAACGTTCCCAACCGTGGTTGCCAAGAGACCAGTGACATAGACATCATCCAGCCATAAAAATGGCGTAGTCTTTACCGCCGCATAAAGTTCAGGTACAAGCTTACCACTATATATCACAATATGTCCAGGACAGTGAGGCATTGGCCAGTTGGTTATGTTCGGAAACACGGATTTATCCACCCTCCATTTCCCTGTGCGAAATATCTCACTAGTGTCCTTGGGTCTCACTTTACAAATGATTGCACGAGTTGTATTGAAATAGTTTTGAATGAGGTCTTCGTATAATAGTAAGGGGTTTACATAAACGTCGTCATCAAGTTTTATGACAAATTTTACATTTTGACAATGTTCTGTAACCCATCTAAGACCAAGAACAGCCTTATTCGTTAGATTATAGTAAGTATCAAGAAAGTTCCCCTGCACAATATCCCTGTGAAGATCATAATCTTGTTCTATTGAAGCTTGGATGGACGGGCTTTCTGGCTTCCCGAGAATGAAAATAACCCGTATAGTCTGGGAGTGGAAACCCCTAATGCCGCCCCATGTCTGTCTGATAGATTCCCTTTCCTTGAAATTTAGTGTCGATGAATGTACCAACACAACGAATGAAATTTTCTCCGGTCCTTTACAAACGTTTTCATTTTTAATGATATACATATTCTTTCCGGTTGTTTCTGGGTATCTACTGACACTTTTATTATTCAGATTTGTTGGATCTCCGCTAGTGTAGTTGTCCTTTCTGACGAAAATGTCTTTATAGATTCCACCTTGAAGCCATAATACTGATTTAGTATTGAGCTTATTTCTCAGTCTATTGCGCTGATCAGTCACAAACACCGTACTTTTGTAGTTGAAAAATATCAGCATAAAAACAATAATAACTGTCAGTATCAAAAGCCATTTTAATCGTCGAACTGGCATATTGCATTTCGTAGCGTTTTCCTAGTTCTACAGCATACGTTGACATGGGCTAGCATCCTGCAAAAATAAAAATATCAAAGCACTGAAATATCACCAAAATTACCTAGATAGTGTTGTCGGGAACGTAAAACCTCATCACAAACAAAATTGTGAAGAAAAAACTATTCCTCGAGATCACAGATGATGTTCTTTCCGATACAACAGACATCTTTTTCAGAGAGGATTAAACTATGAAAACTGAAAATGAAGTGTGTTTGTTTGTTTGTTTGCAGGGGCGTGAGTGAGTGTTTGACTTTTACGTCCCATCAACAGCTAAGGTCATACGAAGACGGGACCTCGGTTTAAAGACTCATCCGAAAGTCTGGAGAAGCCCGGGATCGATCCTGAGATCCCTGATTAACCACTACACCACGGAGGCTTCTTTGCAGGGGCGTAGCTACCTGTACGCAGATACGCACTTGCGTACACATTACAAACGTTAAATATAGACGCAGAAGAAAAAGAAGAAGAAATAGAAGAGGAAGAAGAAGAAAAAGCAGACAGAAGAAGAGGAAGAACAAAAAGAAGAAGAAAAAGGAGAAGATGATTAAGAAGAAGAAGAAGAAGAAGAAGAAGAAGAAGAAGAAGAAGAACTTGTGTGTCTAGGATATACGCGACACTATTTTTTAGCTAGCATAGTTTCCGCCTTTGCCCCGAGGACCGCACTTACAAGAAAGAATTTGCTCCCTAAAGGGAGCAAATTCTTTCCGGTAAGAGTGGTCCCCATTTGGTAAACAAAGTTATTGTTTTTAGAATTTTCTTTGGTTTGCGTTCTAGCTACGCCCCTGGTTTGTGTTGGGTTTTACGTCCTTATCAACATCCTTGTCAACACTTTTGTGAACATTTTGAAGACGTTGCTTCCGATTTTGTGGGACTTTTACCCGAAATTAAAATGAAATGACATCTCAAGCCCTGCCGCCCAAAAGAACCGCTAGGGTTTATGGAGAAGTCCCACTCGAACCATTTTTCCTGGGCAGGCTAAGACCTTCTAAGAGGTTTACCAGTACTCAAGTTCGTTCGGTTTGTGCTCTGCGCGGAAACATCATGCAGCTCATTCTATTTCACCAAGCCCTAGGGAGTTTACAGATGCCTTTGAGAGCAGAGAGAGTATTAAGTTTTGGGAAAGTCAAACGGAATTCCTGAAAGTTGTCTCGTTTCAAGCGAAAACCAAAAAAATGGCGGCAAATACATGTATGGTCGAACTTCAAAAACTCGAATACCTTTAGGCTCATGAAAATTTGTTCGAGATAGGGGTGGTTCGAAATACTGAGGCCATGGAGCTTAAGGATATATTTTGCCTTTTCTATACAACAAGAGGGCCCAATGGCCCTATATCGCTCACCTGTGTACCAGAAAATTATTAGTGTAGGAGACATTGCTACATACTAAATATCTAAGCTCAGGCATAGCGGTATCCATGCTTATAAACCCTATTGGTTTCATTGGGCGACAGGGCTTGAGATGTAATTTCATCTCAATGTCGGGTAAAAGTCCCACAAAATTGGAAGAGACATCTCCAAAATGACCTATACAGTGTTGACAGGGATGTAAAACCTCAAATCAAACAAAATCTGTGCCTTATGGTTTTGGAAAAGAAGATTTTTTTTTTTTTAAGTTTTTTTTTCAGTATAAGTCTATAGAAGCTAATGTGCCTGGGGTTTGGCCAATTTTGACCCAAAGGGCATGGTTGGCAGGATTTATGTAGGCGACCATTTTGTGTTGCTATATACTAAATATTTAAGGTCTGTATTTCATGGTTTCAAAGAAGATGTTTGAAGCTTTTTTCCATTATAAGTTTGTTGGAGCCAATTTGGACTAAATATTAAGTTCTGTGCTTCACAGTTTCTGAGAAGAAGATTTTTTAAGCTTTCTTCCATTATGAGTCTATGGGAGGTAAGGGGCACCGGGGCGTGGCCCATTTGGACCCCAGGGGCATGATTAGCAGGAAATATGTAGGTGATCACTTGCTGTTGCTACATGCTAAATATCTTAGCTCTGGGCCCTATCGTTTCAGAGAAGAAGATTTTTAGGCTTTTCTCCATTATGAGTCTATGGGAGCTAAGGGGGTCCCAGGGTGTGGCCCAGCATGATTGGCAGGATTTAAGTAGGTGACCACTTGTCATTGCCACATGCTAAATATCTAAGCTCTGGGCCCTGCGGTTTCAGAGATGAAGATTTTTGAAGTTTTTTTCCATTATGAGTCTAGGGGAGCTAAGGGGCCTCGGGCGTGGCCCATTTGGTCCCCAGGGGCATGATTGGCAGGATTTATGTAGGTGACCACTTGCCATTGCTACATGCTAATTATCTAAGCTCTGGGCCCTGTGGTTTCAGAGAAAAAGATTTTTGAAGCTTTTTTTCCATTATGAGTCTATAGGAGCTAAGGGGCCCCGGGGCGTGGCTCGTTTGGACCACAGGGGCATGATTGGCAGGAATTATGTAGGTGACCACTTGCCGTTGCTAAATGTTAAATATCTGAGCTCTGGGCCCTGTGGTTTCAGAGAAGAAGATTTTTGAAGCTTTTTTCTATTATGAGTCAATGGGAGCTAAGGGGCCCCAGGGCGTGGCCAATTTGGACCCCAGGGGCATGATTGGCAAGATTTATGTAGGTGACCACTTGCCGTTGCTTCATGCTAATTACCTAAGCTCTGGGCCCTGCGGTTTCAGAGGAGAAGATTTTTTAATCTTTTTTCCATTTTGAGTCTATGGGAGCGAAGGGGCCCTGGGGCGTGGCCCATTTGGAACCCAGGGGCATGATTGGCAGGAATTATGTAGGTGACCACTTGCCGTTGCTACATGCTGAGTATCTAAGCTCTGGACCCTTAGGTTTCAGAGAAGAAGATTTTTGAAGCTTTTTTCCATTATGAGTCTATGGGAGCTAAGGGGCCCCAGGGCGTGGCCTGTTTGGGCCCCAGGAGCATGATTGGCAGGATTTATGTAGGTGACCACTTGCCGTTGCTACATGCTAAATTTCTAAGCTCTGGGCTCTGTGGTTTCAGAGAAGAAGATTTTTGAAGCTTTTTTTCCATTATGAGTCTATGGGAGCTAAGGGGCCCCGGGGCGTGGCCTATTTGGACCCCAGGGGCATGATTGGCAGGAATTATGTAGGAGACCACTTTCCGTTGCTACATGCTAAATATCTAAGCTCTGGGCCCTGTGGTTTAAGAGAAGAAGATTTTTTAACCTTTTTTTCCATTATGTGTATATAGGAGCTAAGGGGCCCCGGGGTGTGGCCAATTTGGACCCCAGGGGCATGATTGGCAGGAATTATATAGGTTACCACTTGCCATTGCTACATGCTAAATATCTAAGCTCTGGGCCCTGTGGTTTCAGAGAAGAAGATTTTTGAAGCTTTTTTTCCATTATGAGTCTATGGGAGCGAAGGGGCCCTGGGTTGTGGCCCATTTGGAACCCAGGGGCATGATTGGCAGGAATTATGTAGTTGACCACTTGCCCTTCCTACATGCTAAATATCTAAGCTCTGGGCCCTGTGGTTTCAGAGAAGAAGATTTTTGAAGCTTTTTTCCATTATGAGTCTATAGGAGCTAATGGGCCCCGGGGCGTGGTCTGTTTGGACCCCAGGGGCATGATTGGCAGGAATTATGTAGGTGACCACTTGCCGTTACAACATGCTAAATATATAAGCTCTGGGCTCTGTGGTTTCAGAGAAGAAGATTTTTGAAGCTTTTTTTCCATTATGAGTCTATGGGAGCGAAGGGGCCCTGGGGCGTGTCCCATTTGGAACCCAGGGGCATGATTGGCAGGAATTATGTAGGTGACCACCTGCCATTGCTACATGCTAAATATATAAGCTCTGGGCCCTGTGGTTTCAGAGAAGAAGATTTTTTAACCTTTTTTTCCATTATGAGTATATAGGAGCTAAGGGGCCCCCGGGCATGGCCCTTTTTGAACCCAGGGGCATGATTGGCAGGAATTATGTAGGTGACCACTTGCCATTGCCACATGCTAAATATCTAAGCTCTGGGCCCTGTGGTTTCAGAGATGAAGATTTTTGAAGCTTTTTTTCCATTATGAGTCTATGGGAGCGAAGGGGCCCCAGGGCGTGGCCCATTTGGCACCCAGGGGCATGATTGGCAGGAATTATGTAGTTGACCATTTGCCCTTGCTACATGCTAAATATCTAAGCTCTGGGCCCTGTGGTTTCAGAGAAGAAGATTTTTAAATTTTTTCCCTTTATAAGTCTATGGGAGCTATATGTTGCCATGGCAACCAGAATTCCACTCTGATCAGCCCAAAAACCTTATGCAGCCTTTCCCCCTACCTGATGATGCTTCACATAAAATTTGATCAAGATTGGCCATGGGGTATTGGAGATATACTTATTTGAAATTGTTTACGGACGGACGCACGGACGCACGCACGCACGCACGACGGACGACGGACAAAAAGTGATCCCAAAAGCTCACCTCGTCACTACGTGACAGGTGAGCTAAAAAGGAATGTTGTGTGTACTCATTAGAATCGCATCATTTAGCGAGCACCCAGAACCTATGTTTGGCAGTATAAATAAGAAAAATATTACTGATTTTCATCAGAAAAGTATCCATTTTTGAGATGTGAAAAATGCACACAATATTGCACGGGTGTGTTATCGTAATGTGGGAAAATAGCCCTGAACTGACTTAATACTTGTCCGGGTCTGATCTTTTCGAATTTTGTGAAACTTAATAAATGAAATAATCCACACATCCATGGCCTGTCTCAAGCCATTCAAAGTACCATCTCACAGGACACATATGACGTCTGAGCAACGCAGTTACGTATCGTCATGACGTTGCGTCGACGTTAATACAACCTTACACAGACATTGTGTACCCGCTGAGATGCATGGCTACTTGATTAACGTCAAACCATTTAGTACGGGCATATGGAAATCGTACAAGATCAAGAGCAACATCAAAACGGTGACGTTCTGTCTCGACGTTCAAGATCTGACGAATAAAAATATTAAAATAAACCAAAATAGCTTGCCATTTCCGAACAAACCTCATCAATGTTCCCTCCACATCCACCGTTACACGACCTATTAATAGCCAGAAATGTCAGAATCAGAAAACATATTGAACGTACATGTCGGGCAGTGACGTCAATAAGTATCGCCACACGTTAACTATAACATGTCGGGCAGTGACGTCAATAAGTATCGCCACACGTTAACTATACACTAGCGTAAACCACAACAAATCATCACAGAAAGAGTTCGGCGTATGTTTAACAAAGGTCTACACTGATTGTTGGATTTATTTCTGATCACGCGGCTCGCTAACAAAGCGACCAAAAGGTCATAAGAATAATAATGAGACGGTTTTACAAGGGAAGTTACTGATACAAAATCATAGCGAAAAGAACGTATTGGCTTAATTACCCTTTCTTTTTATAGCACCTGGTATTCACCATATTTGCATTATTTGCTGGCTCCCAGCTTGCACATTGTCAATATTGGAAAAACAGGTAACCAGACCCCCCTGACCTTTTAAGGTCAGGGGGGTCTGGTTACCTGTTTTTCCAACACTGATAACCTTCAGACTAGGAACCAGCAGATAATGCAAATAAGGTGAATAAGCGCCCAGCAAAGAGGCAGATCAGCATGCGCATCTGCGCACTCTGATCAGAGTCTTCGTTGTGTGCAATATGGGTGATCGCAGACCGGATTAGCTACATTCTAAATGCGGGGTCTGCCTCGGTAGCTCAGTCGGACGCGCGTCTGACAGGTGTTCAGGGATGCACGGGCTCGATACCTGCAGGGTCCATGAGGTCGGCAACCTTATCTCTCCCTTCTGCTGCGCACTGCGCTGAGATCTCTCCCTTCCCGCTGCGCACTGCGCTGATGAATCCTGCCTAGGAAAGTGTGGTAAAGTACACTGATCAGCTCAGTATGTCAGCAGTGGGTGCGCAGGCTGCTTTGCGTCTTCGCTAAATGAACGTGTCCGAAGGCAAATTTTCGCATGTCCCGGCTTATTAAATGCGACCAAAAGGAAGTCTATTCAGTGCAATCTCATGTCGGATGTTGGTTGGAAAAAATCATTTTTTAAATCCTTAAATTCCTGTATTTGGAGCAAACGGTGCAGACTCTGATCAGACCCCGCATTCTATGGCGTATGATCAGGGTCTTACTCTACGCTGTTTGCAAACGTGCAGTTTTGGGGACCATAGGCATGTATGAGCTAATTAATTCACATATAAAAAAAAAATCCGTACTTACAGGACCCTTATTTTCATTCCGCTCTTTAAACGGAATCTCGATCTAATACGTTTGGAGTGGTCCATTTCCAATTATAGGGGTGTCTGGTTGGTTCTGGTGGCGTTAATTGTTTTTTTTTTTTGTTTTTTTTTTTTGCGAAAATATATGTACTTTCATCAAACAGGGTAAACTCAGATCAGTCGCCACATGGTGACGTCAACGCAGTTCCTCTCTTTGTATAAAATAAAAAACAGCGTGTAAATATTTTTCAGCTTCAAAAGTTTGCCATGTATGAGGGGCAAAGATTGTAAATATAAAAAATAAACTTAATTTTTTCTGGTTTTCATGAAAGTATGAACGACAGCGGGTCGCTAGAAAACTTTACATGAACACCATCGGGGTTCATTTACTTTGCACGCGACCCGCTGCGTTCATACTTTCGTGTACTGTAGAAAAATAAAATTCAGTTCTTAAATATATACCACTAGACTATACCCATCGGGGCTTGAAGAAATAGATGGGCTGCATGATGCTACCGCGCAGAGCTGAAACCGACCGCACACGCATACTGGTAAACCGTTTAGAGGATCTAAGCCTGCCCAGGCAAAGCGGTGCGAGTCGGCCCGTCAGTGCTTGTACACCCTATTGGTTTCATTGGGCGACAGGGCTTGAGGTGTCATTTCATCTCAATGTGGGATAAAAGTCCCACAAAATTGGAAGCAACGTCTCCAAAATGACCTACACCGTGTTGACGGGGACGTTGAACCTGAAATCAAACAAAGACTTTACTATTGGTGATATAGGCCTATTTTAATATGTTTAGCAAGACTAAGAAAACTAATGTTTTCCCTTGAAATTCCACTTTTCTCCATATTAAGGGGAATGGGAACACATTCAGGGGATGCAACCCCTGTAAAAGCATGTTTGTCTCCCATGTCAATAGGGGTCAACTTTTAAAGAAAAGAATTTGCTCCTAAGTAGCATTTTTTTTTTCTCCTTTAAAAGTATATCCCTTTTTCAGTGGGACAGGTCTTATAGAAAAGAATACAGTAAGTCCCGAAAGTTGTCTCCCTTTGAAAAATGGCGGAAAAAATCTGCCAGGTGTTCCCATTCCCCTTAAGTGGAGCTAACAAAGGTATACAACAACTCAAATCAAAACAAAAATAAACATGCACTTTGACAGGGTCCAGTGATTATGCTGGATGCGGTACTAGCCCAGCAGACAACGTCGATGCAACGTCATGACGTTGCATCGACGTTGGTGTGATGTTTCACAGACGTCCTGTGCCCGCTGTGAGTTATCAGGACGTCGCTTATTCGAAATCCGCTGGTTCCGGCAACATTTTTCGATGAAATAACCTCGTGCAGTTACAACGATCGTATCAGTTACTGCAGCGTATTGTTCAGCTGCTGAGGTATAATAAGCCTGCACCGGAAAACTAGTAAACTAACCGTTGACTGCGCTGCTTGACGTGACGCACCTGAGTTTTGCACACAGCTACAAAACCTTGAATCGGCTTTACCTGGCTGTCTTATCGTTATGCAGTAAAACTTAAAACAAATGATGACAATGATTGTGATAATGCTGATGATGACACTACTACTGCTGCTTAGACTGCTACTACTACTACTTCTACTACTACTACTACTTCTACTAGTAGTAGTAGACTACTACTAGTAGTAGTAGTAGTAGCAGTAGTATTCAATGAATACTATTCATACTACTACTACAATTACTACTCGACCCCCGTCCATCGGGGCTTGGAGAAATAGATTGGGCTGCATGATGCTTCCACGCAGAGCTGAAACTGACCGCACCCGTGCACTGGACAACCCATTAAAAGGACTAAGCCTGCCCAGGCAAAGTGTTGCGAGCCAGGCCGTTCAATTCATAATAAACCCTATCGGTTCCATTGGGCAGCAGGGCTTGAGATGTCATTACACCTCAGTGTCGGGTAAAAGTCCAACGAAATTGAAAGCAACGTCTCCAAATTGACCTAAATAGTGTTGACGGGGAGGTTAAACCTCAATTCAAACAAACAAAACTACTACTACTACTAGTATTAATAATAATAACAATGATAATAGACTTCAAATGCAAAGATGTAAGCATATTTACTTATTTGGATCTTAACCCATTTCGTCCCAAAAGCTCCAAAAGGGGTAGTTTGCAAACAGTGCAGGCCCAGATCAGAGAACGCGGCATCTGATCAGGGCCCACGCTGTTTGCAAAACAAGTTCAGACATTTTCTGAATATGTTTTGAAGAAAACACAACCAGACACCCCTAAATTTCAAAATGGACTCCTACCATATATAAGGAGGAAGATACCATTTGGTACAAAAAGGGTTAAATATTACCTCTAAAGTTTTCTATCCTTACTAAGGTGTAACACATGCGTTATCTTTAATATATTCCTTATTTACATCGAGGATGCGTTCAAATTTCCGTATTGCGTGACTCTGAAATTATTTACTGACATAATGAGTGATAACAAAAACAATTGTCTTGAAGCGATTAAAAACTTAAACGCCCTTGGGAACTGGACCGTTGGAGAGAAAGAAAAGATATTTCACGTCGACATTATCTTTTAAATCTTGACAATTTTAAAATATAAGTAACACATAGAAACCCTATATACTAGCCACAAGCTTAAGTTTGATTCTAAATTTGCCAATGCCAGCCGGCTAAAACACTAACCCATATATTCCAACTAATTAGTTTTGAGTGATACCTTTTCAGGGGTGTCAGAAGTATTTTTTACAAAAATGAACTTACTTTTAGTAGTGTAGACTCAGATCAGACACCGCGTTCTGTGGTGTCTGATCGAACTCTACACTGTTTGCCAATGTCCAAAAAAGGAACGCTATGCATTTATGGTCAAAGTCGCAAAAATCCTCCATATAAGTTTCCAAATGTTTCATGGTAACGTAAAATACAAATCAAATAAAGCCGATACACTGATGGCTCGCTTGTCTCTGACTCATTCCGAAAACACACCTATACAAATACTTTGTAAACTGTACCGCCCCCCCAAAAAAATGAAAATTTTATGATGAAAAATTTTGAATTTTTTCTTATTTCTGCTCAAAATATAGATTGTGGGTACTCGTTAGAACAATCTATATTTTAGAGCAAAAATAAGAAAAATAAGGTATACCCTGTAAACCCCAATTTTACTATATACAAGTGGGGTTCAGGGGGCGGGGTCAAAATTATATAGGTGCGTTTTCGTGATGTGTAGACTGGAAATGGACTTAGACTGTTCCTTTAACCATTTAATTCCTGTAATGTAGGCAAACAGTGTAGACCCTTATCAGATGCCGAGTTCTGTATGCCAGCAGTCCAGTGATATACAAATCATCGAGTCTTAAAAACTGCTGCATAAATATATGGAATAATACCACTTGTATAGATCACAGCCTGTCACTGGCAATTTAGTCATATTGACAAACTCAGCCTACTGCACCGCCCACTTTTCTTTTCAATAGATTATGCGTGTACCCTTTGGGGATGGTCCGTGTTGGGCATCATAAAGTTAAAAAAAATAGGATTTGTATAAACGTCAGCATCAAGTTTTATGACAAATTTTACATTTTGACAGCATTCAGTAACTCATCAGCGTTATTTGTTACATTATCCTACGAATCAAGAATGTGCACAGTATCCCTCTGAAGATCGTAATCTCTGTATCATGATGAAAACACGCCTATTCAAATATATTGACAATTATTGTACCTCCTAAAATGAAAATTTTCAGTTTAAAATCCTGATATTTTTCATATTTCTGCTCAAAACATAGATTAGCCCCCGCCCATCGGGGCTTGAAGAAATACATGGGCTGCATGATGCTTCCACGCAGAGCTGATTTTGTGTGTTTGATTTGATATTTAACGCCCCCGTCAACACTGTAAAGGTCATTTTGGAGACGTTGCTTCCAATTTTGTGGGACTTTTACCCGACATTGAGATGAAATGACATCTCAAGCCCTGTCGCCCAATGAAAACCAACAGGGTTTATTAGCATGGACGGCCCGCCTCGCACCCCTGGACAGGCTTAGATCCTCTAAGCGGTTTACCAGTACTAGTGTGCGGGCCGGATTCAGCTCTGCGAGGAAGCATCATGCAGTCCATATATTTCTTCAAGCCCCTATGAGCGGGGGCCGCCACGCAGAGCTAAAACCGACTCGCACACGAGCACTGGTAAACCGCTTAGAGGATCTAAGCCTGTCCAGGCAATGCGGTGCGAGTCGGCCCATCTATGCTTATAAACCGTATTGGTTTCATTGGGTGGCAGGGCTTGAGATGTCATTTCATATCAATGGCGGGTAAAAGTCCGACAAAATTGGAAGCAACGTCCCCAAAATGACCTTTACAGTGCTGACGGAGACGTTAAACTTCAAATCAAACAAACAAAATCAAAACAGTGATTGTCGGGACTTGTTAGAACCGCCTCAGCGAGGCAGTTCAAACGAGTACCCACAATCTATGATTTTGAACAGAAATAAGAAGAAAATGCACACCACGGTAAACCCAAGTTTTACTAAATAAAACTGGGTTTATTAGGGTCAAAATTATATAGGCGTATTTACGTGATGTGTACTGCCTTTCCGGTAAAACACACTTACATGTACAAGAAATAACTGGAAATTTCTAATGCTACCCCACCTCTTACGATAGATTTCCTTTGCTTGGAATTCACTGTAGGTGAATATACCAACGCAAAGATGGCGCTTTACAGATGTTTTCATTTTAATGGCATACATGAGGACCTGGTGGACCTCTATATGGTTTTCGATATAAAACGATTGGGTACAACATATATGTTCTGTTTGTTTGATTTTAGGTTTAACGTCCCCGTCAACACTGTAAAGGTCAATTTGGAGACGTTGCTTCCAATTTTGTGGGACTTTTACCCGACATTGAGATGAGATGACATCACAAGCCCTGTCGCCCAATGAAACCAATAGTGTTTATAAGCATGGACGGTCCGACACTCGAACCGCTTTGCCTGGGCAGGCTTAGATCCTATAAGCAGTTTACCAGTACTCGTGTGCGGGTCGGTCTCAGCTCTGCGTGGAATCATCATGCAGCCCATCTATTTCTTCAAGCCCCGATGTGCGGCGGGCGACAACATATATGTTATACGACAGACTGCATACATGGCAGTTAACCCAATCACTGTTGACAACTTTGCTTCCCTCTTTAATTCCACGTCGGTGGGTCAAGCCTCATTTTCTATGACGGTCCCAGTGTAAATTCTTTACTAAGAATTAGAGAGAATTTAATTCTGTGTAATGTTGGTGGTGCCTGATGTTCTGTCTCTGGTCGGGCCCGTCGGAGTCTAACTGTTGTTTTTCTTTTGCTCCAGCATTTAAGTGGTTTCTTGTTGTCAAGTCCGCACCGTTGCAATGATGAGTTAGGAGGCCTTCATGCGGACTGAATAATTTTTTTTTCTCATTCGCGACGGCGAGGATTGTGGCCACGTAAAATCGATTTAACCCCCCCCCCCCCCCCCACCCCGCCGCAGTCGATTCACTGACCGTTCCAAGGCGGTTCTTCTGTCGCCGTTTATTTTTGATACGGTTTGTCTTTAAATGTTTGTATCGTTTGTATTATTTTGTTTTGGATAGCCTATTGGTCATTTTGTGGGAAAGTAACTGTCCTTTTGGCTTTCCGCTATTGATGTTTCCATTATGGTCCGGTTGTTTCATGTATGTTCGTGTTTCTTTCCATTTGGTGTCTCTGATTGGAGTTGTGGGTTAATTGTATCGATTCCTGATCATTGCCTTCACTTTTATTTTACATAGCCTTAAATAGGGAAAATCTTTAAAACCTTCTTCTCTGAAACCGCAAGGCCCAGGCCTTTGATACGGTCCCCGCCCATCGGAACTTGAAGAAATAGATGGGCTGCATGATGCTTCCAGAGCTGAAACCGACCCGCACACGAGTACTGGTAAACAGCTTAGAGGATCTAAGCCTGCCCAGGCAAAGCGGTGCGATTCGGACCGCCCATGCTTATAAATCCTATTGGTTTCATTGGGTGGCAGGGCTTGAGATGTCATTTCATCTCAATGTCGGGTAAAAGTCCCATAAAATTGGAAGCGACGTCTCCAAAATGACCTCTACAGTGCTGACAGGGTCGTTAAACCTCAAATCAAACAAACAAAAAGGTCTTTGATATTTGGTGTGAAGCTTTATCTGGTGGACCTATATCAATATTGTTCTAATTATAACCCTGAGGCCAAAACGCCCCCGTCCCGGGCACTTTGGTTTTATATAGACTTATATAGGGAAAACCTTTAAAAATCATCTTGTCTGAAACCAGAAGGCTCAGGCATCTGATATTTGGTATGAAGCTGCGTCTAGTCGACCTCTATCAAGATTGTTCAAATTATAGCCATGGGACCAAAAATTGCCCCCGCCCCGGCACTCACTGGTTTTACAAAGCCTTTTATGAGGAAAATCTTTAAAAAAAATCTTCTTTTCTGAAACTGCAAGGCCAAGGTCTTTGATATTTGGTGTGAAGCTTTATCTGGTGGACCTCTATCAAGATTGCTCAAAATATAGCCGTGGGACCAAAAATGCCCTCGCTCCGGGACCCTTTTGTTTTTACATAGACTTGTATAGGGAAACCCTTTAAAAATCTTCTTGTCTGAAACCAGAAGGCTCAGGTGTTTGATATTTGTAATGAAGCTTCATCAAATGGACCTGTACCAAGATTGTTCAAATTATAGCCCTTGGGCCAAATATGCCCCCGCTCCGGGGTCCTTTTGGTGTCACATTGACAATGTGAATGTGAATATATGTATATCAAGAACAGGATTTTAAAAGTGATCTAGTGACAATGTTAATGAGATCGTAATGTGCTACTAGAATCTAGATAATCTAGGGAACTGGATTTTTATTCGCATAACGTTAACAAGACTATGTGAAGAAACCACCCTATGAACCCCACTTTATATAGGGAAAGTGGAGCTTACAAGGACTTTTCTTATTTCAGCACTCAGAAAAATAACTCGTGATTAATACTCATTACCGACAGGCATGAGAACATTCATTATAATATTGCATATATGGGTTAACGTATTGGGTCTAGTATCTCTAGTTCTGTTGAAAGTTTGGTGTGCTTACATTTAATTATCCTGTGTATTTCTTTCTATTGTCTGCTCAAAAACAGATTGTTTATAATCCGTTTGAACCGCATTACTGAGTCTTACAATTTATGTGGAGTACATATAATAAAAAATACCAACATTTTTTCATCTAAAATGCATCATATTTACAGCCATAACAATTAAAGTCTATATTAAGTATGTGCATATACTTGTTTTGTTATGATTGATGTGTGTACACAAAATGTGCTTCTTCGATAGGAAACAACAGCAACATGTAATCAATTTATACCAAAGGAACACCTATTGCCATGGTAATAGGTGTTCCTTTGGTATAAATTGAGTGTGTTGAATTTAGCGAATTTGGCAGAAATTCATACAATTTACATGTGCGACAAGCGAGGCCACAATCCATCCTCCGCATCCGTGCAATGACTTTACCGATCACATTGTTCATACATGTAGGCATTAAGGCTGACACGATTAATCGTATAATCGATTAATCAATCGATAAATTCCACAAAAATGATTATCATTTCTGATTTGCTTTTAATCGATTACTTCATAGGTACAATTTACTACCCAAAGTTATGCCTAAAATAGAGGGGTGAATGCAAACAGTGCAGACCCTGATGAGACGCCGCATTCTGCGGCGTCTCATCTGGGTCTACACTGTTTGCTCAGGCCTGTCTGTTCAAATATACATATGGTAATGAGCAACATATGGTAAGAGCCATGCACAGACAGAAAGCCAGACAGGTAAAATTAATTATGACAAAAACCTTTGCGATTACTAATCAATTATCGATCGCAATGGCATGACTGATAATCGATGATCTTTTCAGCTCCGATTAGCCAGCTCTAGTAGGTATAGAGCAGACAGTTAAGGCTCGATCTGTCATGCAGACTGATCTGAGGCTTCGCGAAAAACATGTTAATTGTAAGAATTACTGTTTCCAGTTGAAATAATCTCTCTTCTTTCTTGTATATTAACATGTTGTATTCATTTATTTTAAATAAATTTAACTATCGTGATTTGTGTTTATCCTTCTGTTGTAGTTCCAAACAACTTCAGATGAAGGTGCGTAGTCACAAGGATGTAAAAAACTATATTGGGGAGTGGCAAAAATAAAAATTGAAAACAAAAATGTAGAACCACTGAACAAGTCTTTCCTGGATTCGCTTTTCTTCTGTCAGTTATCGCTTATCCATCTTTTCACAGCATTTGGGCTGCATATCTAACTGAACCAAATATCTCTAAGAGAACATTGATATGAGAACGTCTTGTCTTATTTCTGCTCTATAACATAGACCGTTTGTATTCGTTTTCAAAGGTGTGCTAACATAAGCAACGTTCCCATGGCAACTGTATGTCTGTGTGATCCTTCAAACCCTAACCTTATATGTCAAAAGTGGGTTTGAGGGGTATACAGGAAACTTCTTATTTCTAGCACACGAAATTTTGGTACTTATCTCATATGCGAACAGCGAATGCTCAGGCGCAACTGCGTGTAATCGCCAGAGTATTCATTGATTGCACCGACTAAGTGTAGTATAGAACTAGAACATGATGCAGGCTGAGAACCAGGCACCCAGCTCTTCTAGATGGCAGAGCATGTTCTCTTGAAGACAGTATACCAATTAGGGAGGACAAAAGTACCAAAATCTCGCATGGCGGCTCAAATCAGTCTGTAAGAGCTTGTTCAAAGGGTGTGGCCAAACCCCTGCAATTCGCCCCCCCCCCCCCCCCCCCCCCCCACACACACACACACAAGCACCACTTTCAAACAGAAACACACTGAACTCACTTTATTGCATATGTGTCTCAACATAATGTGATGCTGCACAAACAAACAATCAACAACAAAAAAAAAACCTCAGTATCGTATTCTCTAATAACAGGAAAATGCTGATAAATTAATTAGACAATTTTGTTAAGATTTATTCGCTGATCAATTTAAGACAACTTAAATAGATGAAATTTTATTGAAAAAAAAAAAAAAAACAAAAAAAACATCATATTTTTTTTAGATATAATCCATTAAATATTGATATAAAATTTGTCGTATTAAGTCTTATAGCTCTATTTAGTTGGTCCCTATTTCTCAGAAAACTTTAATTTGATTGTTGTTTGGTTATGTAATTATCATACCAACGGCACATAGCAAACTTGGCACATGACAAACTTGGCACATAGCAAACTCGGCACATGACCAACTCTGCCTATACGAACTCGGCATATACAATTAGCTGACAGGGCCAATTATCTATTGTTCACTTGGGTATGACAATTTTGTGGAGCGTGATAGCTCAGTGATTAGTGCACTTGCCTCTGATGCTAGAGGTCCCAGGTTCGATCCCCGGCAGCGGCGATAAAATTTCGGTGTCCGAACACGCTCCATTGACATCATTTGCAGGGGTGAATGTCATAAAGTGCACCGTCCTTCGGATCGGGACGTTAACTGGAGGCCCCCTGTGCAGGGAGAACCATCCCCTGTGCAGGTTAAAGATTCCTACCGTAATTACATGATTACTGTGTAGGCTTTCATCCTGCAAAACCTGGAGTGTATGTAATATACACCTGCGGTAATGGTCAAATGTGACCGACGCAGTATCGGAAGATAGATAGATAGATACTCAAGCGAACAGTAAATAATTGGCCCAATCAGCTAATTGTGTGCCGAGTTGGTCATGTGCCGAGTTTGTAGCTGTTGTAAATTATTTACATGCTGTGATATTTATAATATGTTATATAGTCGGTAGAAAAAGCTTTAAGCTTGTGTTAAGATGTGTAAAACCAAACCAACTTTAAATAAACTTGACTTGTCCCCGCCGAGTTTGTTATGTGCCAAGCTTGCTATGTTGTTGTTGTTGTTGTTGTATCGTAGAGTTCCCACGCTTCTTTATTCGTGGCACACGTCTAGGACGTTAAAGTTAGGTTCTTGGAAATTAAAAGCTCGTAAACTGGTGATCTATATTACATGTGCTGTAATTTAAACTTATGTGCTGTAAATTTTATACATGTAGACTTGTCTGTTTCCTTATGCTTTCCACGCGTCAGGGCTCTGTCGCAGGGCCACAAGTCTTCTCATATGTATTCTGAATATGTACTCGCGCGTATAGAGTTCAAGCAACCCCAACTTTTCAAAGGCTAGCTTAGTTGTATCTATGATCACTGTAGCATCCAATGTGAGCTGTGTAAGAAGTTCTGAATCGTGTAGTTGTTGAAGGAGTTCCTCTGGGAGAATCTGACTGTTAACTAGCTTCTTCAAGTAGTAATCTCTATCAGTCCTAAAAAATTCACATTCCCCAATGAAATGCTGACGTGTTTCAGGCGCAGAATAACACAACTTACAAGTTGAATTCACATTGTATTGATTAAAAGCAGCCCTATTTGCCTGAAGAATGTATGTCCCCGTTAGAAGTTTACATTTTATCTGTGCCCGTTTACTGTCATGAACATTGTCTCTCACAGTAGACCATACATGATGACAACTGCCAACCTTCAAAATATCAGGGTTTACATATTTAGTTGAGGATTTGCTTGTAATATCAGACTTCCAAGATGATTCAACCATATCGTTTATTTTGTGGTTAAGTGTTTTTTTCCAATCCTCTTTGGAAGGAGGTGAGGATAGCAGACTAAAAATGGACAGAAGTCCATACTGCTCTAAAATGCTTTTGATATAAGTGAAAATACTCTCTCGGGGCGAGTCTTTCATGACTAATTGTCTTTGTGCTATTTCTAGTTCAATTGAGTTTTCCTGACTGATCATATTGACAAAGATACTTAGAAGATTTTTATGCAGCATGGCTTCCATAGGCAGAATCCCGAGGAGAGCTAAGGAAGCAGAACTCGAGGTGTTATCAGGTAGACCCTGAAATTGCTTCAGACATTTTCTCTGGAACTTTTCAAGATTTTCAATATCCCTTTTTTTGAGAAGCTGGACCTCTAGTCCATACAAAAGTCTGGGGACTACGAAGGTAGACCATATATGACCATTCTGGTAAGCCTTTAACCCATTGCCCCCATGAAACCCTGCCCCCATCAAAGAGTAAGCAGTTTTCCTGCCTAGGGCTATCTTACCCTCCACATCCACAGCTCCTGATGTGCTCCTAAGTATCCCTAAGTGAACAGCAGAATCTGTTTTGTCCACCCTTTCCCCTGATAGAAGAATGTCGAAGTCGGTATCTTTGTTCTTACATCTGGTATACCACAAAAGATGGCTTTTTGTAGGATGTATGCAGTATCTTTCTCTGTCTGCGTTGTTCTCTACGTCCCACACCATTATTTGCATTTCAGACTTATTCCTGGCTAACAGGGCAAGATCATCTGCCACGGTGATGTGTGGTATTCCTATAGAACCGATCTTGAAGCCTTCATACCTTTCCTCCAACTGTAGCAGCAGAGGGTTGTTATACCGTTTATAGTGGCCTGTTGAGAGAACTCCACCCTGCCGAACGCCTTGTTTGATGTTAATGGGGTGTGACAATTCTCCTGCCCATTTGATTCTGGAGGAACAGTCGGAGTAGAGGTCACTCAAGAGGAGCCAATCGTCTCCGTGAATGCCATCTAGGTACAATTTCCTCAGTAGGGAGTTCTGGTCAACCACGTCATGTGCCGAGTTGTCCCAGAATCACGTCGGTGAACTGTCTTGTCGTTGAATTACCTCGTACTGCGCATGCGGGAATAGTTGTCACTATTTACATTTCCTGAAAAAAGAAGAGTCAATTTTGATTTTTGTTTTTCTGTATCAAAATGTCGTACAGAGATTTAAGAAGTATGTCTGCACGGATATATCCAAAGCACAACCATGTTTCTGTCTTTCCCTGTTTATTTGGTAGTTTGATTCCTTAATAGCGGCCGATCTATGTCTAATTATGACATAGAGTGGAGTAACCAGGATCCTGTGATATGGGAAATTTGTCCTGAGCTCAGTGGTTCATTCACATGCATGCTAGGGGTGCGTTGACTAACCGGAACGGACCCAATAACCGGAACGGACCTCTTCCCCCCACCCGCCCGTTCTATTTGTTTTTAAAAATGTTTATGGCAGCTCCCCAAAACCATATATTACTTTTGGAATCTGTCTTTGACATTTTTGTCAAGGAAATTAGCCCATGTTTTTATAGCAGAAAACGGTACCAGCATATAGCGCAATAGGGAACAAGACAATTCATCGACACGGTTTTTGGAGACAATTCATCGACACAATTGAAGACAACTCATCGACACTTTTTGAAGACAACTCATCGACACATTATTATGTTGAAATTATACACACGCTGATAAAATGAAGACAATGTTTTGAAAATAAAATGATCTATTTTCACGTTTATGATCAAAATAACGAATTTAGAATATATTAATTCAATATTTTGGCTTATTAATGACAATTAAGAGACCATTTTAACCGCATAGGATGGCTGGCGTAAATAAACTTACGCATTCTATTTTAAAAACTTGATATAAAAGAAAATGTATAGGGAACTTGGTCAAATATTATTGAAAACTTTCATAATTAAAATAAAAAAGATGGAAAGTGAAGCTGGATATTCGTTTTTGTGAGTTACATGTATGTTTTCATTTTTTCCCTAAATTTTTGTTGTTTAAATTTTGATTATGATAGGGCATTCTTAGCCCATTAATCGATTCTGGAGACGGTTCACTGACAGGTAAAACTGGTATAGGCTAGTCATTCACAGACCAAGCAAATACAATGTACCACTTATCCTAAATTTCCCTTAATTTCCTATGATTGCCATCAATTACCTTCAAACAAATGTGTCGATGAATTGTCTTCAAAAGGTGTCGATGAGTTGTCTTCAAGGTGTGCGGTAAAAATGCCAGAGGTAAAAATGCCATATACAAAAATGCCATAGGTAAAAATGCCAGAGGCTACCTGGTAAAAATGCCATAGGTAAAAATGCCATATACAAAAATGCCAGAGGAGCTGAAGGGATGGCAAACAGTGTAGACCGTTATCAGACTGAATAAGGAAATGGGTGAAATGGAAATGGGTATTTTTCTTATTAATGCTCTAAGCATAGGCTACCTATGCCCAGTAGAACAGCATCAATGAGACGGTCCTTACATGTGCCCGTAACCTGTCTTTAAGCAAAAGTAAGAAAAAGTATGTTCCCATGTATACCACAGATAGCCCTTTCGAAAGTAGAACATGCAAAAAGCCCAACAGGTGCAGCCTGAAGGAACTGCAAACAGTGTAGACTATGATCTGAGTGAATAAGGAAATGGGTAATATTTTTCATATAAATGCTCATAAAACACAGACTTGTTAACGTGATGAACTTGCAAAGGGTTAACGTGATGAACTTGCAAAGGGCCCAAAAGTTGCAGAAGGGATGACAAATAGTGAAGACCCTGATCAGATAGAATAATAACCAAAATATTTTTTACCTCTGGCATTTTTACCTATGGCATTTTTACCAGGTAGCCTCTGGCATCTTTACCTATGGCATTTTTACCTCTGGCATTTTTGTATATGGCATTTTTACCTCTGGCATTTTTACCTACAATCGTCTTCAATTGTGTCGATGAATTGTCTCCAAAAACCGTGTCGATGAGTTGTCTTGTCGATGAATTGTCTCTGTTCCTAGCAATAGGTCTCTTAAAAGCTTTATTTATCGAAAGAGATCTGAGAACAGTGCCTAACTATTATATCACCAGACCAGACAGCTTATAAGCTCTCAGCTAATTCTACAACAGTTGAATAGTCTATACCATTTTTAAGCTTTACGACACTATTATACCTGCTGCGATATTTACTCTATCAATGGTATGATATGTCGCATCATCACAAACACACGCCTACGTGGTTTTTACCCACTTAAACCCCACTTTTAAATAGTAAAACTGGGGATCCAGGTGGTAAACGATATTTTTCTTATTTCTGTTTAAAATCATAGATTGTGAACTGCCGAGGCGGTTCTAACGAGTACCAACAATCTATGTTTTGACCAGAAAAAAACGTCAGATTTTATGTTCAGAAAAGTACCACTTTTGTTTTTTATTTGGTGGTATTTTTTTTTAATTTATTTTTATAATTGAATAAGCGTGTTTTTATGATGCGGCGATATTCCTTTTGCGACAAGAATTTTAATGGGTTGTATTTAAAAAGAACAGAATTCATATTCTATCAATTTAATATTCCTTCTTTAACCTATCCTCTGTAATACATCAAAACCAGCAATATGTATTATTTTATAGCATCAGTAAAATATCTTATTGAATTACAAAAAAATTGTTATCCGGTTATTTGAGCAATAAATTCAGGTGTCAATAAAGAACAACAGTAATTAAGGAACATGTCAAAATGCCAGCGGTTAATCTCGTAATACACACACTAGGTGCGATAAATGAGTGCGGCGATAAAAGAAAGCAATGTAAAGATATTTCATTGGGCGGCAGGGCTTGAGATGTCGTTTCATCCAAATTAATGGTAAAAGTCCCACAAAATCGGAAGCAACGTCTCCAAAATGATCTAAATAGTGCGGATGGGATAGATAGATAGATAGATAAAAGGAAATAGCTCGCAGGACAGACTACGGAATACAGCTTTAATACTATTGTATTTCATTTTATTGATGTTATTAACATCTGGTCGTCCTGTTGCTGATGCTGTATTATTATTGTGGTCATGAATTGTGTCTTTTAACCTGAGCGGCACAATCGGAATTGTCTAATATTTCCGTGAGAATAGAATAGAATACAATATTTCAGCAGGGTTTTCATCGCTTCCCTTGAAGTGAAACCAATTAACTTTATGTATAGATATAATATTTATATGAATATTGGGAATCGGATACGAAAAAATACTTAGAAAAATGAAAATTAGGTCGAAAATAGGTCCGTTCCGGTTATTGCAGGTCCGTTCCGGTTATTGCAGGTCCGTTCCGGTTATTCTAGGCACCGGCATGCTAGAGGTCTTGGTCTGGCTCAAGGCAAGCCGTGTTAAAATATGCCAACAGAATTATATTGAGCGTGATAGCTCAGTGGTTAGTGCACTTGCCTCTGATGCTAGAGGTCCCGGGTCCGATCCCTGGCAGCGGCTATAAAATTTCGGTGTCCGAACACGCTCCATTGGCATCATTTGCTGGGATGAATGTCATAAAGTGCACCGTCCTTCGGATGGGGACGTTAACTGGAGGCCCCCTGTGCAGGGAGAACCATCCCCTGTGCAGGTTAAAGATCCCTACCGTAATTACATGATTACTGTGTAGGCTGTCATCCTGCAAACCTGGAGTGTATGTAATGTACACCTGCGGTAATGGTCAAATGTGACCGACGCAGTATCAGTAGACAGACAGACAGAATTACTGACTTTTGACATGTGACTCTGTTTTCATTCACAGTGTCGTAGATGCTGGTCCTGTGGTGGTGCCCTGGGGGGCTCTTTCTTCCCTGGAGCTGTTCCTCTGTGGATCAGTCTTCCATCTTCTGCGGTGGGTGCCGGGACCGCGGGGGAATTCAGGGCCCGTACAGTATAAGATTGAGACTCAGAGGTATCCGTTTTGGGATACCTCTGTGTTCGGATTGTAAATAGTTTTAAGGGCTCATCCAGTGATGATTTTTTTTATGCTAAATTTAGCCACCCACCTAACTGAGGTAATGGCCAAATATGATTGACTCAGTATGAGAAGATAGATAGATCAGAGTGTGGTAGCTCAGTCGTTTAGTAGGGCTGGCTAATCGGAGGTGAAAAGATAATCGATTATCAGTCCTGTCATTGCGATCGATAATTGATTAGTAATCGCTAAGGTTTTTGTCATTATTTTACCTGTCTGACTTTCTGTCTGAGCATGACTCTTACCATATGTTGCACTTTACCATATGTATATTTGAACAGACAGGCCTGAGCAAACAGTGTAGACCCAGATGAGACGCCGCATAATGCGGCATCTCATCAGGGTCTGCACTGTTTACCACTCATCCAGCTATTTTAGGCATAACTTTGGGTAGTAAATTGTACCTATCAAGTAATCGACTAAAAGCAAATCAGAAATGATAATCATTTTTGTGGAATTTATCGATCGATTAATTGATTATACAATTAATCGTGGCAGCCTTATCGTTTAGTGATGCTAGAGGGCCCCTCGGTTCAATCCCCACCAGCAGTGATAAAAGTCCTGTGCAGGTTAAATAGCACGGTAGCTCAGTCTTTAGTGTACTTGCCTCTATTGCTAGAGGTCCCTGGTTCGATCCCGGGCAGCGGAGATAAAAAATTTCAGTGTCTGAAAATGCCCCATTGGCATCATTTGCAAGGATGAATGTCATAAAGTGCAACGTTCTTCGATTTGGGACATTAACTGGAGGCCCATTGTGCAGGAAGAACCTTCTGTGCACAAGGTTGGGCGGCAAATTCCACCCCCGGTATTTACCAGTGGCATTTACCGGTATTTACCGCCCATGAAAAAACTCATCAAGTGGCAAATACTGGCAAATTGAAATTTTTTGCCTGAAAATACTGCAAAAATCTTAACAAAATTGACTTAAAAGTAGTATAATCAAACTAATTTAATATTTATATAAGGTTATCAGCCTACAGAATGAAATATTTCCCAATTTAAAATAAATATGTTGAACTAGCCAAAATGTGAATCTAAGACTAAAATTTTTGAAATTATTTAACCCATTTTGTTCCAAATGGAATCTTCCTCCTTATATATAGCTGGAGTCAAAATTAAGGGGTGTCAGGTTGTGTTATCTTCAAAATTCAATTGGAAAATGGCTGAACTTTTTACAAACAGTGTAGGGCCTGATCAGATGCCACATTCTGCAGAGTCTGATCTAGGCCTGCGCTGTTTGCCAAAATGGGGTTAACCAAAAAAGTATCTTTTAATTTTAAATCAATAGTAGAAATTCCCTGTGCACCCAGTTATTGTCACTTACCATAAATAATGGTTCTAAGTTTTAAATTTGTATTGATGAAGATAAGACTGAGTACTGTTAGTCAATCCTTTTGCATCTTTTGAACACACTTTGTGTGGTAAAACCATGTGTTCAAATTTTAGGAAATTTATAGCATTTTACTTTTGTGCAACAGTGAATTGTTTTTAGAGCGAATTGTAAGATTACTAAAATAACAACTCTGGACACTTTGTTTATTTAAGAGAGCACAAGATAGCCAAGGGCAAGGTTGGACAAAAGGATCTCACTAATTGCTCAATGTTTTATGTGACTTTAAACAATCAGTCTAGGTAAAAGTATACAGAGGAGTACCATGGCAGATACTAAATAGGCCTTTTTATTCTAATATTATATTAAATTAGATTGTAAAAAATAAAATAATGTCAGAGTTAAACTATATCAGTATTATTACAGGCTGGTGACAACCGGTTGTCTGTAGCCTCACAGGTTCCGGGTCATTTCGGCCCATAACAAAATCGGCCCATGTCAAAATCAGCCCATGACAAAATCGGCCCATAGCAATATCGGCCCATAAATGATGAAAAGACTGTTATAGGGGTCAATTATCAGCCAAAATTAAAAAAAAAATGAAAGGTATAGTTAATTTATGATAAAATACATGTATATACAATTTATTTTTAAACGCTTTTCACCGCTCGGCATCTGTATCATTATTTTCAATAATTACTTCCCTCAGATGTGAGTCTTCTCGCAATGCAAACTTTGTAATGGAAGATAAGAAATAAAAATAATATAAAAGAGGGTGTGTTTATTTAGCAAAAGAGGGTGTGTTTATTTAGCAAAAAAAAAATGTATATTTATGAACTTGGAAATACTAGTTCTGGGGTCATTGCTTATTTGTTTATATTGTTGGCACATGTCGGTATGCAAAATGATTAATAATCACTTTAGGTTGTTGCCTTTATCAACATGTGCCATAAAGCAACAAACAGAACGATTAACACTTTACTCAAACCTCAGTCATTATTGGGGCACGTGCCAATCAACAATAAGTCTATGTCTCCTAATGCGTGACTTTAATTTTTTCTTTGTTTCTTGCTTTTGGTTTCGTTTTATGAATGTTATTGGACAGGGGCGCATCGACAGCTATATGTGGGCCTAGCGCCGGGGCCCAACGAAAGACTCACATCAGCCTGTGCATCCGCGCAGTCTGATTTGTGTGTAAGTATGAATCATAAATGTTCTATAAAAGGGTTATCCTTTGGAAGCAAGGAATACACCACAGAAGTGAAAAATATGGAGTGTACATGTTTTCTGGGCCAGACTAGCTAGTTTCGGCCAATTAGTCAAAGCTACCTCATGCCTCCAGCGATCATGATCATACTGTGCGGCTAAGCAAGTCGAGCTGTGTATGCTGGACTCGTGAAGTAGCCAAAGCTTTCTCACGCCTCCAGCGATCATGACCATACTGTGCGGCTGAGCAAGCTGGTCTGTCTATGCTGGTCGAATTGTAGAAATAGCAGGGCCCTTGCTTACTCACAATTGTCCTAATGTTCAAACGGCTTCCTCTGGACCCAGCAAATGTTAATGTACGAAAACCTATGCGTGATTCCTGTAATAAAATTGAAGATTTTCTGCTGAAAACTAAACAATGCGCCTCTTATTCATAGCGTATACCATTAGGTAAATGTAAGTGTTGAAAAGCATAGATAAGAAATGCAATGCACAACGAAACCTATAACAATTTCATAAGCCCAATGTGACTGTGAACATCGCTTGATGTCAGTTTTCTAAACCATTGCCAACAGTTAACGGTCAGTTGAAAAGATTTCCACTGGAGGGGGGGGCTTAAATCGATTTTACGTGGCCACAATCCTCGCCCTTACTTCCGTCGCGATTTAGACAAATAAATTGTTCAATCTGCATGAAGGCCTCCTAACTCATCAATAACATCTCCGTGAACACAAATAATCAAAGAACCACAGAGGTGAGACAACGGTGAGGACTTGACAGCAAGAAACCACTGAAATGCTGGAGCAAAAGAAAACCAACAGTTAGACTCCGATGGGCCCGACCAGAGACAGAGCATCAGGCACCAACCAACATTACCTTGAATTAGATCTCTCTAATTCTCAATAAGCCTTTACGTTGGAACCGTCATAGAATCTGAGGCATGACCCACCGGCGTTTGACTATTTGGCGGGGTAGAGCATTCCAACTCGGACCCATCAATACCGGTATTGATGGGCCCGAGATTCCAATGAAAAATGGTTTTGGGAAAGAATGAAATTTTGTAGTAGTTTGTAGGGCTCGTGATGAGTCTGTATGGCCAAGGGCGGTTTTGACTAGGGTCCCTCCTGATATGTGGATTTTCTTTCTTATATATCCATTACGAAAACACACCCGTGTGACATAGTGCATTCTTTCATTTTCTCCAAAATGAATACTTTTCCTGCACAAAAAGTGATATTTGTTTTATTTATACTCCGAGCATGCGGTGGCGGTTCTATCGAGTACCCAAAACATATGTCTTGGATCAGAAATAAGCATAATAACAAATTTCCCTATATAAAGTTGGGTTAAGGGCGGTATTATTTTCTCGGACTTGTTAACTAGATGTGATTTTTTTTTATCATAAGAGGAAAGAATATTAATTTCTCAAACTGAACATATTTTTTCTTTTTATCCCATTTTCGACTTACATGCTACTGATTTAATTGGTCGTGCAAGCAAATCAATTATATGCAAACATAATAATCATACCATCATTAAAATTGTGGATCGAAATTGCTATGGGCCGATTTTGTGTGGGCCGATTTTGTCATGGGCCGATTTTGTTATGGGCCGAAATGTCCAGGGACCGCCTCACAGGCTGGTGACAACCGGTTGTCAGTAGCCGTCGCCAAAATATTTTCACTCATGACTTTGTTTACATTTCACTGTGCATATGCGAAATACAAGCTGCAGTATCTGACCTGAATTACCACTCTTCATGACTGGTAAAAAAAACAACACCCTTGTTCCGTATAAACACACTGCAGATAGGGGTCCCTTTACAGGCTTATTAGAGCTCTCGTTAACTCACAATTTGGAGTAATTTACTCCAACTTTTCATTTCTGACTCCAACTGCAAGACGTATTTGAAAAGTCTCAATTAAAAAGTTTGGTAAAACTCCAACTATTTCTGGAGGACAGCATTTTGACCGGTTGGTCCAAATAGCAAAAGGAACCTTCCTTTAGTGAAAGGAAGGTTTTTTTTCTATGAAAGGAGTTTTTTTTACTGGTATTAAACAAAATTGTCTTTTTGTGATATAATACAATGTCTGGAGCCACCCTTTCTGTGAGGGAATTTCTCCCCAGGTACAGGTAACTGCCTGTAATTACAAATGAGAATCACATAAACTCCTATTATCCTGTCAAAGTTGTATTTTCTGAAAGGAATAAGTATGGCACATGTACATGTATGTGGAGAAAAAGGTAAACTATCCTTCAGTTATCACAAAATATTTACCCTATCTGTTGCTAAGGCTTTTGTCAATAGCAAAAGTATTGCAATAGTCATTCTGACCTGCAATGGTCAACGCTAGTATGATGCATGTTTTATACCATTTTGTATGAGGAAAGGGGTCTACTCTTATAGGAAAGAATTTGCTCCTAAGGAGCAAATTCTTTCCTTTAAGAGTTGAGCCCTTAAGATTCATAAGAAAGACAAAAATGTTTTTGAAAGAGTTGCTTTGGTTTTGAACGGGTTGTTACCCCTGTAAGTGTACCCATTCCTATTCAAACATTTCTATTTTTAGATTTTACAGAGATGATGAGGGGACTGGGATATGTGCGCCTCATTTCCATGGAGAATTTCAGAAATCCTAACTTCCCTTTGGTCGCAGAAGTGCTAAAATGGCTCGTCAAAAGGTAAGAATTCTTTGTTACTAGGCTGAATATTAACATGGACTGAGTGACAAAATGCCCCTACTAGAGCTTGGTTCAGGCCCCTACTTTTATTCAAGACACTTCTGGTGTGTTTTTTGGCCCCCGTCCATCAGGGCTTGAAAAAATAGATGGGTTGCATGACCGCACACGAGTACTGGTAAACCGCTTAGAGGATCTAAGCCTGCCCAGGCAAAGCGGTGCGAGTCTGTCCGTCCATGCTTATAAACCCTGTTGGTTAAGATAATTCCTGTAATGTAAGGGCCAGTACAGACTCAGATCAGTCTCTGCATCCATATAATTTGATCAGAGCTTCTGCTGGCTGCACCAAAACAATGTTTCTCAGTCAATCCCAAGGGCAAATAAATGCTGTATTTATTGCATGTATTCAGACAGATAAGCCTGCGCAAACAATATATACCCAGATGAGACCCCACAGAATGTGATGTCTCATCAGGTTTAACACTCTTTGCCTCATCCAGCTATTTGTAGACATGGCATTTTTGGGTAGTAATTGCACTTGTTTACCCATTTACAAAAATGCAGTACCGGAAACCCGAAAATGGGTACCAGGGCAAACACTGCAGGCCCATTTGCGGTGTCTGATCAGGGCCTACACTGTTTGCGAAAAGTTAAGCCATTTTCCAAATAAATTTTGAAGAATAAAACAACCTGGCACCCCTATATTTTGAAATGGACTTGACAAAGAGGAAGATTTCATTTGGTACAAAAGGGTTAAATTTTCAAACAGGTATGGTAAGGAGTTGAGCTGTCTGAATATTTAGACTAAATATGGTAGTGATGGACCAATGGCAGCTATAGATCTGGTTCTTCAAACAAGATGAGCCTTGCTTTGTTTACGTTACATTGAGCGACATAAAATTGTTGACCTGAACATAGCAGTCTAAAACTTTATGATGATGTTAGAATGTCTTTGCTGAATTGACGTCATTATTAACAACAGTCTTAACTAGCGGCCATTTTGGTTTTACGGTCACATTTGAAGAGTTTATATTATAATGTTATTAATCAAGTAATTTCGTATTTGCCCAGATACAGGTCCGAGGTCTGCTGCATTGGCCCGAGGCCAAAGGCGGAGGGCCAATGAAGCTGACCGAGGACCTGTAACTAGGTCAATGCAAAATTTCTTGATTAATGACAATTTTATTAATTGACACAATTAAAAAATCATGATTATTGATTTTTTGACCTCACTTGACCTCAGTTAATATTGGTTGACCTGGTGTTAATACGGATGACCTCCGGTCAATACAGGATAGTCAATTAATAATGTGTAGTTCAAGGGCATTTTCATCACAATTTGCCATTGGATTGATAATTTATGCATAAAATAATGATCATCCATGGTTATTTCGTTGCAGTAATGTTAAATTGCAGGGTCCCTAGGAAGATACATGTATTGGAACACTGGGCCTGATGACCTCATGTTCAAACAGTTTCGTCGGGACCTGGCAAATGTTAGTTCATGAAAAACCATGGGTGATGCCTACTTTCACAGTAAATCTTATTTTCTCGGAAAACAAGCCAAAAAATGAATGCTGCCTGTGAAATAATCCATTTGCATCTCAAGGGTTATATGATACCAACCCTGTGTCAATGGTTATGTGGCACTAAACCTGTGTCAGCTTTAGTTTCCTGCTATTTTCAGATATGACCCCAGTGCAGACATACATGGAGACACAGACACTGAACAAGATAGAATTATCTTCATTAAATCTGTTGCAGAGTTCATGGTAAGAATAAACAGGCCTCTCTGCATAGCTACAGTTAAGGTGCTTTTTTTCATCAGAAAAGTACTGATACTTTTTGTCGCACCTGCTTTAGCAGGAAGACATAGGCGTGCAAGTTTCCGTCCGTCCGTCCACACCAACGAAACAACATTTAGGGAGCAAAAAATTTGGACAGTTTGACACTTACGTATATATTCGTGAGGCCAAATGGGCTTTATTCGTTAATTTTGGTACTAAATGGCAAAAAATCGCTCTTAGGTGGCTTGCCACTTAAGAGAATTTGTCGCTTAATTAGTCAATATGCCGACGCCTAGCCACTTACCGGTAGGTATCCATTCGTAGGGATGTCCGTCTGGTTGTCCGTCCGTCTTTCCGTCAACATTTTACACTGGGTGTCTTGTCATTGCAACTCCTCCTACAGTTTCATACCCATTATTTTCAAACTTTGCGTGTGTTTTTGCCATGGTATGAGGATGCGCATGTGGTTTGGATTTTATTGTTCGACCAATTTTTGTCACTTTTTGTCACACCTGCTTTAGCAGGAAGACGTAGGCGTGCAAGTGTCCGTCCCTCCGTTTGTTCGTCCATCCGGTTGTCCGTCCGTCTTTCCGTCAACATTTTACACTGGGTGTCTTGTCATCGCAACTCCTCCTACAGTTTCATACCGATAATTTTCATTTTGAAACCCTGTGTGTGTTTTTGCCATGGTGTGAGGATGCGCATGTGGTTTAGACTTTATCGTCGGATCATTTTTTGCCACTTTTTCCACATTGTGAACTTAGTCATTTTTAACCTTCAATTGATATATGATAGGTACCTCTTGTCATCGCAACTGCTCTTGCAGTTTTATACCGATCATTTTGAAACTTTGCATGTACTTTTGCCATGGTATGAGGATGTGCATGTGGTTTGGACATAATTCTCAGAATTTTTTTTCTCACTTTTTGCACATTATGAACTGAGCCATTGTTAAGCTTCATTTGATATACGATAGGTACCTTTTGTCATCGCAACTGCTCCTACAGTTTCATACCGATTATTTTGAAACTTTGTGTGTGTTTTTGCCATGCTATGAGGATGCGCATGTGGTTTGGACTTTATCTTCAGATAAATTTTTGTCACTTTTTTCACATTGTAAACTTAGTCATTTTTAACCTTCAATTGATATATGATAGGTACTTCTTGTGATCGCAACTTCTCTTGCAGTTTTATACCGATCATTTTGAAACTTTGTCTGTGCTTTCGCCATGGTATGAGGATGCGCATGTGGTTTGGACTTTATCGTCAGATCATTTTTTGTCACTTTTTCCACATTGTGAACTTAGTCATTTTTAACCGTCAATAGATATATGATAGGTACCTCTTGTCATCGCAACTCCTCTTGCAGTTTTATACCGATCATTTTGAAAATTTGCGTGTGCTTTCGCCATGGTATGAGGATGTGCATGTGGTTTCGACATAATTCTCAGAATATTTTTTTTTACTTTTTGCACATTATGAACTTTGCCATTTTTAAGCTTCATTTGATATACGAAAGGTACCTCTTGTCATCGCAACTTCTCCTACAGTTTCATACTGATTATTTTGAAACTTTGTGTGTGTTTTTGCCATGGTATGAGGATGCCCATGTGGTTTGGACTTCATCTTGGGATCAATTTTTATCACTTTTTCCACATTGTGAACTTAGTCAGTTTTTTACCTCACATATATATAGGCTATGGATTCTTCTCAAATCCCTATATTCATTTCTTCTGCCTTAAATAAACTTTTATTTTTTTGTGTGGGGCAGGTGGGGAGCAGGTGCGACATCAACTTCACTGAAGTTGAATCTCTGGTCTTATTTCTGAATGAAAACCATATGTTGTGGATACTCATTAGAAGCGCCTCATTGAGGCGCTTCTAATGAGTACCATGAGTACCAACAACATGCAGAAATAAGAAAATAATACATTTACGTGGATACCCACTATTTTCGGGGGCTATGTCTGAAGCCTAATAATGGCGGGTAAGATTCTAGCTGAGATGAAAGTTTTTGTTTCTGTCAGGTGATTTCTATGGGCCCATGATCCTTTCAAAATACTGTACACGTACAAAGGACACTCATTATAACAATAGTTTTTTTTTTCCAAAATATTTTGCCATCAATAAGAATCTGCCAGTATAAAGAGACCCAGTAAGGAGTGGTTCAATGGGTAACAGGGCCTTTTCATTAATTACTACAAGAAACAATGTTTGTGACATTTGTTAGAATCGCCTCAGCAACATTAGGAAAACATGTCAATGTGATACAATGGCATCCAGCATGATGTTAGAAATGAAAAATACAAGGCTAAAATTGTAATGTCTTTCTTATTTCTGCTTTCAACATAGATTAAACCGCCTCAATGTTAGAACCACCTCATTGTACCCACAATGTATGCTTTTAAACAATAATAAAGCAGATAACGTATACCTCCATAAACCCCACTTTTCTCCATTATAGACTCAGAATTTACAATATGCCCAAATATTTTATACATTTTTCTGGGCAAGGAAATAAAACAAATCACTTGCCCAGCCAAAATTTGGAGTTGTCCCGGGAAGCTGGGCATTGGATTTGTCAGGCTCAGGCGCTGCATTATATCGAGTGTCGGTATAACACGGATTGACTGTACTTGAAATACTCTTTTTGCCTATCAAAACGTCCACCTGGCACATGGGCTAAAATTATGGTTGTTCAGAACATTAACATGTTTCTAGAAAAATAATCTAATAAAGTTCCAAATTAACTGAACGATCATAAAACATGCATGTTAAAAAAGAAATATACAAGCTCCAGATAAGGGTAAGAAGAACTTTGGTTTTGTGGCCCTTTCAAGATTATTTCACTTATATCAAGCCAATTGTTAATGAGAGGTGGGCGAAATTGGGATTTCCTGGAGGGAAAACACCTGACCTTCTGTTGCAGAACTTGGCATGAAAAAAGCACATATGTAAGAAAAATCATTTGCACACCAGATAAGGAAATTCCGTTTTAGCTTGGGATAGAAATTCTGTTTTACCCCTGGTGTTCTTACCCAAAATCGAATATTCTCATGCGTTTGATAAATGCACTGGTTGAATAAGACCTCATAATCGCCCTCAGAGCATGTTATGTGACAACACTAAACATCACTGTAGTGTCATCACTATATGAGTATGACGGAAGTCGGCAACCAAAGTGACTGCAGTATTGAAAGCCTCGTGATGCCAGATCGTGACCCTTGTGACAGATTTTTCCATCCACACCTCACACCCTTGTAAAGTTCTTATATCTCAGCATTACTAGTCTGGAGCTAAACAGCCTACACCAAAATAAAAAAAGTACGACCCAACCTCTTTATAACACTTTTTTGGGGTCCATAGTAGAAACCATGTTAATTAAACAATTGTGTTATATCCTAACAAAAATGTATAGATTATATAGAAAAATTACCATTTATGGTCCAATTTATGACCATTTATGGACCAATTATGGCCATTTTTCTGTATAATCTATACAATTTTTGGGATCCACCATGAAACTGTGTTATGTTCAAAACCATGTTATAACAAACCGAGTTATAATGAGGATGATAAGAGATCATTGTGACATAATGCATTCTTTCATATCTCCAATACGGTCAGTTTTCGGAGGAAAATTGGTAATATTCTCTATTTATATCCAAAATAGGTTGTAGGCACTTGTTAGAACCACCTTATTGAGGCGTTTCTAACGATCATCTTGGAGCAGAAATAAGAAAAATAATGTGTACCCCCATAAAGATGAAGGTTGTTGGTACTGGTTAGAACTGCTTCATTGAGGCTAATGAGTACCAACAACCTTCATCTTGGAGCAGAAATAATTCAAATAATGTATACCCCATAAACCCCAGTTTTCTCTATATAAAGTGTGGTCTATGGGCATAGTCATTTCATGGATTTGTCAATGTCATCACATGAACGAGTCCATGAAATGAACACCCCTTAAACCCCACTTTATATAGATAAAACTGGGGTTTAAGGGGGTATATATTGTTTTTCTTATTTTATCTCCAAGACATAGGCTGTGGGTACTCGTTAGAACCGCCTCTATGAGGTGGTTCTAACGAGCACCCACAACCTATGTTTGGAGTATAAATAAGAAAAAAATATCAAATTTCTATCAGAAAATGGCCAATTTGGAGATACACTGTATGAAAGAATGCACAATGTGACACAGGTGTGTTATCGTAATGTTATGTTAAATCGGCAGGCAACCAAAGCTCACATCAAACTGAACACAAAGAAGCTGTACCAGGCTGATGGCTATGCTGTCAAAGAACTTCTTAAAGTCACTTCAGTGCTATACAATGCTATGAAAACCAATGTGATGAACCAGGCTGATAATGCTGATGAGGAGGACAGCTCACCTGTCTCTTTTGATATTTCATCAAGGGTAAGTTATATATATGATTAGAAGTCTGGCGCAAGAATGTGCATACGTTAAACTAAGCCAAGGACACCAACATCTTATCAACCCTGGTAGGTGCAGTATTATTGTCTATGCCCATGGGCATAGACATTATAGACATTGGGTTTAACACGAAAGTACAGCCATTTGTTATTCAGAATGCAGGCTGACCTTTATAGTTTTAATGCAACTACAAGTATAAGCTTTTACATGAAGAAAAAAGTGGTCCATAACAAGTATAAGCTTTCACACAAAAAAGAGGCTCCATGGGCACAGGATTGCTGTCACATTTGTACAAGCCACTATTTGCCATCATATTTGTACAGGCTAATACTAAATATACATCTACAAGGCCTCTACCACAACCGACCACTGCCTATCCTATAAGCTCCCCAGGAGCCTTCAGATATGCCTCACCGTTAGCAAAATCTGTTAATCTTCAATAAGTGCTTAAATATAGAGTGTAAGAAAGTTGTCTACTTAACTTCAACAGTTGTCAAGCATTGCCTTTGATAAGATGTTAACAAGCATTTTGAAGTTGCACATGTGCCTTTTTAAAGATGAAAAAGTATTTTTTGATAAAATTTCAACATCTGCAACTTCGACATTTTAGACATTGTGTTTACTGTAACTTCAGTCTGCAGGATCCAGGGTGCAGACTGGCAATTAGAATATTAGAAGACACTTACGTAATTGTATAAAACACATTTCTGGTATATAAATCAAGACATTCACATTTAGTATGTGCTAAGCTGTAGACCTAGCTTTTTAGCTCACCTAGCTTTTTAGCTCCGGAGGAGCTATTGTGATCAGTCTACGTCCATTGTTGTTGTCCGTCTGTATGTACGTCCATCCACATTTTCTTTAAACGACATCTCCTCCTAAACCACTCAACAGACTTTGACCAAACTTGGCAGAAATGAGCTTTGTGTGGTCCTCTCTCAAAATTGTTCAAAGAATTCCATTCCATGCAGGACTCAAACCCCAATACAATCAATCTATCGCTTTTTATTGATCATATTCATGGTTGGGGAACATTTTCTATTAAAATAATTCATCGTGAACTAATCAGCACTCTTTCATAATATGACATCCTTTGCCATCATTACTCATGCTCAGTATTTCACAGTATAAATTTTTTGCTTACCTGGATTTAGCTGAGCAAAGCCCCAGGTAAGCTTATGCCTGTTTCCATTGTCCGTCAGACATTAACTTTTCACATTTTCGACATCTCCCCAGCCGGAAGTCAGATTAAGCTGATACCTGATGGGAAGCATCTTGGTGACATGGAGATTCAGATTTGCTAAACTCTTCTGTTTGGATTTTCAAGATAGCCACCATCGCGGTCATATTGAAATTCTTCAAACGACATCTTGTGAACCAGAGGTCTGATCAAGCTGAAACTTAATGGGGGGCATCAGGGTGACATGGACATACAGATTTGTTAAAGTCGTTCCGTTCCGTTCCGATATATCCAAGATAGCTGCCATGGAAGCCATCTTGAAATTCTTCAAACGACATCTCCTGATCCAAAGGTTGAAGATGGGAGGCATGGGGGTGACATGGTAGTGATTGCCCTAAAGCGGAACAGCGGGGCGCAGCGCCCCGGTGCCCTAAATTCCCGCCCTCTTGCCCTAAAATTTGAAATTTTGACCCCTTTTGCGCCCCGCATTGCCCTTTACGCCAATTAAATGTGCCCTGCAAAAGACCTAATCTTTTCACTGCTTATCCAATAATCACGGGACAGTCATGCGAAATTACCGACACGCGACAATCGCAATAAATACACACAATGTAAAATACCTGTGTTGTGTTCAGTCGAGTGTATAGTATGGTTCCCGTTTTATTCGCCTATACAAATAGCAATAACCAGGAAATTTATTAATGACCGCATTTGTTGACAAGAGGTCTCGATCATCCAAATTTAGGGCCGAAATTCGGCCCCATTCCAAATGCCATAAAGTATCCAATCCGGAAGACGAATTTCCAATCTGGCCAAGCACACTTTGTCAAAAAAATGTTGCATTTCTTCCAAAACTCTCTCAATAAATGCATGGTGTACAGTTTTAGTAATGCTATTAAGTTTTACCATTCATTCTACGATGTAGTTTTTACGTATGTACCCCACCCACTACATTACGGATTTTGAGGATCCAAATATGCTCACTCTAGTTTTTTTAGCCAGATATTTTGTTACAAATAAAATAAATGATGATTTTTTTTACAATTTGAAGAAAAAGTATTAAAGTTTTGCTTCAGAACAAAGTCGCCAGATGCACTGAAATGTGTGTCCTCCTTCAGGTCCGCCACTACGCTTTTATTAAGGCAGCAGTCACCAAAAATGTCATAACGTTTAGATGAAGGGCAAAATGGACAAAACAATTTAAAACTACAATCATTCTGTGTAATAATCGTTTTTGTTCTGTGTTTTTTGTCTTGTATGAACCTGAATGAATGTATGGAAGCCCAGGCACTTCTATCTATCTCTATCTTCCGATTTCGCTTTTACCCTAGGAGGGGACGCAGAAGGGGCAATTTATGTACATACACTCCAGTTTTGCAGGATGAAAGCCTACACATGAGTCATGTGATTACGGTAGGGTTCTTTAACCTGCACAGGGATTGGTCTCCCTGCACAGGGATGGGTCTCCCTGCACAGGGGGCCTCCATTTAACGTCCCGATACGAAGGACGGTGCACTTGACATTCATCCCTGCAAATGAAGCCAATGGAGCATGTGTACGGACACCGAAATTTTATCAACGCTGCCGGGGATTGAACCCGGGTCCTCTAGCATCAGAGGCAAGTGCACTAACCACAGAGCTATCATGCTCCACATGAAGAATGATATTCATAGTTACCGCATGTTTTGTATTCAGAGTAGAATTACCCTAGTTTAATTTTTTTGGATAAAATTCTTACTGCAGTCACCGTCAGGAAGTGTCTTTCAAGAATAATTATCTTACCTAACCATTTACGGGCCCTTGAATATTGATCCGGATCCCAAACATTTGAGAGTTTGGGCCCAGTGGCTGGTTAAGGTTTATCCCTGTTGTTTATTCCACAGTCTACTGTCTGGCATAATTATAAGGCCTGCTCTTCAAATAACAATGCCATTAAAGAAAACTTTTCAGTGTTTGTAGTACATTTTCAAAATTTCTGTCAAAATTTGATAATTTTCCCAATTCTAAAGGCCTCATCCCCATTCCCTAAAAGGGGTGCAAGACCCCTGCCTTGCCCTCTTTGTCAAGAGTCTGTGTAAGGTGTGCCCTTATGATATGCAGTGCCGCGTTGCAAAAATGCCCTTTTTTGGAGTAGCACCCTGCCCTAATTTCAGTCTGCGGGAAACACTACATGGCAGTTCAAATTTTCTAAAATCATTCCCTTCCGATATCGAAGATGGCTGCCAAGGTGGCCATCTTGAATCGGCACGATATGAGTGAAATAATCTTGAAAGGGCCATAAAACCCAAACCAAAAAAAAAAAAAAAAAAAAAAAAAAAAAGGTGGCCATCTTGAAATTCTTCAAAGGACACTTCCTCCGGAACCAAAGGTTGAATGGAGCTGAAACTTGATGGGAGGCATGAGGGTGACATGGATATTTAGATTTGCTAAATTGTTCCATTCCGATCCAAGAATGGCCAAGATGGCCACCTTGACTGCCATCTTGAAATTCTTCAAAAGATATCTGCTCCCAAACTAGAGGTCTGATCAAGCTGAAACTTGATGGAGGCATCGGGATGTCGCCTGAAATTCTTGAAATGGCATCTCATCCTAAACCAAGGGTTGGATTAAGCTGAATCTTGGTGGGAGACATAGGGGCGACATCGATGGAGATTCAGATTTGCTAAAATTGTTCTGTTCCAATATCCAAGATGGCTGCACACAGAGGCCATCTCGAAATTATTCAAAAGACATCTCCTCCCGAACCAGAGGTCATATCAAGCTGAAACTTGATTTGAGGCATTGGAGTGACATGAAAATTTGGATTTGCCAAAATTGTTCCATTCCGTTATACAAGATGGCCTCCATGGTGGCCATCTTGAAATTCTTCAAACTACGTCTCCTCATGAACCAAAGGTTGGATGGAGCTGAAACTTGATTGGAGGCATTGGGACAACATGGAGATTCAGAATTGCTGAAATTATTCTGTTCTGAAATTGTTCCATTTGTACAAGATGGCCTCCATGGTGGACATCTTGAAATTCTTCAAACCACATGTCCTCCTGAACCAAAGGTTGGATGGAGCTGAAACTTGATTGGAGCTATCTGGGCGCCATGGAGATTAGAATTGCTGAAATTATTCTGTTCTGTTACCTAAGATGGCTTCATTGTTAGCCATCTTGAAACTCTTCAAACCACATCAATCTTCAAACCACATGGAGATTCAGACATCTTAGAACCATTCTGTTCTGATATCCCTGATGGCTGCCACAGTGGCCATCTTGAAAATTTTCAAACCACGTAAAGTCAAATTGAACCAAAACTTGATGGGTGGCATTAGGGTGACATGGAGATTCAGCCATCTAAGAACCATTCTGTTCTGGTATCCCAAGTGGCTGCCACGTTGGCCATCTTGATGATAATCAAACAACATCTGCTACCGAATGGTCTGTTGCATTGAGTTGAAAACAGTGGGAGGCATTTGACATGGAGATACACAATTACTAAAATTGTTGCATTCTGATATCCCAGATAGTGGCCATTTTGAAATTCTTCAAAGCATATATATATGTCATAGTCCAAATAGGAATTAAGCCAGATCCAGAATCTGGCTAGGACAAATAGGAATTCTTATTGGGCCTAGGCAGATTCCGGATCTGGCTAAATTAATAATTAGTTTAGCCAGATTCCTGATCCGGCTAAACTCTGTTTAGTCCAAATAAGAATTCCTATTTGGCTAGGCAGATTCTGGATCATGGTTCATAGACAAAATGGCCTCCAAGGCACAATGTAATGTATGATCAACCTCTACCAGGTGAGCGATTCCAGCCCACTTGAGCCTGTAGATTTTATATCCAAATGAATTTAAAACATATTTTCAGATTAATGAGTTAAAAGAAGCAAGAAGGCTAGCATCAGAAATTACAGTTAAAGGAGCTGGTTTATATGACCTACTGGGAAAAGAAGTTGAGCTTAGGGTAAGATCTGTACTCACTTGATCAAAACACCATCAGCTTAATGAACCTCTTTGTGGGTGAATTGTAAATGTTCTAGCAAATACAATATCTAATACTCAGGTAGTTTTGTTATCGGTACCATAAACTACGCAAAGCCTTTTCTAAATTTTATAGACGCCATTCTGATTTAAATTCAAAATTCAATATTGGACTTAAATCTCTTCTGCAACAAGGTCTATCGGAACCCGAATTTTATGGTGACTTAGTATATAAATTCAGAAAAATATATAACCGCAATGACTTCAGCACCCAATTTCGTAAAATCATTCTTCGATATAAAAAGGTTGGGTACAACATGGATATTATACGACAGACTGCATGCATGGTAGTTAACCCAATCACGGTTGGCAACTTTGCTTCCCTCTTTAATTGCACGCCGGTGGGTGAGGCCTCAGATTCTATGACGGCTCCAACGTAAAGGCTTATTGAGAAATAGAGAGATCTAATTCAAGGTAATGTTGGTTGGTGCCTGATGCTCTCTCTCTGGTCGGGCCCATCTGAGTCTAACTGTTGGTTTTCTTTTGCTCCAGCATTTCAGTGGTTTCTTGCTGTCGAGTCCTCACCGTTGTCTCACCTCTGTGGTTCTTTGATTTTTGTGTTCACGGAGATGTTGCACTGATGAGTTAGGAGGCCTTCATGTGGACTGAACAAATTATTTGTCTAAATCGCGACGGAAGTAAGGGCGAGGATTGTGGCCACGTAAAATCGATTTAAGCCCCCCCAGTGGAAATCTTCCACTGACCGTTCCAAGGCGGCTCTTCTGTGGCGATTTATTTATGTTGTTGTTTGTTACTTACTGTGTGTATCACTTGTGTCTTTTAATTTTTGATGGCCAATTGGCCATTTTGTGGGAAAGTAACTGTCCTTATGGTCTTCCTTTGTTTAGGTTTCCATTATGGTCTGGTCGCTTAATGTTTGTATTTCTTTCCCTTTGGTGTCTTTTATGGGTGGAGTAAGTTAATTGTATCAATTCCTGATCTTTGTTTTACTTCTACTTTGCTAAAAAATGTGAGTAGCAGAACATATTTTCCACCTAAATTACTCACATTATTTGACTTATTGATTTTTGATTGAAATTAAGCAATATGTTTATCAATGGCATTGTTATCTGTTCTAGCAAGAAAAATATCAACCATCACATGAACTAGTCCATGAAATGAAGACCCCCTATACCCCACTTTATATAGAGAAAACAGGGGTTTATGGGGTATACGTTATTTTTCTTATTTTTACTCCAAAACATAGTTTGTGGGTACTTGTTAGAACCGCCTCAATGAGGCGGTTCTAATGAGCACCCACAACTTATGTTTGCAGTATTTATAAGAAAAAAATAGCAGGGATTTTCATCAGAAAAGTAGCCATTTGGAGATGAGAAATTTGCACTATATCGTAATGTAATCTTGTATTTTTGCTGGAAAAATATGAATAGCTTTTGCATTACATTTTCAAAAGCGGCTCATACTTTTCCAGCAAAAATACTTGCATATTTGACATAAATTATTCTTTGATAAAAGATTTTTTGTTTGTTTGTTTGATTTGAGGATTAACGTCCCCGTCAACACTGTAAAGGTCATTTTGGAGACTTTGCTTCCAATTTTGTGGGACTTTTACCCGACATTGAGATGAAATGACATCTCAAACCCTGTCGCCCAATGAAACCAATAGCGTTTATAAGCATGGACGGTCCCACACTCACACTGCTTTGCCTGGGCAGGCTTAGAGCCTCTAAATGGTTTACCAGTACTCGTGTGTGGGTCGGATTCTGCTCTGCGTGGAAGCATCATGCAGCCCATATATTTCTTCAAGCCCCAATGGGCTTGATAAAAGATTTGACGATCTGTTTATTAATGACATTGTTAGTTTTGAGCTACTGGCTCCTATCTCCTCTATTGATGTATGAGTCATATATGTGATTGGTACTCGACAGTCACTTTGAGTAATTGAGAGTTATCAGAATTATGAAATATGGAGGTTCAGCTGTTTCATGTTTGTCATGTAACACTTTTATATATAGCTATTGCCTATAACATTTGTGTTGTTTTCACAATATTGTCAGAAGCCTCTGTGCTGTAGTGATTAAGCTGCTCGCCTTGTAAACCATGGGTCGCATATTCGATCCCGGGCTTCTCCAGACTTTGGGATGAGTCTTTTTTAACCGAGGTCCCCACTCCGTATGACCTTAGCTGTTGGTGAGAAGTAAAACTCAAACACTCACTCACTCACAATATTGTCACAGACAGCATTACACATCTGTTTTATTTTACCTAAATATTCTGACACTTCAGCTCCTAACCATACTTGTTCTAAAACTTGAACAAGTATAGTTTACTACCCTATGTCGGTCTGAAAACAGCTAGATGAGGAGCAAACAGTGTATAAACTGATGAGATGCCACATTCTGCGACATCTCTCTAGGTTTACACTGTTCTCTAAGTCTTGTCTGTCCGAATGCATATGGTAAATAGGTAAATATGGTAAGCTAACATGGTCATATGATTTTTGACCTAAAGTTACTAATACTCCAGGCCCCAGCTGGTCTAAGCATCATTAGCTTAATGAGCTCATTTGTGGTCAAATTGTTAACTGTCCTAGCAAGTAAAATGTCTAATACACTGGTATTTTTGCTGAAAAAAATATGAGTAGCTTTTGCATATGCAAAAGCTACTCATATTTTTTCAGCAAAAATAATAGACTGTCTGCTATATCCATTGATCAAACTTATCGACATGTCAACTAACGAGGTTGTTAGTTTTGAACAACTGGCCCCAGAGCTTCCAGGTTATTGCTCATTTGATTATCACTGACCAATATACTTAGATCACGCACAAATTATTCTAAAGGTTAATGAACAGTATATTGTTCACCTAATAGTTTGGAGATGTCCAGTTGCAATATATGGGCTAAAACGTTTATTCTATTCTGGGTGAGTTTATATCAATTTCCATACTTTAAGCAAACAGTGGAGACCTTGACTCAGAGGAGCAGATAAGCACATCTTTGTCAGGGAGTCCTATCTTTGGCTCAGTAATTACAGCTAAAAACATTTTTGCTTGCGATGGGATTCGAACTTGGGACCACCGGGGTGGAAAATAGAAGTGAAGGCAATGATCAGGAATCGATACAATTAACCCACAGTTCCCATCAGAGACACCAAAGGGAAAGAAACACTAACATGAAACAACAAACCCTAATGGAAACATCAATTGCGGAAAGCCAAAAGGACAGTTACTATCCCACAAAATGGCCAATTGGCTATCCAGAACAAAATAACAGGCCTCCTAGCAAAACCTTTAAAACCTATAATAACCTATAATTTTGTGCCAAACCTATAAAACCTTTATTTTGTTCATAAAACCCTTAAAAAGGCTGTATTTACATGAAAAAACCTATATTTTTCACTTTTTAGCTCACCTGGGCCGAAGGCTCCAGGGGAGCTTTTAGTATAACTGGTCATCCGCCGTCCGTCGTCTGTCCGTCACCACCTTTGACCAGTTATATCTCTGCAGCCTGCAGGCTGATCTCAATCATTTCTTATCTGTAGCATGCCTTGGGTGGGGCAACGAAGAATTTAACTTTTTATCAAAATTGATTGAAAACTTTGGTTGCTATGGCAATTCCAATTTCCCATAGACTTACAATGGAAAATGCTTGTCATCACCGTAGCACCTTCAGTTTTGATCGGATCTTTCTGAAACTTATATGTAAGGTGGCTGAGGATAAAAGCTCGGATGAGTTCGAAAACCGGCCAAGTCGGCCCATTAATGATAGAGTTACGTCCCTTAGATTGCTGAAAATGCCGATTTTTGACCTTGTCATCACAATAGCCCCTTCAGTTTTGATCGGATCTTTCTGAAACTTATATGTAAGGTTACTGGGGATAAAAGCTCGGATGAGTTCGAAAACCGGCCAATTTGGCGTATTGAATTTAGAGTTACGTCCCTTTGATTGCTGAAAATGCAGATATTTGACCTTGTCATCACCGTAGCCCCTTCAGTTTTGTTCGGATCTTTCCAAAACTTATATGTAAGGTGGCTGGGGATAAAAACTTGGATGAGTTCGAAAACTGGCCTAGTTGGTCCATTTATCACAGAGTAACGTCCCTTTGATTGCTGAAAATGACGATTTTTGACCTTGTCATCACCGTAGCCCTTTCAGTTTTGATCTGATCTTTCTGAAACTTATATGTAAAATGGCTGGGGATAAAACCTTGGATGAGTTCGAATGCCGGCCAAGTTGGCCCATTTATCATAGATTTACGTCCCTTTGATTGCTGAAAATGCCGATTTTTTACTTTGTCATCACCATAGCCCCTTCAGTTTTGATCGGATCTTTATGAAACTTATATGTAAGGTGGCTGGGGGTAAAAACTTGGATGAGTTCGAAAACAGACCAAGTCGGCCCATTTATCTTAGAGTAACGTCCCTTTGATTGCTGAAAATGCTGATTTTTAGCTCACCTGGGCCGAAGGCTCCAGGGGAGCTTATAGTATAGTGGGTCCTCCGTCGTCCGTCCGTCCACACTTTTGAGCAGCTATATCTCTGTATCCTGCAGGCTGATCTCAATCATTTCTCATCTGTAGCATGCCTCTGGTGGGGCATTGATGACATAAACTTTTTTTTGAAATCGCTCTAAAACTTTGGTTCCTATGGCAACCACAAGGTCCCATAGACTTACTATGGGAAAATGCTTGTCATCACCGTAGCGCCTTCAGTTTTGATCAGATCTTTCTGAAACTTATATGTAAGGTGACTGGGGATAAAAACTCGGATGAGTTCGAAAACCGGCCAAGTCGGCCCATTTATCATAGAGTTACGTCCCTTTGATTGCTGAAAATGCCCATTTTCGACCTTGTCATCACCATAGCCCCTTCAGTTTTGATCGGATCTTTCTGAAACTTGTATGTAATGTGGCTGGGGATAAAACCTCGGATGAGTTCGAAAACCGGCCAAGTCCGCCGATTTATCGTAGAGTTACTTCCCTTTGATTGCTGAAAATGCCGATTTTTGACCTTGTCATCACCGTAGCCCCTTCAGTTTTGATCAGATCTTTCTGAAACTTATATGTAAGGTGGCTGGGGATAAAATCTCGGATGAGTTCGAAAACCAGCCAAGTTGGTCCATTTATCACAGAGTAACGTCCCTTTGATTGCTGAAAATACCGATTTTTGACCTTGTCATCACCGTAGCCCTTTCAGTTTTGATCTGATCTTTCTGAAACTTATATGCAAGGTGGCTGGGGATAAAACCTCGGATGAGTTCACATACCGGCAAAGGTGGCCTATTTATCATAGAGTTAGGTCCCTTTGATTGCTGAAAATGTTGATTTTTAGCTCACCTGGGCCGAAGGCTCCAGGGGAGCTTATAGTATAGTGGGTCCTCCGTCGTCCGTCGTCCGTCGTCCGTCGTCCGTCCGTCGTCCGTCCACACTTTTGAGCAGCTATATCTCTGTATCCTGCAGGCTGATCTCAATCATTTCTCACCTGTAGTATGCCTCTGGTGGGGCATTGATGACATAAACTTTTTTTTGAAATCGCTCTAAAACTTTGGTTCCTATGGCAACCACAAGGTCCCATAGACTTACTATGGGAAAATGCTTGTCATCACCGTAGCCCCTTCAGTTTTGATCGGATCTTTCTGAAACTTATATGTAAGGTGACTGGGGATAAAAACTCGGATGAGTTCGAAAACCGGCCAAGTCGGCCCATTTATCATAGAGTTACTTCCCTTTGATTGCTGAAAATGCCCATTTTCGACCTTGTCATCACCGTAGCCCCTTCACTTTTGATCGGATCTTTCTGAAACTTATATGTTATGTGGCTGGGGATAAAACCTGGGATGAGTTCGAAAACCAGCCTAGTCCGCTGGTTTATCGTAGAGTTACGTCCCTTTGATTGCTAAAAATGCCGATTTTTGACCTTGTCATCACCGTAGCCCCTTCAGTTTTGATCAGATCTGTCTGAAACTTATATGTAAGGTGGCTGTGGATAAAATCTTGGATGAGTTCGAAAACCGACCAAGTCGGCCCTTTTATCGTAGAGTAACGTCCCTTTGATTGCTGAAAATGCTGATTTTTGACCTTGTCATCACTGTAGCCCTTTCAGTTTTGATTGAATCTTTCTGAAACTTATATGTAAAGTGGCTGGGGATAAAATCTCGGATGAGTTCGAAAACCAGCCAAGTTGGTCCATTTATTACAGAGTAACGTCCCTTTGATTGCTGAAAAAGCCGATTTTTGATCTTGTCATCACCGTAGCCCTTTGAGTTTTGATCGGATCTTTCTGAAACTTATATGCAAGGTGGCTGGGGATAAAGCCTCGGATGAGTTCGCATACCGGCAAAGGTGGCCTATTTATCAAAGAGTTAGGTCCCTTTGATTGCTGAAAATGTTGATTTTTGACCTTGTCAACACTGTAGCCCCTTCAGTTTTGATCGGATCTTTCTGAAACTTATATGTAAGGTGGCTGGGGATAAAACCTCGGATGAGTTCGAAAACCGGCCAAGTTGCCCCATTAACTATATAGTTATGTCCCTTTGATGGCTGAAAATGTCAATTTTTTACCTTGTCATCACCGTAGCCCCTTCAGTTTTGATCGAATCTTTCTGAAACCTATATGTAAGGTGACTGGAGATAAAACCTAGGATGAGTTTGAATACCGGCCAAGTTGGCCCATTTATCATTGATTTACGTCCCTTTGATTGCTGAAAATGCCGATTTTTGACCTTGTCATCACCATAGCCCCTTCAGTTTTGATCGGATCTTTCTGAAACTTATATGTAAGGTGGCTGGGGATAAAATCTTGGATGAGTTCGAAAACAGGCCAAGTCAGCCCATTTATCGTAGAGTTATGTCCCTTTGATGGCTGAAAATGTTGATTTTTTACCTTGTCATTACCGTACCCCCTTCAGTTTTGATCGGATTTTTCTGAAACTTATATGTAAGGTGGCTGGGGATGAAACCTCGGATGAGTTCGAAAACTGGCCAAGTCGGCTCATTTATTTTAGAGTAACATCCCTTTGAGTGCTAAAAATGCCAAATTTTGACCTTGTCATCACCGTAGCCCCTTCAGTTTTGATCGGATCTTTCTGAAACTTATACGTGAGGTGGCTGGGAATAAAATCTTGGATGGGTTTGAATACTGGCCAAGTCTGATCGGATCTTTCTGAAACTTACATGTAAGGTGGCTGGGAATAAAACCTCAGGTGGGTTCGAATACCGGCCAAGTCGGCAAGGTGGCTGGGGATAAAATCTTGGATGAGTTCGAAAACAGGCCAAGTCAGCCCATTTATCGTAGAGTTCTGTCCCTTTGATGGCTGAAAATGTTGATTTTTTACCTTGTCATTACTGTAGCCCCTTCAGTTTTGATCGGATTTTTCTGAAACTTATATGTAAGGTGGCTGGGGATGAAACCTCGGATGAGTTCGAAAACTGGCCAAGTCGGCTCATTTATTTTAGAGTAACATCCCTTTGAGTGCTAAAAATGCCAAATTTTGACCTTGTCATCACCGTAGCCCCTTCAGTTTTGATCGGATCTTTCTGAAACTTATACGTGAGGTGGCTGGGAATAAAATCTTGGATGGGTTTGAATACTGGCCAAGTCTGATCGGATCTTTCTGAAACTTACATGTAAGGTGGCTGGGAATAAAACCTCAGGTGGGTTCGAATACCGGCCAAGTCGGCACATTTATCATAGAGTGACGTGCCTTTGATTGCTGAAAATGCCTATTTTCGACATTGTTATCACTGCTGCCCCTTTAGTTTTGAACGGATCTTCATGAAACTTACAAACAAGGAAGTCAGGCAGAAAGCTTGGAGGAGTTTGAAAACTCTTGTTTTTGAACTTGTCATCACCATAGCCACTTCAGTTTAGATCGGATCTTCTTAGCAAGTCAGGAATAAAAGCTTGAATGAGTTTGAAAACCGGTGAGGTCAGCCTGTTTATCATAGAGTTAAATTCTACTTGATTTTCAGAAAATGCTTACCCTGTCATCACCATGTCCTCCCATAAAGCCTTCAGTAAAGGTTGGTACTTCCTTAAACTTTGAATCTGTTAGCTCAGGTGAGCGATACAGGACCAAGCTAGCTTGGTCCTCTTGTTTTACCTTGTCATCACCGTAGCCCTTTTAGTTTTGATCGAATCTTTCTGAAACTTATATGTTACGTGGCTGGGGATAAAATCTCGGATGAGTTTGAAAACCGGCCAAGTTTGTCCATTTACCACAGAGAAACGTCCCTTTGATTGCTGAAAATGACGATTTTTGACCTTGTCATCACAGTAGCCCTTTCAGTTTTGATCAGATCTTTCTGAAACTTATATGTAAGGTGGCTGGGGATAAAACCTTGGATGAGTTTGAATACGGGCCAAGGTGGCCTATTTATCATAGAGTTAGGTCCCTTTGATTGCTGAAAATGTTGATTTTTGACCTTGTTATCACTGTAGCCCCTTTAGTTTTGATCGGATCTTTCTGAAACTTATATGTAAGGTGGCTGGGTATAAAACCTCGGATGAGTAAGAAAACCAGCCAAGTCGCCCCATTTACTATATAGTTATGTCCCTTTGATGGCTGAAAATGTCGATTTTTGACCTTGTCATCACCGTAGCCCCTTCAGTTTTGATTGGATCTTTCTGAAACTTATATGTAAGGTGACTGGGGATAAAACCTAGGATGAGTTCGAATACCGGCCAAGTTGGCCCATTTATCATAGATTTACGTCCCTTTGATTGCTGAAAATGCCGATTTTTGACCTTGTCATCACCATAGCCCCTTCAGTTTTGATCGGATCTTTCTGAAACTTATATGTAAGGTGGCTGGAGATAAAAACTTGGATGAGTTCGAAAACCGGCCAAGTTGGTCCATTTATCAGAGAGAAACGTCCCTTTGATTGCTGAAAATCGCCCCATTTATCATAGATTTACGTCCATTTGATTGCTGAAAATGCCGATTTTTGAACTTGTCATCACCATAGCTAGGGGTGTAACGATGCATCGATAGTTCGATGCATCGCGATAGGGACTGCCTCGATAGCAATGCATCGATAGTACTTTGGACTATCGATAGCTATCGCCGATAGTTCACTCAACTATCGATAGTTTCGATTGTTTTTGTATTTTTCTTGAATATATTTTGAAAATATACCTGTACTGTGGTGTAATTACGCAAGTATTTTTGCTTAGGAAATCCATTCAGCTGTAATTAGGACAGACTGATAAGCCTTCACATATGTGCATGATGATCTGAGTCTTCGCTGGTCGCACATGTGTATCAGTTTTTTGCTGTGTGGTGAATTTCTTGCGGCGATGAATTTCCCGCCGTCATTTTTGCACGTGCAGTTGAGGCAGTCAGAAATTTTCCCGCGTTTTTCAATAACAAAACGTCAATGATAGTTTGATCACGCGTTTGTTGCATGCAACTTTTTGTAAACATGACAGTGAAACCTGTGCGACATGTGAAGGCTCAGATCAGCCTGCGCAGTCATATAAAAATGTTTGCTGTTTGTACTATCCTTGCGTAGTATAACTTCTGGGACAAACGCCATTTCCCTGTTCAGTTTCGAAGACATTTGCAAGATGCACAAGCTGATCTTTTGAATGAAGAAATGTTTGTTTTTGCTGTGTGCTGACTTATTCATATATGTAAATAAATGCGTAATAAATGACTGTATAATGCAGTTTAACTTGTTGTATATGTGACTCTTTTTTTGCGCATAAGGACCAGACTTTTAAACCGCACTTTTGTGGTCTCATTAGAAATGCATTTCTCGAAAATGCACAGAATGTGCATGCGAGTACATGATAGACTCAGATAAGTCGGCAAGTATGCACAAATGCATCAATGATGTCATCAGTCGGCTGGCCTGACCGATTGGGATTGAATTCTTGGGGGAATATTTAAGCAGACAAAGTTTTATTTTCCTGTCGTCATCCTGTAGGGGGAAAAAACGTGCAGCGCGAGGCCTTAGGTCTCCGTCTATCAAGTACTTTCTTAAGGTGATTCTGGACGTTTTGATGGTGGACACTGGACAACCCCGGGACAAATTGGCGTTTTTATTTTTCGTGGGTCTTTCTGATTCTATTTTTGGTTGTCTTTGTATTATAATAGAGGGATATTCCAGAAGCCTCCGTAGTGCAGTGGTTACGCTACTCGCCTTGTAAACCAGGGATCGCAGGATCGATCCCGGGCTTCTCCAGACTTTCGGATGAGTCTTTAAACCGAGGTCCCATCTCCGTATGACCTTAGCTGTTGGTGGGACGTAAAACTAAAACTCACTCACTCACTAGAGGGATATTCCAGAAAAAATAACATGTCGAAACGGCCAAATTTCATTACATGAAAACTTTGTTTTATTATTGCTGCTGGTCTTAGCTGTCTTTTGTGCAAGGACTAAATCTCCACAGAGTCAAAGAGCCTAGGTCAAGCCCTGTACATATTGCTAAATGAAAAAACCGACTTGATAATTGCTTTACTTCTATTTTGATAGTCTAGCTTTTGATGCTAACTTCAAATAAAAAATATGTAAGTTCAAGTTTTAATGCAGTTTGTTAGATTCATGTCGCCCTTAAAGAGGTGGTAAACTAGCGTGCTGTGATTACGTAATACTATGTAATAATCGGGTTACCTAATTAACTGAATCCACAGATTAATTTAACACAGGCGGCAAACATCAAAGAATCGAAGAACGATCAGCATGTGTCAGTTTTAACAAGCAGAAACTCTCAAACACTGCAAAGGTATTAAAGCTATGATAACCATCACTTACAGGCATATATACTGGAAGCAGCAAACTATTTTTAGGCGGTGGTAGGGATATATATAAAGAGCCGTCTCCCCATGATGTTTTTTTCTGGAATAGCCCCGAGGGAATGAATGCTGATATTGAAACACACAATAAACATACAATTTTAGGCCATTGGAATTTTCCTAACTCATTCTGTCACTCTTAGCCATTTTATGTGAGTGATATAACATCTATGAATCATTTATAAGTGTTCCCGATAGTATCACGATAGTATCGTGATAGTATGCCACGATAGTGATAGTATCGTGATAGTAGTTTCCACGATAGCAATACTATCACGATAGTCAAAATTGGCATCGATAGTCAGCCCTAACCATAGCCCCTTCAGTTTTGATCAGATCTTTCTGAAACTTATATGTAAGGTGGCTGGGGATAAAAACTTGGATGAGTTCGAAAACTGGCCAAGTTGGTCCATTTATCACAGAGTAACGTCCCTTTGATTGCTGAAAATGACGATTTTTGACCTTGTCATCACCGTAGCCCTTTCAGTTTTGATCAGATCTTTCTGAAACTAATATGTAAGGTGGCTGGGGATAAAACCTTGAATGAGTTCGAATACCGGCCAAGGTGGCCTATTGATCATAGATTTACGTCCCTTTGATTGCTAAAAATGCCGATTTTTGACCTGGTCATCACCATAGCCCCTTCAGTTTGATCGGATCTTTCTGAAACTTATATGTAAGGTGGCTGGGGATAAAATCTCGGATGAGTTAGAAAACAGGCCAAGTCAGCCCATTTATCTTAGAGTTATGTCCCTTTGATGGCTGAAAATGTTGATTTTTGACATTGTCATCACCGTAGCCCCTTCAGTTTTGATTGGATTTTTCTGAAACTTATATATATATAAGGTGGCTTGGGATAAAACCTCGGATGAGTTCGAAAACTGGCCAAGTCGGCCCATTTATTTTAGAGTAACATCCCTTTGATTGCTAAAAATGCCAAATTTTGACCTTGTCATCACCGTAGCCTCTTCAGTTTTGATCGGATTAAAAATGCCAAATTTTGACCTTGTCATCACCGTAGCCCCTTCAGTTTTGATCGGATCGTTCTTAAACTTATATGTAAGGTGGCTGGAAATAAAACCTGGGATGAGTTTTAATACTGGTCAAGTCAGCACATTTATCATAGAGTTACATGCCTTTGATTGCTTAAAATGCCTATTTTAGACCTTGTTAGCACTGCTTCCCCCTTCAGTTTTGATCAGATTTTTGTGAAACTTACAAACAAATAAGTCAGGCAGAAAAGCTCGGAGGAGTTTGAACACTCGTAAGGTTTGCCTATTTGTCACAGAGGAACATGTGTTTGATTGCAGCAGTTAATTGCTTATTTTTTAACTTGTCATCACCATAACCCCATCTGTTTATATCGGATCTTCTTAGCAAGTCAGGAATAAAAGCTTGAATGAGTTTGAAAACTGGTGAGGTCAGCCTATTTATCATAGAGTTACATTCTACTTGGCACTTCCTGAAACTTTGAATCTGTTAGCTCAGGTGAGCGATACAGGACCAGCTTGGTCCTCTTGTTGAACCTTCTTGCGACTCAACCCTAACTTTTCTTCAAAATGCACTAATATTTTTTACTTTTTAGTCCCATAAAAAGTGATGAAAGCTGTCAAGAAATTGTAATTTTTTTCCTCGCTCGCTTTGCTCGCTCGGACTTTGTAAAATTCAGATCAACTTTATCAGAGTAATTGTGGCAAAAAAAATCATCAAATATTTTTCTTCAGTTTTAAATCTTTATGTAAGTTTGGAAGACTCTTTTTTAAGCTGTATTTTTATTGAAAAACCTGTAAATAACCTATATTTGAGTAAGAAGAACCTATATAAAAACCTATATTTTCAAAGTGGGCCACTAGGAGGTCTGAAATAATATAAGCGATACAAACACTCAAAAGACAAACCATAACAAAAAATAAACCGTGACAGTGGATGTCCAGTGCTGTAGCCACTGAGCCAAAGAGTTGAGTCCCTGATGCAGATGTCAGATATTGGTTATAAACCTACAAGCTATACGTAATCAACCAAGGTAGATAATAGAAAATAAGTGTTGCCAGCTGTAACAATCCCCCTCAAAGGAAGTCCTCATTTATGATGACTTGTCAACAAAATAATTCATCCTGGACAAGCCCTCATCTTAAAACATGAAAATCATGACAAAGGAAAGAAGCTTAAAAAACACTGCCTGTGGTGGGATTTGAACCTTTGTTGCTCAGGTGAAAGTCAAATGCTCTAACCACTGGACCAAAGAGTTGACTCACTTATTAATCCTTTTAGTACCAAATGGAATCTTCCTCCTTATATATAGCAGGAGTTCATTTCAAAATTTAGGGGTGTCAGGTTGTGTTTTCATCAAATTTGATTTGGAAAATGACTGAACTTTAAGCAAACAGTGGAGGCCCTGATCAGACGCCGCATTCTGCGGCGTCTGATCTGGGCCTGCACTGTTTGCCAGGGTACCCGTTTTGGGGTTTCTGGTACAAAATCGATTAAAGTAGGAGCTGCTGGTCGTAAATAATAACTGTATGTTGTATGATAGAATTCTACCTAAATGTACAGTCGAACTTCGATGGGTCGAACTCGGTAGGCTCGAACACCACGTTTGGGTCGAACTGACTTTTCAGTCCCGGCCAAATCCCTATTCATTTTAACTAAACATGCCACCCTTGGCTCGAACCACGATGGCTCGAACCCTCGAACTCTAAGCCTGGTCCCTAGAGTGCATTTTCTATGTAAAATCCCACTGATGGCTCGCACTAATTACCTTTTTAAAAATTCCAATTTTATCGATCAAGTCACACAGGCGCGTGATCAGTATCATAAGACGCTTGTCTTGCCGAAACAGCTGCTTACATAACACATGTGAACTTGATTGGCGCAATCTCTTTGATCAACAGGTCAAGAAATTAATGTTGAGAAGGTGTCAAATTAAGTTTATTGTAAACACCTATAATAACCCAGGGCTAATGAGGCAGCATAAGGAAATTAAAGCTGGCAAAATATATTTCACAAATTAATATTTCACACCGACATTGAGTTAGAGCTGCCAAAATTACAGCCTTTGCCTTAAAATACGGACCCAAAATACGAAAGGTATACTACGTGGCTTAAATTATGACCGATAAATGTACAGGAAGTCACCAAAATCGCCGCAGCTATGATAAAAAATCATAGTACAAAAAAATGGATCTTGCCGAGTCGGACTCCAATGGCTCGAACTACCGATGGCTCGAACTTTTTTCGGCGGTCCCGGCGAGTTCGAGCCATCGAAGTTCGACTGTACTTTTATTTGTATAACAGGAACAAAGAACTATGGTGATAGCAAAACAGCTAGAAATCAATGAGGTAGAACAGAGTATGGGAGCTTCCATCAAGGCTGTCGAGGTAGGTACATAGGAGGGAAGGGGTTGTGGAGAGATACAGTAGGCATGGATGAGGCTTATGAGGAGGTTTCATCAGTACCGTTTTGTACCAAATGGAATCTTCCTCCTTATATATAGCAGGAGTCCATTTAAAAATTTAGGGGTGTCAGGTTGTGTTTTCATCAAATTGTTTTTGGAAAATGACAGAACTTTTAGCAAACAGTGGAGGCCCTGATCAGATGCCGCATTCTGCGGCGTCTGATCTGGGCCTGCACTGTTTGCCAAGTACCCATTTGTGGGTATCTCGTACTCAATGGGTTAACAAGTCATGTGTACTGAACAGCTCTTCAAACCCAGGGCTTGACAAGCCCAAATTTCAACCATTTGCCCGGCATTCCTCAGCAACTTGAAAATAGCTTGGAATTACAATCTTCCTTATTTATTCTATACATTTTTCTGGGCAGTTCAAATAAAAGTTACTTGCTCAGCTGAAATTTGGACTTGTCCTGGGCAGCTGGGCAATGGATTTGTCAGGCCCTGCCCGGACTCACTTTATGCTGAGAAAAATGGGTTTACAGGGGAATTCATTATTTTCCTTATTTTTGCTCAAAAATATAGATTGTGGGTACTGCTTAGAACCACCTCATTAATTTCCTTATAGATTGTGGGCAGTCGTTAGGACCGCCTCATAGAGGCGGTTCTAACGATAACCAACAGTCAATATTTGGACTAGAAATAAGAAAAAAGCGAACATTTTCATCTGAAAAATGCCAGTTCTTGAGATAAGATGAATCCATTTTAATGTACAAGTGTGTTAATATAATTTGTGGCATCCTATCAGTGTCTACACTGTTTGCCACTCAGCTAGCTATTGTAAGGCACAACATGGGGTAGTAAATTAAACTTATTAAATTTTAGAACAATTATTGTAAGGATTTGAGGTGTCGGAATATTTAGAGTAAATACGGTTTACAGTCAACCCTCTTTATACCGGCATTCGTTATATCGGTAAAAGGCGTGATAATGGCAATTTGAATGGAGTGACTACTTAGCTAAAAGCTTACCTCGATTCCGAGCGGCATCGACTTCCCTCGGGTTGGAAATGCACAAATCGAGTCCATAGTCATGAAAGTGTCTTATAATCTAATACTCCAAGAAACAATGTTATAGATATTTGTTAGAATCGCCTCACTGAGGCGATTCTAACAAATGTCTCTAACATTTGTTTCTTGGAGTTATACTGGGGAAAGGGCCTTTTATTGCCTATCATACTCCTAGCTGGGATTCTTTATAAAGGCAAATTCTTTATAGTGGCACAATAATAGGGAACAAATACTGTCGTTATAATGAGGGTCCTCTGTATTGGCTGTTATTTTTTTCCACAGCATGAGATCAAGAAAACATTACACATGTTGGATAATGTGGCGTCAGATGAAGCCAATCTTGAAGCTAAGATAGAAAAGAAGAAAAATGAGTTAGAAAGAAGCCAGAAACGTCTACAAACCTTGCAAAGTGTCAGGTACTGTTTACATTTTCAGGAGCTGTCATCCACACAATGACCTCCATATATTCAAATTTTTTCCAGCAAAAATAACAATATTCAATATTGTACATGCTCGAACCATTGACAGTTTTAGCACTAGTTAATGAGCTATTTAAGCTTAAGAACCTCAGAATTTTTTCAAGAACCATAAGAGATGTTGACATAGCCTTCAGCAGAATTCTTATCTTGAGAAGGTCACCATATGTTGTGTATACTCATTAGAATCACCTCATTAGGCTATGATTAAGCATCAGGGGCTCAAACTAACCCTGATTGAATCAAATTTTCATGATCACAAAGGTGTCTGAGCCCACTATGAAAACATGCCTATACAAACACATTGTATCTTCTACTGTCGGAAATACGAAAATTTTAAGATGAAAAATTGATAATTTTCTTATTTCTGCTCAAAATATAAATTGTGAGTACACATTAGAACTGCCTCATTGAGGCAGTTCTAAGGAGTACCCACAATCTATATTTTAGAGCAGAAATAAAAAAAATAAGGTTTACCCCTGTAAACCCCAGCCCAGTTTTACAATATAGAATTGGGGTTCAAGGGGGTCAGAGTTATATAGGCTTGTTTTCATGATGCATTGGATTTGGACTGTGTCATAAAATCCTAAGAACTCGGAGGCCTTAAGGACTTGCCGTAATTCTCCTAAAATCTTCACAAATTTGTTTCAAGTCCCAGCAAGGATTCCAAATTGTGCAGAAAAATAAATAAGGTTTACCCCTGTAAACCCCAGTTTTACAATATAGAATAGGGGTTCAAGGGGGTCAGAGTTATATAGGCGTGTTTTCATGATGCATTGGATTTGGACTGTGTCATAAAATCCTAAGAACTCGGAGGCCTTAAGGACTTGCCGTAATTCTCCTGAAATCTTCACAAATTTGTTTCATGTCCCAGCAAGGATTCCAAAATGTGCAGAATGAATGGCAAACAGTGTAGACCCTGATCAGACTGCTCCTTCAGGAGCAGGCTGATCTGGGTCTTCACTGTTTGTTTAGGCCTGTCTGTCACATTACAGTAAAATTGCTGTATTAAGACCACCTTTGGAACTGCTCAAAAGTGTCTTTAAGACTACCTTTGAAGTGTCCCAAAGGTGATCTCTTATTAGCAGACACTGGGTGTAGAAAATACAAAGAAAGAATAACTGAAACCTCAATAAGCTTTTAAAAGCAGATTTAATCTTAATTTTAGGTTGTCTTAATAGCGGAATTTTACTGAACTTAGGATCATTACGACATATATTGATCTTGTTTTCAGACCAGCTTATATGGATGAATACGAAAAGCTGGAAGAAGATTTACAGAAATTATATGATGGCTATATGATACGATTTAGAAACCTTACATACTTAGAAGCACAACTGGAGGAGTATAACAGAGTAGAACAAGATAAATTTGAGGTATTATCCCAATTTACTCAATTTACTACAATTTGTTTCCCTCTCGCCCCTAGGAGCCCCTTTGGCCTAGTGTGTAAGAGCCCATCTCTTAAACACAAGGTCTCTCACCACTGTGGGCATGAGCCTTGCTCAGGTCACATGTGAGACACCAAGTTCTGCAGTGGAAGGTCAGGTGACTTTTCTCAGGGTACTCCGGTTTTCACCTTTTCTGATTGACTGCCAACTTAATATATGTGAAATATTCTTGAAAGGGCCATAAAACCAAAGACCTCTCTTCAATTTTTATGACCCCGCTTCTGGCCACAAACATAAGATTCCTGTTATATCATCAGTTTACATTGTATAATGTAGTAAGTTTATTGTAAAACTATTGAATATGATCAGTTTGCTTATCATTGAACAGTCTGACTTGTGTTACAGCTAATAATAATGTTGATCAAACCTGTAAAGCAACTCCTAATAGGCAGGCATAATCTTGATAATTTTGGCCCCCCCACCCATTGGGGCTTGAAGAAAAAGGTTGGGCTGCTTGATGCTTCCATATAGAGCTGAAACTGACAGCATATGAGTACTGGTAAAAGGCTAACACCCTACTCTGCCCAGGCAAAGTGGTGCGAGTCGGACCGTCCATGAATATAAGCCCTATTGGTTTTATTGGGCTGCCGGGGTTGAGATATCATTTCATCTCTGTGTCAGGTAAAAGTCCCACAAAATTGGAAGCAACATCTCCAAAATGACCTAAATAGTGTTGACACAACATCAGATCAAACAAACAAATGTTTTCATAATTTTTATGGTGGATTTGCTCATTTTGTAGGAGACTGAAGCAGCTTTAAAACAAATGGCTGACAGACTCAAGAGCCAGGAAAAGGAAACCTTAGTTCCTGACAGAGATGACAGTAAGTGTTGACCATATTTACTCTTAATACACCACTACCTCATTATAACACAGTTCATTATAACACATATTGGATATAACACCTTTTCAAGATGGATCCAAAAAATGTGTGGATTATATAGAAAAATGACCATAAATGGTCATTTTTCTATATAATCTACACATTTTTGTTATGCCCTGCCAGTCAAAAAATGGCTGGGTATTATGTTATACCCTCCAAAGTTTTGAGTGTCCGTTTGTCTGTCCGTATGTCCATGTCCATCCGTCCATACATCCATCCGTCAGCGCCCCATTGTTCCGTGTCCGCTCCATAACTCTGATACCATTTGAGATATTTTCACGAAACTTCACAGATATGTAAAGCACTATCAGACGATGTGTAGAACATATAAACCGTAACACTGATTTTCCTACTTTTGGAGTTGTTGTTGCCCTTTGAACATTGAACATAGGTAGGCATTTCTATCATTGTTTCGTGTCGCTCAATAACTTCGATACGATTTGAGATATTTCCATGAAACTTCACAGATATGTAGAGCACCATGAGACGACATGCAGAACATATGAACCATAACTCAGATTTTCCTACTTTTGGAGTTATTGCTCTTTGAACTTTAAATGTAGCTGTTGCTATCAGTTTCATATCTGCTCCATAACTCTGATACCATTTGAGATTTTCATGAAACTTCACAGCTATGTAGAGCATTATCAGATGACATGCAGAACATATGAACCGTAACTCTGATTTTCCTACTTTTGGAGTTATTGCCCTTTGAACATTTGAAATAGCCATTTCTGTCGTAGTTTTCTGTCGGCTCCATAACTTCAATACCATTTAAGATATTTCAGTGAAACTTCACAGATATGTAGAGCATCATGAGACGACATGCAGAACATATGAACCGTAACTCTGATTTTGCTAATGTTGGAGGTATTTCACTTTGAACTTTGAATATAGCTGTTGCTATCAATTTTGTGTTGGCTCCATAACTCTGATACCATTTTGAGATATTTTCACGAAACTTCACAGATATGTAGAGCACCATCACAAGAGGTGCAGAACATAAGAACTGTAACTCTGATTTTCCTACTTTTGGAGTTATTGCCCTTTGAACATTGAACATAGCCATTTCTGTCGTAGTTTCGTGTCCGCTCCATAACTTTGATACCATTTGAGATATTTCCATGAAACTTCACAGATATGTAGAGCACCATGAGACAAGGTCCAGAACATATAAACTTTAACTCTGATTTTCCTACTTTTGGAGTTATTGCCCTTTGAACTTTGAATATAGCAATTGCTATCACTTCGCTCCATAACTCTGATGCCATTTGTGATATTTTCACGAAATGTCACAGATATGTAGAGCAGCCTGAGACAACATGCAGAACATATGAACCATAACTCTGATTATCCTACTTTTCGAGTTATCACCCCTTGAACATTGAACGTAGCCATTTCTATAAGGTAGTCTGTTTGAAGCACTATATCTCCTGAATCTAATGATTGATTCTGACCAAACTCGCATGGTTTCATCACAAGGATGGGGGAAAACAGCCATTAGGTTTTGTTTCACTGTAATATGGCAGTTGCTTGATGTAATTGTAGTGGCGGGGCAGCATGCAGTGCTTGCAGTTTTATTTGGATATAACATAGTTGTTTAAATAACACAGTTTCTGCTTTGGACACCATTAATAGTGTTATAAAGAGGTTATGGTGTATTCAGACATCCCATCTCCTTTACCATACTTATAAAATTTGAACAATAGGGCCCCTGCCCATTGGGGCTTGGGGAAATAGATTTGAGGGTTGCATGGTTTTCCATGCAGAGCTGATTTGTTTTGTTTGATTTGAGGTTTAACTTCCCCGTCAACACTGTAAAGGTCATTTTGGAGACGTTGCTTCCAATTTTGTGGGACTTTTATCCGACACTGAGATGAAATGACATCTCAAGCCCTGCCACCCAGTGAAACCAATAGGGTTTATAAGCATGGACGAGCCGTCTCGCATTGCTTTGCCTGTGCAGAGCTGAAACGGATTTAGTATTTGAGCATGTACTTGTAAATCGCTTAGAAGGTCTCAGGCTGCCCAGGCAAAGTGTAACCAGTCGGACTTCCTTAAACTGTAGCAGTTTCTTTTGGCAGTAGGGATTCCGATGTCATTCCATCTCTATGTTGGGTAAAAGTCCCACAAAATTGGAAGCAGCATCTCCAAAATGACCTAAATAGTGTTGATGGGAACGTTAAACCGCAATTCAAACAAAAAATAAGGCAATTCTTTTGAGTAAACATAACATTGCTGTTCAAAATAAAATCCATAAACCTCCCTATATTATCCTAAAACTTATGAAATCAGGAGCTACTTTGGAAGAGTTCTGTATGAATTTGAATGAGTCATCTGTAGGGCTGGCTAATCGGAGCTGAAAAGATAATCAATAACAATCATGTCATTGCGATCGATAATCGATTAGTAATCGCTAATGTTTTTGTCATAATTTTACCTGTCTGGCTTTCTGTCTGAGCATGACTCTTACCATATGTTGCACATTACCATATGTATATGTACAGACAGACCTGAGCAAACAGTGTAGACCCAGATGAGACGCCGCAGAATGTGGCGTCTCATCAGGGTCTGCACTGTTTGCCACTCATCCCGCTATTTTAGGCATAACTTTGGGTAGTAAATAGTACCTATCAAGTAATCGTTTAAAAGCAAATCAGAAATGATAATCATTTTTGTGGAATTTATCAATCGATTAATCAATTATACGATTAATCGTGTCAGCCTTAGTCATCTGTGATCGTGTTATTGAACTTTCACTTTATTATTTCAGATTCTGATGAAGATAGCTCTGATGAGGATGAGGATGATGAAGAAGTGTTAGAGGATGAGGGCCGACCTCTAGGACGGAGAAATAGGCCAGATGGTAAGTAAAATAAACCTGTTTTAGAAATAGATCAGCCCCAGCACTGAATTGTGGCATAATTAACCTACTTTGTACCGGAAACCCCCAAAACGTGTACCTTGGCAAACAGTGCAGGCCCAGATCAGACGCCGCCTTCTGCGGCGTCTGATCAGGGCCTACACTGTTTGCATTAAGTTAAGCTGTTTCTCGAATAAATTTTGAAGAAAACACAACCTGAAACCCCTAAACTTCGAAATGGACTCCTGGTATACATAAGGAGGAAGATTCCATTTGGTACAAAAAGGGTTATTCAAAGTTTGGAGGTAAGTTGGTAAGTAGATCAAATCATTTGTGTGTAGCATGACCTTCGGCATCATTACAAAAACACGCCTATAAAAATACAAAGTAAATTTATCAACGAAAACATGACGATTTTAAGATGAAAATTGTGATATTTTTCTTATTTCTGCTCAAAATATAGATTTTGGGTACACGTTAGAACCACCTCATGGAGGCGGTTCTAACGAGTACCCACAATCTATATTTTAGAGCAGAAATAAGAGAAATAAGGTTTACCCCTTTAAACCCCAGTTTTACTATATAAAAGTGGGGTTCAAGAGGGTCAAACTTATATAGGCGTGTTTTCGTGATGATAACCACGAGTTTGCACAAGTGAGTGAGTGAGTTTTAGTTTTACGTCCCACCAACAGCTAAGGTCATACGGAGACGGGACCTCGGTTTAAAGACTCATCCGATAGTCTGGAGAAGCCCGGGATCGATCCTGCGATCCCTGGTTTACAAGGCGAGTAGGGTAACCACTGCACCACGGAGGCTTCTATGAGTTTGCACAAGTTTTCACTCATGAGCTTCTATGATTAGTTCAATATACTGTGACATTTGTATGGAGTATGACATGTATGGATCTTGCTTGACTTTCTAAGATAAGACACAATTTCATATGACTTTCTATGATATAACACAATTTTTATACGACATCTGAAGTACAGTAAAATTCCACTTAAAGACCACCCCTATATTTGGACCACTCTGCTATTTAGACCGGTTTTTAGCTCCACTGGCCGAAGGCCAGCGGGGCTATTGTCATGGCCCTGTGTCCGTCGTGCGTCCGTGCGTTAACTTTTTCTTTAAACATCTTCTCCTCCTAAACTACTGGGCCAATTGTAACCAAACTTCACAGGAATGTTCCTTACATAGTCCTCTTCTAAATTCCTTCAAAGAATTTTGTTACACCCAGAACTCTGGTTGCCATGGCAACAAAACCACAAAAAATTAAAAATCTTTAAAAATCTTCTCCTCCAAAACCACCTGTTGGATTTCATTTTTATTTTGCATGACTGTTCCTTGGGTTGACCTCTTTCAGATTCCTTGAAGAAATTTTGATCCGACAAAAAACATGGCCGCCATGGGCGGGACTTATTTTCCCTATTTAACATATAGTGTAATGCTAAAACATCTTCTCCTCCTAAACTATTGGGCCCATTGTAACCAAACTTCACAGGAATGTTCCTTACTTAGTCCGCTTCTAAATTCCTTCAAAGAATTTTGTTACACCCAGAACTCTGGTTGCCATGGCAACAAAACAACACAAAAAATTAAAAATCTTTAAAAATCTTCTCCTCCAAAACCACCTGTTGGATTTCATTTTTATTTTGCAGAATGTTCCTTTGGTGGACCTCTTTCAGATTCCTTGAAGAAATTTTGATCCGACAAAAAACATGGCCGCCATGGGCGGGGCTTATTTTCCCTATTTAACATATAGTGTATTGCTAAAACATCTTCTCCTCCTAAACTACTGGGCCAATTGTAACCAAACTTCACAGGAATGTTCCTTACTTAGTCCTCTTCTAAATTCCTTCAAAAAATTTTGTTACAGCCAGAACTCTGGTTGTCATGGCAACAAAACCACACAAAAAATTAAAAATCTTTAAAAATCTTCTCCTCCAAACCCACCTGTTGGATTTCATTATCCCCTCGCACAACATAGTTGTGAGGGGGGATATAGCATTTGTCATGTACGTAGGTACGTACGTAAGTACATACTTTTGTCATCGCTCTAGCGCCATGTACGTACGTACTTTTGTCATGGCTCTAGCGCCACGTACGTACGTACGTACTTTTGTCATCACTCTAGCGCCTACATTTCTTGACCGATTTTAATATAACTTCACACGAACATTCCTTCCGACAATATCTGGAGCAAGATCGACTTTCAAGGTCATGACCTCAAGGTCAAGGTCACTCTGGCTATTTTTTGAAAATCTTTGTCATGGCTCTAGCGTCTACATTTCTCCCCCAATTTCAATATAACTTCAAACAAATGATCCTTATAAAAATATCTCGAGCGAGTTTGACTTTCAAGGTCATGACCTCAAGGTCAAGGTCACTGTGGCTATTTTTAGAAAAACATTTTCATCGCTCTAGCGCTTACATTTCACCAATTTCAATATAACTTCACACAAATGATCCTTATAAAAATATCTCGAGCGAGTTCCTTTTCAAGGTCATGGCTTCAAGGTCAAGGTCACAGTGGCTATTTTTAGAAAAACTTTGTCATCGCTCTAGCTCCTACATTTCTTCACTGATTTCAATATAACTTCACACAAATGTTCCTTATGACAATATCTTGAGCGAGTTGGACTTTCAAAGTCATGACCTCAAGGTCAAGGTCACTGTGGCAATTTTTAGAAAAACTTTTTCATCGCTCTAGCACCTACATTTCTTCACCAATTTCAATATAACTTCACACAAATGTTCCTTATAAAAATATCTCCAGCGAGTTCTACTTTCCAACTCATGGCCTCAAGGTCAAGGTCACTGTGGCTATTTTTGGAAAAAACTTTGTCATCGCTCTATCGCCTATATTTCTTCACTGATTTCAATATAACTTCACACAAATGTTCCTTATGACAATATCTCAAAAGGATTCGACTATCAAGGTCAAGGCCTCAAGGTCAAGGTCACTGTGGCTATTTTTTAGAAAAACTTTGTCATCGCTCTAGCGCTTACATTTCTTCACCAATTTCAATATAACTTCATACAAATGTTCCTTATGACAATATCTCTAGCGAGTTCCACTTTCAAGGTCACTGTGTCTATTTTTAGAAAAACTTCGTCATCCCTCTAGCGCTTACATTTCTTCATCGATTTCAATATAACTTCACACAAATGTTCCTTATGACAATATCTCACCTTTTCGACTTTCAAGGTCAAGGTCACTATGGCTATTTTTAGAAAACTTTGTCGTCGCTCTAGCACCTACATTTCTTCACTGATTTCAATATAACTTCACACAAATGTTGCTTATGACAATACCTCGAACGAGTTCGACTTTCACGGTCAAGGTCACTGTGGCTATTTTTAGAAAAACTTTGTCATTGCTCTAGCGCTTACATTTTTTCACCAATTTCGATATTACTTCACACAAATGTTCCTTATAACAATATCTCTAGTGAGTTCCACTTTCAAAGTCAAGGTCACTGTGGCTATTTTTAGAAAAACTTTGTCATGGCTCTAGCGCTTACATTTCTTCACCCATTTCAATATAACTTCACACAAATGTTCCTTATGACAATACCTCGAGCGAGTTTGACTTTCAAGGTCAAGGTCACTGTGGCTATTTTTAGAAAAACTTTGTAATGCTCTAGTGCTTACATTTTTTCACCAATTTCAATAAACTTCACACAAATGTTCCTTATGACAATATCTCGAGCTATTTAGACTTTAGTTTATACTAATTTATTTTAGTTCGATTGCGATGAAAGCTTTAAGCTTATTGAATCACTTTCGAACACTCATTCCGGGTGTTTTCACACCCGCGAGACAGAGAGGCAGTGGCTTTTAGACCACTGCTACCCATTTACACCTGGGTGGAGTGGGGCAGTGTCATTACGTGTCTTGCCCAAGGACACACCTCGATACCGGTGGCAGATTCGAACGCACAGCCTCTCGATTATGAGTCGAACGCGCTAACCACTGTGCTATCGAGGCTGACTTTCAAGGTCAAGGTCACTGTGGCTATTTTTAGAAAAACTTTGTCATCGCTCTAGCGCCTACATTTAATGATGGATTGTAATAGAACTTCACACAAATGTTTCTAATGATAATATCTCGACTTACTTCGACTTTCAAGGTCATGACCTCAAAGTCAAGGTCACTGTGGCTATCTTTTGAAAAACTTTGTCATCGCTCTACCGCCTACATTTATTAACAGATTTTAATATAACTTCACACAAAAGATGCTTATGATAATATCTTGAGCAAGATCTACTTTCGTGGTCATGGCCTCAAGTCAAGGTCACTATGGCTATTTTTAGAGAAACGTCATCACTCTAGAATGTACATTTATTGGAGGATTTTTAAACAAACTTTACACAAATGTTGCATATGATAATATCTCAAGCAAGTTGGACTTTTGCCATTTCAGTGTTTTCCACACACGAAGTTGTCTAGTGTGAGGGGATTTGTATCGCATGCGATGCCTTGTTTTTATTTTGCATGAATGTTCCTTGGGTGGATTAGAAGCCTCCGTGGTGCAGTGGTTACGCTACTCGCCTTGTAAACCAGGGATCGCAGGATCGATCCCGGGCTTCTCCAGACTTTCGGATGAGTCTTTAAACCGAGGCCCCGTCTCCGTATGACCTTAGCTGTTGGTGGGACGTAAAACTAAAACTCACTCACTCCTTGGGTGGATCTCTTTTAGATTCCTTGAAGAAATTTTGATCCGACAAAAAAACGTGGCCGCCATGGGCGGGGCTTATTTTCACTATTTAACATATAATGTAATGCTAAAAAATCTTCTTCTGCAAAAGTACTTGTGGGATTTCATTGTAATTTGCATGAATTGTCCTTGGGTGGACTGTTGTCAGATTCCTTGAAAAAAATTTGATCTTACAAAAAAACATGGCCGCAATTGGCGAAGCTTATTTTCACTATATAACATATAGTGTAATGCTGAAAATATTTTCTGCAAAAGCTCTTGTTTTATTTCATAGTTATTTGGCATGCATGTTCCTTGGGTGGACCTCTGTCAGATTCCTTGAAGAAATTTTGATCCGACAAAAAACATGGCTGCAGTGGGCGGGGTTTATTTTCACTATATAACATGTAGTGTAATGTTAAAAAAGTCTTCTCTTCTTCAAAAGTTCTTGTTTATTTATTTATTTATTTATTTATTTATTTAAAAGTACCTTCCTGTATCTGAATTAATCTCCTCCAATTTTGCTGACTATCACATGTCTATAGAGGTCCACCTACAAATTGTCATGCTAAAATTCAAAACATCAGAAATTTAACTTGCCCATCACACTGGTGATAGAACTGATGTTTTCAACACAAACTTTATTTATACGACTTGATGTTTCAAAATAAATTCAAAATACTGAGGGAGATTGATTTATTAGACCTAATTATACTACAGTGTCAACAGTTCTCCAGATCCCTGAGGGTTAAAATGGCTTAGTTGAAAAGGGAGGCATACCGAATCCGACGGAGGAAAGGAAAAAATAAATAAATAAAGAAATAAAAACATAAATCTGTTCATTTTTAGGCTCCACTGGCCAAAGACCGGCGGGTCTTATGTTATATGTTGTGGCCCTGTGTCTGTTGTGCGTCTGTGCGGTTGTGCATCCGTGCGTGAACTTTTTTCTTTAAACATTTCCTCCTTAACTACTTGGTCGATTGTAACCAAACTTCACAGGAATGTTTCTCACATAGTCCTCTTCTGAATTCCTTCAAAGAATTTTCTTACATGCAGAACAAATAGGCATCGAAACCAAAAAAAAATATTTAAAAATCTTCTCCTCCAAAACTGCTCAATGGGTTTTATTCTTATTTTGCATGAATGTTCCTTGGGTGGACCTCTGTCAGATTCCTTGAAGAAATTCGGATCAGACAAAAAACATGGCCACCATGGCCATGCCCCACATGACTGCCATGGCCATGCCCCTTGGCTCATTAGCTTTCAAAGACTTATATGGGGAAAAGTTTTAAAAACCTTCTCCTCCAAAACCGCTCAACTTAATGGATTTCATTCTTACTTTGCATGAATGTTCCTTGGGTGGACCTCTGTCAGATTCCTTGAAGCAATTTTGATCAGACAAAAAACATGGCCACCATGGACACGCCCATTGGCTAATTAGCTTCCATAGACTCATAAAGGGATCTTTTTTTTTTTTTTCAATCTTCTCCTCCAAAACCGCTAAATGGATTTCGTTCTTAATTTTCATGAATGTTCCTTGTGTCTACCATTGTCAGATTCATTGAAGAAATTTTGATCAGACAAAAACATGGCCACCACCTTTGGCTCATTAGCTTCCACAGACCAATAAACGGAAAAACTTCTTCTCTGAAACCATAAAGCCTAAAGCTAAGACATTTACAGTAAAACCTGTCTTAGTGGCCACCTCTATTAAGCAAGCAACCTGTCTTAAGCAAGCAGGCATTCAGTTCCCAAGAAAGGCAGATGTGTTAAATTTCACCTGTATTAAGCAAGAACCTGTCTTAAGCAAGCATATTTTGACTATCCCTTAGGCACTTGCTTAATACAGGTTGAACTGTAGTATGTAGCAAAGTTATGTGGTCACCTACTAAGTCCTGCGAACTATGACTCTTGAGTCCAAATCGGCAACGCCCCGGTGCTTAGTAGCTCCCATAGACTAATAATGACAAAATCTTGAAACTTTTCTCCTCTGAAACCATAAGGCCAAGAGCTTAGTATGTAGCAACTTGAAGTATTCAACTGCATAAATCCTGCCAACTATGCCCCTGGGGTCCAAATTGGCAACACCCTGAGGCCCTTAAGCTCCCATAGACTTATACTGGGAAAAACTGACAAAAATCTTCTCTGAAACCATCAGTGCCAAGAGCTTAGATATTAAGTATGCAGCAACGTCAAGTGGTCACTCAAATAAATCCTGCCAACAATGCCCCTGGGGTAAAAAATTGGTCACGCCCAGAGGCATATTAGTTCCCATAGACTTATAATAGGAAAAACTTAAAAAAAGTCTTCTTCTCTGAAACCATAAGCACCAGAGCTTTAGATATTTAGAACGGAGCAATGCCAAATGGTCACTCACATAAATCCTGCCAACCATGGCTCTGGGGTCCAAAAAATATAGAATGGACATTCCTTGGGTGGATCACTTGTTTCTTTTTTACCCATTGCATGCGGGAAAACCCTAAATGGGTACCTTGGCAAACAGTGCTGGCCCAGATCAGACCCCACAGAACACCATGTCTGATCAGGGCCTGCACTATTTGCTAGCAGAATTTTCCATCAAAAATAGAAAAAAATACGCCTGACACCCCTTATATGACAAATGGACTGGTCCAACATATAGCAATAGAAGAGTCCACTAGTATACAATTGGTTAATGTAATAAATATGACAATTGTCTGAAGTTAGCCGGTGGAGCGACAGGCCCTCTTGGGCCTCTTGTTGCTTGACCCAAATTATTTCAGATATAAATAATTGCTATTTATTCCGATAAAGAGACCACCCCGCTATTCAGTATTAAGACCGCTTTCAAAAGACCAAATCTGTCATTACTGTTCGCTATTGAGACCACTTTTTGGTCAAATCAAGTTAATTTGTATCTCAGATATTAATTAATGCTGGATTCTGCACCTTTACAACAGCTCTTGGTAATGTTCACACATATCCCTAAAGGTGTGAAAGCAGCAGTTTACCTGTACTAGTTGAGCCCCGCCAAGCGAATTTGTCCCTTTGAGCATTCTGTCATGACAAATTTTAACTGCACATGCCCAGCCATTCAGAGGGGCCAGGGATATGGCTTTCTGTCTGAAGGTTCCTCTTGATTCACTGCTTGTATGAGCGAGCAGGGAAGGTTCTAGCGAGACTGCGTGGATGCGCAGGCTCGCCTGAACCTTCGTTGCTTGCATAGGCGATAAGTACCAAAATCGCTTGACGGGGCCCAATTAAACTCTGTGTTGTTTTAACAAGTTGTGCTATGAGTATCACTGTCAAATAGTTTTAATAATTTTGGTAATGTGCAGATCTGTTTTCTTCAGATATTTAAGAAGATTATTTGGAACAATTGAATATGATATAAAGCAGCATTAAGTTCATACTGTTAACATTAACGGATTTTTATTGGTGTAATATTGCCTATATTTAATATGAAAAATAAGCAAAATAGAATTTTAAGTTAAAGACAGAAATAATTACTAAGTACCTTCTAGCAAGAAGCAATAAAATAGGCACAATACACATAAAAAATTAAATCAGTCTTGCCAAAAATATTTCATTCACCAGTTCCATTATTAGGACCACCCCGCTAATAAGACCACTTTTTAAAAGTCTAGAAAGTGGTCTTAATAGCGGAATTTTACTGTATTAAGAATTAACCCATTGCATGTGGGGAAACCCTTAAAGGGGTACCTTGGCAAACAGTGCAGACCCAGATCAGACAGACACCGCATAATGCGGCGTCTGATCAGGGCCTGCTTTATTTGCTAACAGAATTTTTCGTTGAAAATAGAATTAAAACAAAAAATAGGCCTACCACCCCTTATATGACAAATGGAATTGTCCAACATATAGAACGGCCCCTGCCCATAGGGGGCTTGAAGAAATATATGGGCTGCATGATGCTTCCACGCAGAGCTGAATCCGACCCGCACACTATTACTGGTAAACTGCTTAGAGGATCTAAGCCTGTCCAGGAACCGCGGTGAGATGCTAATAAACCCTATTGGTTTCATTGGGCGACAGGGCTTGAGATGTCATTTCATCTCAATGTCGGGTAAAAGTCCCACAAAATTGGAAGCAATGTCTCCAAAATGACCTTTACAGTGTTGACGGGGACGTTAAACCTCAAATCAAACAAACCAACCTATAGAAATGGAAGAGTCCACTAGTATACAATGAGTTAAAAAATGTGTGCTTACAACAGACCCATAGTCAATATGTCACATGTTGAGAGATAAACAAATAGCTTGATTCTACAAAGATTTTGTGCAAAAAGAATGACCTTAATTTCAAACCAACAATTAAAGTGGAGGTAACGAATGGTCTTATGTCTGTTTCCAAATTGAAACTTGTAGACATCTAGTCACTTTTAATGCAGTTGTGTCAGGTACTTCTAGAAATGTTGCCATCAGAACTCAGCTTCAGTATCCTGTTAAGTCTTGGTCACTCATATACAACCCGATCCAACCCGTGCTTTTCACCCAATTTGGCAGGACTCTGGGAATGCATGAGAATCCCCGACATTAATGCAAAATCTGTGAGACAGTCTACAGATGAGCTACGAGATAGTGCAAGTTAACACTTTTTGTACCAAATGGAATCGCCCTCCTTATACATAGCAGGAGTCCATTTCAAATTTAGGGGTGTCAGGTTGAGTCTCCTTCAAAAACTATTAAAAAATTGGCTGAAATTTTTGCAAACAGTGTAGGCCCAGATCAGATGCCGCATTCTGCGGCATCTGATCTGGGCCTGCACTGTTTGCCAGGGTACCCATTTTGGGGTTTCCGGTACAAAATGAGTTAAGCTCCGCCCACTTCAGATGGCGAGTTGTAGCGATAATTTTTAACAATTTAAAATTCTTGCGGGCACTCCGCTACAAGATACGAGTTACGCAGAGATGCGGAGAGTTGTGTACCACAACCACTGACATATGGCAATATATACTTGTTCTCTTCGAGCATATTGTAACTCATGAAGGTGTGACAGGCCGTTACTGAAAGAAACGAATATGCTCCTTCTGGGAGCAAAGTCTGAGGAAACAAACTCGTTCCTTGACAAACAGATGCCCCCCCCCCCACCCGAGTGATAAGAGAGGCAGTCATTTGATGAAGGTTTTACCTCCCATTGTCAGAGGTGTACCATGTAGCCATTCAGCTAATTTCTTTTCTTCTTTTACAGCTGCAGAAGATGAAAGACGAGTCCAAGGCAATATGATGGGAGATATCAGTGAGGTAGGTTTGCCATTTTTCTCAAATGTCAATACACCTTAACCTTTTATAACACTGTTCCTTATAACAATTTTGGATATAACACAGTTTAAAGATGGATTCCAAAATTGATTGGACTAGTTAGAACTAGAGCAAGTCGATGGCAGACCATCGCGTACCCCACACCATGAAAATCATGTCACAATAAAAGGAACAAAAAATCCTACTTTTTGACCTCTTCACTATCTTCGATTTAATATGTAACATGACTATGTTTTTAGAAATTGGTTTTTGATCCCTGGGGCTCAACCCCCTGGCCTCGCCCCATCCTTAATCAGTAATCTTTCACTGAATTATCCCATTATGTCAGGCGAGAGAATTTAAGAGTGTATAGTTTCTATTTCCAGTCAGCATATAACAAGGTAGAAAGAAGCCATTTTAACCCATTGTAAACTTGTGGACTCTTCCATTGCTATTTGTTGGGCAAGTCCATTTGTCATATAAGGGGTGTCAGGCCTATTTTTCGTTTTTATTTTTGACAATTCTGTAAGCAAATAGTGCAGGCCCTGATCAGACGCTGCAGAACGCAACGTCTGATCTGGGCCTGCACTGTTTGCCAAGGTACCCCTTTAGAGGTTTCCCGCATGCAGTGGGTTAATGAGTTATTCTTTCAAAATAGGTATCAGATGATGACGATGATGATGAAGACGACGATGATGATGGAGACCTTGACTTGGATGATGAAGATGATGATGATGACGACGATGACGATGATGAAATTCAGATGTCAACAAAGAATCCCAGAGCAAAACAAGCCAGACAGAATGTTCTCGATGATAGTGACAACGATTTCTAGAACTTGACTAAAATGATGATGAAAATGATAAATTGAAATTTAAACAGAGAGAACATAGGTCAAGGGATAAAATTCTTATTAAAACATATGTTGTGGGTACTTGTTAGCAGAGCTCTAGAAACGGAAAACTGACAGCCGGTCAAGTCTTTTTTGTCACATTTATGGAATATGCCGAGCAGAGATTTCGGCATTTGCTGTATCCATCATTTATTTCTGTATTGTTTGTCTTTTGCAGGATGTGTTTATTATCCATTTATGAAAATTCTGCAGCTCAGATATTTAACAAGTTTTGTTTTTGTTTGATATGAGGTTTAACATCCCCATCAACACTGTAAAGGTCATTTTGGAGACGTCGCGTCCAATTTTGTGGGACTTTTACCCGAAATTGAGATGAAATGACAACTCAACCCTGCCACCCAATGAAACCAATAGGGTTTATAAGCATGGACAGTCCCGACTCACACAGCTTTGCCTGGTCAGGCTTAGATCCTCTAAGCGGTTTACCAGTCCTCGTGTGCGGGTCGGTTTCAGCTCTGCGTGGAAGCATCATGCAGCCAATCTATTTCTTCAAGCCCCGATGGGCGGGGCTGCATATTTAACAAGTACCTACAGCAAATACCTACAGCATATGGTTTAGTGGAAAAATGAGAAAAATAGTGTGAAACCATTCTTTTCACTCTTTATCTTGATCTATGGGAGAATGCTAGAGGTAAGCAAGTCCGAAATGACACCTCACTTTGAAATGATGTCAGTGTTAACCCATAAAATGCCAATCACAACAATTGTCGTCTGCTTGTAACTTTAGAAGTCATTGTTGCCAGGAGCAGTCTGATTTGGGCCCATACTGTTTGCCTGTAAGCAAAAATATTTTTAAAAAATTTGCAAGAAGGTTAAGCAGACGGCATCAGCAGATGACATTTTCAGATGTTTTTCTCGGTAGCTTTACAGTATATATTCTTCTGAGCCAGTGCATCAAAAGGCCCTTTTAAGGTAACCAGCACAACAATTGTCGTAATTGGCATTTTATGGGTTATTTTTTTGAGCCAGTTGATCAAAAGGCTGTGTTTGGGATGGGCCAGCTTTTAGTTTAATTCTAAACTCTTGTCCTGCTGAATAAATTAATTTAGCCACGCCCATATCTGATTTTCAACCAGTCAGATTACTAGATAACATTTATTTCTACCAGTTCACAAACTGAATTTCAAACAGTGTAGATACTGATCAGCTGGCTTTCTCCAGAAGCTCTCTGATCTGTATCTACACTGTTTGCAAAGTAGGGGATAATTCGGTTCAGCAGGACAAGGGTTAAGAGAAATGGATACACCCTTATCGGAGGGACCATTTTTTTAAAAGGTTTTGTCTCCCTTTTTAATAGTGGTATACCTTTTAACTCTTAAAATGTCAATTACAACAATTGTCATCCGCTTTGTTTCTTTCGGTAGCTTTCAAAGTCATTGTTACAAACACTGTGAACCCAGATCAGACTGCTCCTGTGGGAGCAGCCCGATCTGGGTCCACGGTGTTTGCCAGAATGAAAAAAGAATATGTTTTAAAAGTTTGCAAGAATCAGCAGATGACATAAACAGATGACATATCCAGATGCAGTTTTTCTTTGCATCCTAAGGGATATGGGAACACCGGACAGATTTTTCCGCCATTTTTCAAAGGGAGACAACTTTCAGGACATTCTGTTCGCTTTTCTATAAGCCCTGTCCCATTCCCCTATTGACATCAGAGACAAAAATCTTTTTGCAGGAGTCACCTCCCCTGAAGGTGTTCCCATTTCCCTTTTGTTGGAAAGAATTGGTTCCTCAAGTACAATCCGCCACCGCCCATTGGGCTTGGAGAAATAGATTGGGCTGCACAATGCTTCCACGCAGAGCTGATACCGACCACACATGAGTACTGGTAATCCGCTTAGGCGGTCTAAGCCTACCCAGGAAAATTGCTGCTAGTCGGCCTGTCCATGCATATAAACCCAATTGGTTTCATTAGGCAGCAGGGATCGAGATGCCATGTCATCTCAATGTCGGGTAAAAGTCCCACAAAATTGGAAGCAACATCTCCAAAATGACCTATACAGTGTTGACGGGGATGTTAAACCTCCAATCAACCAATCCTCAAGTGCAAATTATTTCCTAAAGAATAGACACCTTTATCAAAAAGGTACTCAGTTCACAGGATCACAAGTAATACATTTGATACCTGCCAGGTGGCAGCATTCTTCCATGTAGTATTTCTACAGTCATTCTCTCCATTTCGCTTATACAAGAAGGACAGCTGTCAACTGTATGACAAAAGAATGTGCACTGTACTAGTTAACCACTAAATCTGCCCAGAAAATGTGTGGTTTGATAAACTGACCAGGGGCCAGTTGTTCAAAACTAATGACGTCGTTAGCTAACATATCATTAAAACTTTGATCATTCAACATGGTGAAAATACTAATATTTTTGCTGAAAAAATGTGAGCAGCTTTTGCAAATGCAAAAGCTGCTCACATTTTTTCAGCAAAAATAACAAAATTTTAGACATTGTACTTGCTAGAACAGTTAACAGTTTGACCACTAACGAGCTCGTTAAGTTAACGAGGCTTTGAACAACTGGGCCCAGATCTGTATGACCTAAAGTACTGACTGGACCATTACACTCCAAGCAATCAAATGTAACAAACAAAGTTTGTTTGTTTGTATTGGAGTTTAACGTCCCAGTCAACACTATTTTAGGTCATTCCACACTTTTCCTGGGCAGGCTTGTACCTAAGCGGTTAACCAGTACAGCGCACATTCTTTTGCCAGAAACTGACAACTGCCCTTTTTGAATCGGGGGAAGGGAGAGAATGACTGTAGAAAAGATTTCTTTATCAATCTCCCCGAAAGAATGTTGCCGACCCCGGCAGGTCTTTAGTGGATAAGATCATGTCATAAAAATGATATGACAACGTGTAATAACATGTTTTCTGGCGCCTAACATCATGATGTCATCTGTGACAACCCTATGTTACCTTTTTAATGACTTTGGGAAAAAAAAAATTATTTTAACACTTTATCTGATAGATAGAATCTTACACTCATGGTCATTTCATATGACCACTTGTGAGGTCCTCTAAACCTGGGATATAGGGTTCAGATCTAAAAACTGATGATCTGTAGATTGCTAAAGGGAGAAAGCCCGATTCTCTGCGCTTTAAGGGGAGACACCTTTTTGGACTTCCTGTTTGTTTTCTTGTATACTGAGGTCTTCTGAAAAAGGGATTTTATATTTGCTCGATTTTAACCCTTATGACGCTGAGAAAAACTACATCTGAAAATGTTGTCTGCTTCTGTCGGCTGCTGAATATTTTTACAAACTTTTCAAAAACATTTTTGCGTACAGGCAAACACTAAATTTTAAAGTACTTGGCAGAGACAAAGCAAACGACAATTGTCGTGTTTGGCATTTTATGGGTTAAAAGAATTTGCTCTGGATCACTGGATTACTACTGGGAAAAGCAAAATATTTTCAGAAGAGTTGGCCATCTCTGAAGGTGTATCCAATCACCTCATTATTGTCATTGAATGTCATATTTATTTTGTCAACATTCCGTCCATTATGTTATATAGCAGGAAGAAGCATTTCTGTGGTGAATATTATAATAAAATACTAGTTCTCAGACTCAGTTGTATGTTTATCAATTTGTTCCTGCTTGCCTGTCTTGTTTTTAGCTCATGCTCACTGGTGTCACTGAGTTATTGTGATTGGTCAATGTCTGTCATGTGATGTGCGTCATCAACAATTTGCTTACAGTGACAACTCCTACTATACTGTTAAACCAACTTCATTTAAACTTCTCAGCAATGTTGCCAAGATGTCCCTCTACCAAAATAGCTACAACATTTCCACCCCAATAAACAAGATAGGCTCCAGAGCTAAAAATAAAAAACCTATACATGTAAATGCCAACTCCTCCTTTACTCTTGGACCAATTTCATTCAAACTTCACAGGGATGGTGTCATGATGACCTGCTACAAAAAAAGCTAAAAAGGTTCTGCTCAATGAACAAGATGAAATAGGGAAAAAAGAACTTAACCCTTGTCCTGCTGAACCCGGATATGTCTTTGCTTTCAAACAATGTAGATCAAGATCAGATAGCTTCTTCAGAAGCCATCTGATCAGGATCTGCATTGTTTGTCATTCAGTTTATGAATTTGTTGCAATAATTTGCATAAAGTAATCTGATTGATAATCAGTAGTGTGTGTGGCATATTTAAAAATTCAGCAGGTCAAGGGTGAAGATGACAACTTCTATACCTTGGCCCAATTTTAATAAAATTCCAAAGGAATTTTGTATAATTTGTCCTCTACCAAACAGCTATAAAGGTTCCACTCCAATGAATAAGATGTCCACTAGAGTCAACAATAGAAAAACCTTTAAACCACAGTCCCTCCTATATTTTTGGCCTAATTTCATTCAAAGTTTATAGGAATAATGTGTAGGTCACCCTCTTGAAGCTCCAAAAATCCTTAAATGGTTCTGCGGTAGTGAACCATTGCTGTCAGAGCTTAAATAGAAATATCTTTTTATGACAATTCTTACTATACCTTCTGTTCAGTTGCATTCAAACTTCACAGTTATGTTGCTTATGCAGCCTTTATATCAAAACGGCTAAAACATTTCCACTCAAGTGAACTTGTTGGCCACCAAAGTTAAAAATAGAAAATACTTATCGATGCTTGGTACTTACTGATGACCAGCCTCTTTGAAAATTGGTATTGTGATCGCTCACCAGCTGTCGTCGTCATCCTCCATCCATCCGTCCATCCATCCGTCTGTCCACAGTTCCTTTAAATGACATCTCCACATAAATCACTGACAGATTTGGACCAGAAATGATCTTTGGGGGGTCCTCTCTCAAAGTTGTTCAACGAATTTCATTCCATGCAGAACTATGGTTGCCATGGCAACCAAAAGGAGAAAATAAGAAAAAAACCTTTACAAATCTTGTTGTCTGAAACCAGAAGGCTCAGGTCTTTGATATTTGGTATGAAGCTTCATCTAGTTGACCTCTTCCAAGATTGTTCAAATTATAGCCCTGAGGCTAAAATGCCCCCACGCTGGGGCCCACTGGTTTTACAGGGAAAACCTTTAAAAATCTTGTTTGAAACCAGAAGGCCCAGATCTTTGATATTTGGTATGCAGCGTCATCTAATGGACCTCTACCAAGATTGTTCTAATTATGGCTCTGGGGCCAAAAAATGCCCCTGTGCCGGGGCCCACTGGTTTAACATAGGCCTATATAGGGAAAACTTTTAAAAAACTTCTTGTCTGAAACCAGAAGGCCCAGGTCTTTGATATTTGTTATGAAGTTTCATCTAGTGGACCTCTACCAAAATTGTTCAAATTATAGCCTTGGGGGCCAACTGGGGAAATCCTTTAAAAATCTTCTCTGAAACCACTGGACCCAGGTCTTTGATATTTGGTATGAAGCTTCATCTAGGGGACCTCTACCAAGATTGTTCAAATTATAGCCCTGGGGCCAAGAACGGCCTGCCCTGGGGACCACCGCTTTTACATGGGCTTGTATAGGGAAATCCTTTAAAAATCTTCTTCTCTGAAACCCTAAGGCCCCGTCCTGTGACCCAACTGTTTTACATGAGCTTGTATAGGGAAATCCTTTAAAAATCTTTTTCTCGGAAACCGTAGGGCCCAGATCTTTGATATTGGGTATGAAGCTTCATCTAGGGGACCTCTACGAAGATTGTACAAATTATAGCCATGGGGCCAAAAATGGCTCCACCAAGAGACCCACTGGTTTTACATAGACTTACATAGAGAAAATTCTTTAAAAATCTTCTCTGACACCGCTGGGCGCAGGTCTTTGATATTTGGTATGATGCATCATCTGGTGGACCTCCACCAAGATTGTTCAAATTATAGCCCTCGGTCCAGAAATGGCCCTGCCCTGGGACCCACCGGTTTTACATGGGCTTATTAGCTCACCTGAGCCGAAGGCTCATGTGAGGTATTAGTATGCCAATGCTCCGTCGTCTGTTCACATTTTCAAATAAGTATATCTCTAAAAACAGTCGGCCAATCATTATTAAATTTCATGTGAAGCATTATCAGGTAGGGGGAAAGGATGCATAATATTTTGGGGCGGATCAGATGGAAACTCTGGTTGCCATGGCATCATATAGCTCCCATAGACTTATAATGGGAAAAACTTAAAAAATCTTCTTCTGTGAAACCACAAGGCCCAGAGCTTAGATATTTAGTATGTAGCAACGTCAATTGGTCCCCTACATAAATCCTGTCAATCAAGCCCCTGGGGTCCAAATTTGCCTCACCCGGCCATAGACTTAAAATGGGAAAACAGCTTCAGAAATCTTCTTCTACGAAACCATAAAGCCCATAGCTAAGATATTTAGTATGTAGCAACGTAATATGGTCACCCACATAAATCCTGCCAATCATGCCCCTGGGATCAGAATTGGCTACGCCCTGGGGCTCATAAGCTCCCATAGACTTACAATGGAATAAAAAAACTTTAAAAATCTTCTTCTCTGAATCCACAAGGCCCATTGCTTAGATATTTAGTATGTAGCAATGTCAAGTGGTCCCCTACATAAATCCAGCCAATTGTGTTCATGGGTTTCAAATTGGCCACGCCCTGGGGCTCCTTAGCTTCCATAGACTTATAGTGGACAAATAGCTTCAATAATCTTCTTCTCCGAAACCATAAAGCCCATAGCTAAGATATTAGTATGTAGCAACGTAAAGTGGTCACCTATCTAAATCCTGCCAATCGTGCCCCTAGGGTCAGAATTGGCCACGCCCTGGTGGTCATAAGCTCCCATAGACTTATAATTGAAAAAAAACGTTAAAAATCTTCTTCTCTGAATCCTCAAGGCCCATAGCTTGGTTATTTAGTTGGTAGCAATGCCAAGTGGTCCCTTACATAAATCCTGCCATTCATGCCCTTGGGGTCCAAATTGGCCACGCCTCGGGGCTCCTAAGCTCCCAATTTTCAAATAAGTATATGTTTAAAGCCAGTTGGCCAATCAGGATTAAATTTCATGTGAAGCATTATCAGTTACGGGGAAAAGAAGCATAATGTTTTGGGGCAGATCAAATGGAAACTCTTGTTGCCATGGCAACATATAACTTCCATAGACGAATAATGGGAAAAACATAAAAAAATCTTCTACTCTGAAACCACAAGGCCCAGAGCTTAGATATTTAGTATGTAGCAACGTCAATTGGTCCTCTACATAAATACTTCCAATTGTGCCCCTGTGGTCCAAATTGACCATGCCCGGGGCTCCTTAGCTTCCATAGACTTATAATGGAAAAAAAGCTTCAAAAATCTTCTTCTCTGAAACCATAAAGCCCATAGCTAAGATATTTATTAAGGATGCTCACTCATACAACAAAATATATATAGATACAACTACTTTTATTTATCTCCTTTTTCACCTAGTTATTAAAACATTATTTCAATAGTGCGATTTGTTGTCTTACTTTCAATCTCTACAATATATGGCAGTATATGGACACTGAGTAGATTCAGGTCGAAGGGGGGACGCAGTGACAGCATCTAACCTTGCTCGCACGAAAACGGGCACCAAATTATTAATTTGTTTGCACTCAAAATATTGTGCAGTCCAATTTTGAATTTTGAGTATTCCAAAATATGCGCACACACAAAATGTGTGCTCCAAGATTTTGTAACATTCCAAAATTGCGCACTTCCTATAGTACGCTCCAAATTTTGTAACAGAGTATTCCAAATATTGCGTACATCCTGTTTGTACGCTCCACAATTTTTTAACATTCCAAATATTGCGCACATCCTGTTTGTACGCTCCAAATTTTGTAACAATCCAAATATTGCGCACATCCTATTTGTACGCTCCAAGTATTCCAAATATTGCATACATCTTGTTTGTATGCTTTACAATTTTTTAGCATTCTAAATATTGCGCACATCCTGACTGTACGCTCCAAATTATGTAACAATCCAGATATTGCGCACATCCTATTTGTACGCTCCACTCTATCCCAACTCTTGTGCACTCCAATTTATGCACTCCAACTAATCTTGACAGTGAGCACTCCGTAATGTGCACTCCAAAATGCATTCCATGACACGCATTCCATACCATCTTCTGCATTATGCAATGCATACCATGTAATCCATCCCATATTACATATATTCAAATAGCCCCGGCTGCACGTGCGAACCTTACTTATGACTTGCAATTCAGAAATTTTTTAGTATGACCCTGGGGGGAACACATCCTCAGGCTATGGCGAACCATTTCCATGAAGGAGACGCCACCCAGTTCAAGAAGTTCTGAAAGAAACAAGCCTTAGCTCTGCTCCCAGCAACCAGTACCCGGAATCTAGGCTCAAGAACAAATCTTCAGGGTATGGCGAACCACTTCCATGAAGGAGATGCCACCCAGTCCAAGCAGAAGTCCTGAAAGAAACAAACTTCAGCCTTGCTCCCAGCAACCAGTATTTGGAATCTAGGCTCAAGGCGTAAAGTTTCATTACAACTAAACAGCTGTCTAAGCAAAGCGTCCCCCCTATCGAATGCTGAATTCCGCCACAGCAAATTTATGATGCCCCACATAAATTTGTCCCCCAATTCAGCAATTCAACATTTTTATGAATATAGCCTTTTTAATCTTGTCCTGTTATTCTAACTACATATTAGGATTTTACATTTGGGAAGAAGGGTCTGTAACAAATTGATTGACTACTTCCTCAAATGTATTCAAAAATATGATATTGCCCACAGCAGTGAGATGAACCCTATCCGTCTTAAATAGCCCTGTTGTATTGAAATCGAGCACATGCCTGATTGTTCGGTCACTACATTTAAAGCAGGCTGTCTACCCGATTGGTTTATACGCCTCCTTTGATCCAGCTTTTTAAGCCCTTCATGAGTGTTGTCCGCCCCCAGCCACGACTGACAATTAGGGAGGATGTCTGATCATACCGTTTGGGCTTCGGGATAGATTGAAGCCATGTATGCAAATTAGCTTTTAAAGTCTTTAAGAAGTTTGCCTTGGGACCACTCAACAAGGTTGTTGCCCCCGAGGTGAAAAATTATCATCACAAGGATTGAATGAAACTGCAGCAACCATTGGAGCTCGGTGTCGTAGTGATCCCAGTGCACCGCTTTACCCTAATAAAAATTTTAGCTAACAATCACTGCATTAGCTGGAGGTCTGAGAGCTGATACACTGTCAGCAAGGTGTGAAACCAGGGAATCACCGATAAGCAATATATCTGTAACAGACAATTTAAAACGTATGTACCATGTTACCGCCCCAGTTTTCCATCAACCAATTTCTTTTATGGCTATACTAGAATACCCTTAGCTGCCAAATTAATAGCCCTTCCAATGCTAAAGGAATGTGCAGCATAAAGTTGCTTTGGAAGTCCGAGTTTATTTTCTACAGCTGTCACAAGAATGCCACTGAGCTGACAGTGCTTTAATGAATGGCCATTCCGGAGGCAAAAGAAGTCTAGACTACCATCAGGCTTCCACATCATATATTGTTTGACAACCAAGGCAACATATAGATGCATTGATTGCAAGTGGAATGCACGATATTGTTGGAGGGCAGTTATGTCTCAACTAATTCTAAAGATGAAGTATATATTTATCCAGTTTATTTATCCGATTAGAACTATCTCATCCAACATTACCCTGCGTGAGTGGGTATGTGTGATTAGAATGTGGTGTACTGCAAGGTGCAGTGCTCAGTACTCTACATTTTAATAAATGCATAAATTAAAATAAATAAATAAATAAATACATAAATGGAAATATCTCATTAAACATTACCCTCCGTGAGTGGTAAGGTTGATCCGTAGATTTGAAAAGAATGTTGTGTACTGCAAGGTTCAGTGCACGGCACTCTACATTTTTAATATATCATGGAAATATCTCGATTAACATTGCCTTCCGTGACTTGGTAAGGTTGGTCTGTAATTTTGAATAGAATGTGGTGTACTGCAGGGTGCAGTTCCCAGTACACTACTGTTTTTTTTTTTTTTTTTTTTTATATATATATCAAAATTAAATAACAGAAGATGCTCCAAAGATGGAAAAATTATCCACTGGACCACTGGTCTTATCTCATTACCTACAAAGTAGGCACCAAAACCGAGTTCAAACCCCTTGCACGAATGGTGCAGTGCTGTAAGACCTCATTTGACATCCAGAACCGGTCATGAGAAACGGAAATACCATAATTTTTTTTTTTTTTTTTTTTGAAAAATTGTACCCAAAGTTCAAATTCCTTCATATCTGCTGTGATGCGACGGTGACAGTGTATCTTTGATAAACCACATGTAGCATTTATAAATTGCCCACAAAATGGACTCCCTAGTACCAAGCAGGAAACTTTCAAGATAACATATGAATCGTCCCTCAGAAACATGTCTAGCTACCCAGAATTCCAAAAAAGTAGCGACAGTCTCGAAAGTCTGGCGTGCTATGCTGCAACCAAATGGCATTGCTTAAACAAAATAAAACTTCCCGTCAAGCTTGAAACTGAGCTGATCAGAGTCTAAAGGAAAGACGGGTAATAGCCCAAATTTTCCTTTTATATCGGAATTTACCAAAAGGCAACCACAGCCTTAAGCTTGAACCATTTGCACAATATAATATACAAGACCTAATGGTGATATGTGCAGAGTTTATAGCGGACAAGAGTCAAAAGGTCCAGCCACTCTGTCTGCTTTAACTTTTTTTTTTTTTTTTTTTTTACAATGTCTGGCTTGATATTGGCAGACTCATATCGAATCAGATGAGGTTTGTGGCTTCAAATATGTTTTGAAAGTTAATAAAATTACCTTTAGAAAATATATTGTTTGTGGTCATTGAATTCCCAATATATGTTTAATTGACAGGTTACTATCGATAATACCGGTATATCACACCTGTGATTCAAGCGGCTATGTCCGGCTCAAAAGTAGGTCGGGTGTTCATAAATAAACTAACATTTGACAAACACATGGTCATTTGCATATTTAAAAATAACATAGCTGGTCAGCCGAGCCGTCAAGCTATCCCGCAATGCCTGCGCTGTTTAACTCTGACAACCCAAACTGACGCTATTATACCCGAAAGTCGAGGCATAATCCCTTCAAAAATATAAAGAAAATTCTAAAAGCGCATTTACTTAAAAAATGGTATTTTAAGTTAATTTAGCGTTACACAATGAGTGCCAAAGGTCATGACCCTTGTGGAAATTCCCCAGTCAGTTTGTAAATATCGGCCAACATCTTGTCTACAATCTATCTACAGATAAATTCCCAAGATTTGCACTCAAAATAAACAGATACCGGGCGTCCCTGTGGTACAAAATATATAAGGACAGTCGGCGTGAAGTCAATTCCACTGAGGTCCGCCGTTTTCGGAGGTGCAAACAAAGGTATTCTGGTATATGACCTTACCAAATGTACACAAGAAATATTTTCAATCAGTCCCACACCTCTGGCAAAGATTTTGCTTTTAAAACTGTTCAAAAATGATCAAATTTTAGCAATAAAAACCGAAGTTGTCACCTCCACCAAATGAGAAACTGGCGGGAAAGATATCCGTTCTTTGTTTCTTTTTACTGAAGAGTTCCCTGCCGACCGTCCTTATATCCGAAATCATATTTAGCCCTTTAATTTCTTCGCTGCATACTATTTATCTTCCATAATAACATTTTTTTCCCAAGCTTTATAAGGTACCAAAAACTCGCAGGGCCACCATTGTCAACCATGTATATTTTGCAATTAAAATGGCGATTTTTATGCCGCCGTAGTGTCACTTTTCCTAATATTTTCGTAACGGTGAACTGTCTTAGTTGTCACTTTTTCCCTATTTAGTTGTACCTCGTCACTAACGCATTTTATCATTTCCGGTTGCAAAACGAAAGTACCGATAATATTATTGTTGTTCGAGGTCAACCAATGGAAATTCTTATATTATAGCTAAAGGAGACCCTCTTCTTCTTTTATTATGAAATATATCTCAACCGAGTCCCGACAACTTTCTCTTGCTGGATTTTTAGTTTTAGATTCCTCTTAAAAAATACAACTGTCTTTTGCTGGATTTGAAAACGGAAAAGGAAGGTTTCCCTGAGCATGCGCAAGACGCCAAACCATAGTTTGGCCCTTAAGACGCTTGACTGCTGAATAACAAACACGGTGCAAGCGTCCAGTAACCTGGACCAACTGTCATGGTGGATGACGAGATCGAAATTGCGATCAGACATTGTTTAAACCTAAATAATGAGAGGTCGAGCCACCCTGAAGCTGCAATCATGACACATTAATGACAGTCCATTCAATTTGTTCGCACCAAATAAATGGGATTATCATTTAGTTGATAATCCCTATTAGTACGTAGCAATGTAAAATGGCCACCTACATAAATCCTGCCAATCATGCCCCTGGCTCCAAAGAATGAGGGAAAAAAAAAAACGTTAAAAATCTTCTTAAGCTCCCATAGCTCCCATAGACTTACAATGGGAAAAAACTTTAAAAATCTTCTTCTCTGAATCCACAAGGCCCAAAGCTTAGGTATTTAGTATGTAGCAATGTCAAGTGGTCCCCTACATAAATCCTGCCAATCATGTCCCTGGGTTCCAAATTGGCCACGCCCTGGGGCTCCTTAGCTTCCATAGACTTATAATGGGCATATAGCTTCAATAATCTTCTCTGAAACCATAAAGCCCATAGCTAAGATATTAGTATGTAGCAACGTAAAATGGTCACCTATCTAAATCCTGCCAATCGTGCCCCTGGTGCTCATAAGCTCCCATAGAATGGGAAAAAAACCCGTTAAAAATCTTCTTCTCTGAATCCTCAAGGCTCATAGCTTGGTTATTTAGTTGGTAGCAATTCCAAGTGGTCCCTTACATAAATCCTGCCATTCATGCCCTGTGGGTCCAAATTGGCCACGCCTCAGGACTCCTGAGCTCCCAACTTTCAAATAAGTATGTGTTTAAAGCCAGTTTGCCAATCAGGATTAAATTTCATGTGAAGCATTATCAGTTAGTGGGAAAAGAAGCATAATGTTTGGGGCGGATCAAATGGAAACTCTTGCTGCAATGGCAACATATAACTTCCATAGACTTATAATGGGAAAAACATAAAAAAATCTTCTTCTGTGAAACCACAAGGCCCAGAGCTTAGATATTTAGTATGTAGCAACGCCAAGTGGTCCTCTACATAAATCCTTCCAATTGTGCTTCTGTGATCCAAATTGACCATGCCCAGGGCTCCTTAGCTTCCATAGACTTATAACGGAAAAAAAGCTTCAAAAATCTTCTTCTCTGAAACCATAAAGCCCATAGCTAAGATATTTAGTACATAGCAACGTAAAATGGCCACCTACATAAATCCTGCCAACTATGCCCCTGGGGTCAGAATTGGCCAGGCTCTGTGGCTCTTAAGCTCCCATAGACTTACAATGTAAAAAACTTTAAAAATCTTCTTCTCTGAATCCACAAGGCCCAAAGCTTAGGTATTTAGTATGTAGCAATGTCAAGTGGTCCCCTACATAAATCCTGTCAATTATGTCCCTGGGTTCCAAATTGGCCACGCCCTGGGGCTCCTTAGCTTCCATAGACTTATAATGGGCATATAGCTTCAATAATCTTCTCCGAAACCATAAAGCCCATAGCTAAGATATTAGTATGTAGCAACGTAAAATGGTCACCTATCTAAATCCTGCCAATCGTGCCCCTGGGGTCAGAATTGGTCACGCCCTGGTGCTCATAAGCTCCCATAGAATGAAAAAAAAAACGTTAAAAAGCTTCTTCTCTGAATCCTCAAGGCTCATAGCTTGGTTATTTAGTTGGTAGCAATGCCAAGTGGTCCCTTACATAAATCCTGCAATTCATGCCCTTGGGGTCCAAATTGGCCACGCCTCAGGGCCCCCAAGCTCCCAATTTTCAAATCAGCAGATGTTTAAAGCCAGTTGGCCAATCAGGATTAAATTTCATGTGAAGCATTATCAGGTAGGGGGAAAAGAAGCATACTGTTTTGGGGCAGATCAAATGGAAATTCTTGTTGTCATGGCAACATATAACTTCCATAGACTTATAATGGGAAAAACATAAAAAAAAATCTTCTTCTCTGAAACCACAAGGCCCAGAGCTTAGATATTTAGTATGTAGCAAAGTCAAGTGGTCCCCTACATAAATCCTGCCAATTGTGCCCCTGTGGTCCAAATTGACCATGCCCGGGGCTCCTTAGCTTCCATAGACTTATAATGGAAAAAGCTTCCAAAATCTTCTTCTCTGAAACCATAAAGCCCATAGCTAAGATATTTAGTACGTAGCCCCGTAAAATGGTCACCTACATAAATCATGCCCCTGGGGTCAAAATTAGCCACATCCCTGGGCCTCTTAAGCTTCCATAGACTTGCAATGGAAGAAACTTTAAAAATCTTCTTCTCAGAATCCAAAAGGCCCAGAGCTTAGATATTTAGAATGTAGCAACACCTAGTGGCCCCTTACACAAATTCTGCCAATCATGCCCCTTGGGGTTCAAATTGGCCAACCCCCAGGCTGCTTAGCTCTCATAGATTTATATTGGAAAAAAGCTTATAAAAATTTCTTCTCTGAAACCAAAAAGCCCATAGCTTAGATATTTACTATGTAGCCATGTGAAACGGTCACCTATATAAATCCTGACAACCATGCCTCTGGGGTCAAAAGTGGCCCGGGGCTCATTAGCTCCCATAGACTAAAAATGGAAAAAAAACTTTAAAAATCTGGTTCTCTGATCATAAGACTCAGATCTTAGATATTTAGTATGTAGCAACGTCAAGTGCTCACCAACATAAATCCTGCCAATCATGCCCCTGATGCCCAAAATAGCCATGCTCCAGGGCTCATTAGCTCCCATGGACATGTAATGGAAAAAAACTTCAAAATTCTTCTCTGAAACCATAAGGCTCTGACCTTGGATATTTCATATGTAACAATGCTAAGTGGTCACCTATATAAATCCTACCAGTGATGCCCTGGGCTCCAAGTTGGCCATGCCCCAGGGCTCATCTCCCACTTGACTTACCATAATAATAAAAACAAACTTTAAAAATCTTCTTCTCTGAAACCATGAGGCCCAGAGCTTAGATATTTAGTATGTAATCATACCAACCATGTCCCTAGGGTCCAAATTTACTACGCCATGGGGCCCATTAGCTCTGTAGAGGCCTCTGTGGTGTAATCGTTATGCTACACACCCAATAAACCAGGGATTGCAGGATAGATCCTGGGCTTCTCCAGACTTCTGGATGAGTCTTTAAACTGAGGTTCTGTCAAACACACCAAAACTAAGACACACTCACTCATTAGCTCCTGTAGACTGATAATATGAAAGAAATAAGAAATCTTTTTCTGATTCTATATGGCCCTGAGATTAGATATTTAGTATTGTTGCAACGTCAATAAGTCACCAACATAAATCCTGCCAGCCATGCCTATGGCATCCGAATTGGCTACACCTCTTGGCTCATGATCTTCCACTGATTTATAATTGGAAGAACTTCAAAAAAAATCTTCAGCTCTAAAACCATGTGACAAACATTTTTCTAAAAAATTTCCTCAGGTGAGCGGTTAGGCTCATTGAGCCTCTTGTATAGGGAAATCCTTTAAACATCTTCTTCTCTGAAACCATAGGGTCCAGGTCTTTGATATTTGGTATAAAGCTTCATCTAGTGGACCTATACCAAGATTGTTCAAATTATAGCTTGGGTCCAACAATGGCCCTGCCCCAGCCCCCACTGATTTTACATAGACTTACATAGGGAAAATCCTTTAAAAATCTTCTACTCTGAAACCGCTGGGCCCAGGTCTTTGATATTTGATATGAAGCTTCATTTAGTGGACCTTTACAAAGATTATAGCCCTGGGGCCAAGAATGGCCCTGCCCTGGGTCCCACTGATTTTACATGTGCTTGTATAGGGAAATCCTTTTAAAATCTTCTTCTCCGAAACCATATGGCCCAGGTGTCGGGTAAAAGCCACAAAAAATTGGAAGCAACGTCTTCAAAATGACCTAAATAGTGTTGACGGGGACGTTAAACCTCAAATCAAACAACCAAACAAAACCATGTCTTTTCCTATATGCGTGTTGTCTGTCTGACAAAAGTTTATGTTCATCCAAGTTGGCCATGATGTCTTGAGTAGATTATATTTTCAAGCAATTTACACAGGTCACAGATCAGGGACACCAGGCGATTATCACGAGCAAGAGCACTATCGCCTTTTTGAAGAATGGGCAAATGTTCGCTAGGAGCCTTTCGATCGGGATTCCACGTGTATCGAGTGACTGTTGGAATAGATGTGCAAAAACAGAACCTAACTCATTTGCTAGTTCCTACAGGACTCTAGGATGAAACTAGATGGATTCAAGCCTTTAAGTAACGTGATCACTCCCGCCGATGACACCACAATATTATCCCTGAAAGGGGCCGAATTTCCAGTAGTGGAACATCCTTGAACTCAGTTTTATTAAACGCATCATTGAATTTCTGCCCTTTCAGAGTCAGCAATTTAGAAGCCTCCGTAGTGTAGTGGTTACGCTACTCGCCTTGAAACCATCATGCCATGGATCGCAGAATCGACCCCGGGCTTCTCCAGACTTTCGGATGAGTCTTTAAACCGAGGTCCCGTCTCCGTATGACCTTAGCTGTTGGTGGAACGTAAAACTCGAACACTCACTCACTCAGACTCAGAAACCCTGTTCCCTGCTCGTTTATTAAGGGACGGGATACCTTGTCTGTCTTTCTCCTGGCTATTGATATATCTGTAGAAGACCCTGGGATTTGTCTTTACATCACCTACCAAGTTATCTGAAGCTGCCTGGTACTCCATACACCTCAAGTAGAGTACTATATGGAGTAAAACTGTAAAAGCTAGAAGCCACATACATATGCTGATTTTTTTTTATGTCATTCTTAATTTCTCGTCTCAAGTTTTCAAATTTTGCCCAAGATTATATCCCCACTTTGAAAAAGGGTGGGGTATACTGGTTTACATCTGTTCTTCAGTCCGTCCGTGCGTTCTTTCGTCCGCTTTTTTTCGTCAAAGATTTCTTAAAAACCATGAAAGCTAGAAACCTCAAACTTGGCATACTAAGCAATCATAATGAGTTATATCGTGTAAGATGTAATGGGCATTATCCGCTTATTTGTTCATCCGTTCTTTCCTTCTCTTTTCTCTTCAACTCACCGGGATTCTATTTCCGGTGTCAATGAACTGTGATACTCATAGTTGACACATTGTCTGTTGGAGTTTATCGATACGCCAAGCTCACGTGGACACATTGGTTTGTTGGGGTTTAAATGATACACCAATCCTTGCGGGTCGTCTCCGGGGAAAGGGAGAAAAGAGAAAGAAGATATAGTAGAGGAGATGAAAGAGCGGGACAGGGATGAAGACAGAGGAATAAGAATGAAAATGAATATTTGACGCAGAAATAAGCAATTTAACGCAAGGTGTTTTTTGTCCTTGTTTTTTTCATCAGACAATTTGGATTATACGGCCATTAAATACTACATGACATTTCAAGGATGTCATGTCATAATGAGAAGAATGAATATATCTCCCTGTGATGATGGGAGGCAACTTTTGAAAACCCTTGTCAATAAGAGACTACTTTTCAAAGAAAAACGATTTTGCTCCTGAGCAGCAAACCCTTTACTTGAAGTGTAAACCCTTTTGTTCGAGGGACTGAATTTAGAGGGAGTAGGTTAAGGACAAAGTCTGCAAAGTTGCCTTCCTTGTAAAAATGACAGAAAATATGTTATGCGTATCCGTCCCCCCTCCCCCCCCCCCCCCCCCCACACACACACCACCACACACACACACACACACACACACACACACCACCACCACCACCACCACCACACACACACACCTTTTTTTTAGTACATCACAACCTCTTTATAAGGGAAAGGCAGAAACCCTTTTAGTTAAGCAGTCGTTTTATAGCCAAACACACAATGTATAGGTTATATAGAACAAGGATTCCACCGGATGCTATGTCGCTGTCGCGCCTATAGGAGCGATAAGCCCCCAAATTTAGGCCAAGGTCCAATATGGATGCCTGTCGAAAAGTTGGCATCCTTAGAGACAAGTTTGTACTGAGTATCATTAATGAAGCTCTTATAGTTTTTGAGAAATGGACTCTTACATAAGTGTGAACTATATGCAATAGTGTACAAAGTCAGTAAACCATGAAATGTAGGTTAAGGTCAACTATGGATACTTGCATTAAATTTGCCATCCCTAGATGCAAGTTTATACCAAGTATCCAGCCCCCGCCCATAGGGGCTTGAAGAAATATATGGGCTGCATGATGCTTCCACGCAGAGCTAAATCCGGCCCGCACACTAGTACTGGTAAACCGCTAAGAGGATCTAAGCCTGTCCAGGAACCGCGGTGCGAGGCGGACCGTCCATGCTAATAAACCCTATTGGGTTCATTGGGCGACAGGGCTTGAGTTGTCATTTCATCTCAATGTCGGGTAAAAGTCCCACAAAATTGGAAGCAACGTCTCCAAAATGACCTTTACAGTGTTGACGGGGACGTTAAACTTCAAATCAAACAAACAAACAATATACCAAGTATCATTAATGAATCTGGTTAACGGACTCTTACATTAGGGTGAAAGCAAATGTTGACGGCTTGACGAACGGACGGAAAACCGCATTCCTATTTTGCACCATGCGTATCTATACATTTTTTTGATCACGTGCTACAGGTGTTTGTTTGTTTGAGTTTGGTGTTTTGCCTCCGTCAACACTATTTAGGTTATTATGGACACTTTGGCTCCGATTTTGTGGGACTTCTACCCGACATTGAGATGTAATGACATCTCAAGCCCTACTGTCCAAAGAAACCGCTAGGGTTAAGGAACGGCCCGACTGGCACCTCCCTGCCTCGGCAAGCCTAGACCTAAGCGGTTTACCAGTGCTCATGTTCGGTCGGCTTCAGCTCTGCGCGGAAGCACCATGCAACCTTTCCCCAAGCCCCGATTGACGGGGGTGCGTGTTACAGGTGTATCCAAAACCGAGTTACATGATTAGGTTGTGCTGTATTAAGTTCAATAACTTTGTGAACGCTCTGGTAATCTCAAACAAATGAACGTTTTTAGTAACTTGATGACATGGGAGCTCAACCATTAAATCTCGAAACAAAATATCATGTATCGATTTATCCTACGGAGGTACACTCTTATCATTATGCGCTTTCGAACATTTTTTGACAACAGCCTGCCTTAGGGTGCTGGTTAGCGCGCAGCCAAGAACGACGGCGCTGAAGTGGGGGTCTTTCCTCATCTTCATCCGATGGGGCTGCTCTTTCTATCATCGTGTAGATCATGACCAAACCTAACTATACTACAGTGCGCCGTTTTACTATTTAATCCATATTTATAGATAGCTATATTTCGATTTATGGATATCATTAATTCAGATTGATTTATGGATATCCATAATTTGAATTATGGATATCATTAATTCGAATTATGGATATCCTTTAATAATTATCCATAAATGATTATGGATATCCAATTATGGATATAAATAATACAATTTATCTATATCCATATATACAATTATGGATATCTATAAATAGGGAATAAGTAGTTAAACGGCACCCCATACTATACAACCTATTCGACCAGCGCCCACTTGTTTCTTTTCAGTTTGCATATGCACCCGGTCTGATCAGAGTCTTTGCTTAGCCCAGAGATTACTGAAGAAACGCGTATGCGCAGTCTGATCTGAATCTTGACTTTTCGAACATGTTCAAGGTCTTATCGCCGATAATATTGAGCCGGCGCACGACATAATCTTCGAAGACCTGCGCGAACAACGAAGACTCTGATAAGCCTGTGCGTACACGCTGTCTGATCATAGTCTTGACTGCTCGCATGAAACCTCTCCTTAAAGAGCCCAATGCGATTACGCTCAATAAGATAAAACACATCATTGTGACATCTAAAGGGTTATGCTTCTGGCGAAAAATTAATATATTTTTCTTATTGATATGCCAAACATAGGTTGTTGGTACTCGCTAGAACCGCCTCGTGAAGGCGGTTCTATCGAGTACCCACAACCTATGTGTTATAGCAGAAACAAGAAAACTAATGATTATCTCTGTAAACTTCCAATTACGGGCCTCCGTAGGGTAAGAGCGCTGACTCTAAATCATTAGGTTTTTCACCGCTGCGGTTCGAGTTTCGCACCGGGTCACATGTGAGACTCCAAGTTCTGCAACTGAAGGTCATGTGTTTTTTTTTCGGATACTCTGGTTCTCCCCCCCCCCCCTCCCCCCCCCCCCCCCCCCCCCCCACCGCCACCCCCAAAAAATCCAATTTTCTCTATATAAAATGGGGTTTAAAGGGGCGTTCTTTTCGCGGAATTGCTAACGTGCTGGCTGAACAGACTGAGCAGATGCAAAGGCTGCATCGCAATTTTGTTGGCCGCAAAGTTCTTCTTGGGGGTTTTGTAAGGTACCGATTCAAAAATGTAAAAACGAAATCAATAGTTCGGCATAAAAAATGATTTAAAACAAAGGCAACATAATAATTAGTTGTTACTTATTGGAACCTTGGATTATTTAGACAAGAGCCAACTTTTGTCTCTGCTGTTAACGGTAAGCTCGAATGGTACATACACATGTACTGCGATGCGTATCTAATACAGAGGGCCCACGGCCCCAGCCCATCGGGGCTTGAAGAAATAGATGGACTGCATGATGCTTCTACGCAGAACAGAAACCGACCGCACACGAGTACTGGTAAACAGCTTAGAGGATCTAAGCCTGCCCAGGCAAAGCGGTGCGAGTCGGCCCGTCCATGTTTACTGACCTACTGTTTAATCCGACATGACCCATATTCGAATTTGAACAAGATATTGCCAGGATGATAATTCTGAGCAAGTTTGGGGATGACTGGACCAAAACTGTGGCCTCTAGAGTGTTAAAAAGGATTTCTATGATTTGTCCTTCTGACCTCCTTTCTGACCCGACTTACCCTATATTCGAACTTGATCTAGATATTGTCGAGAAGATGTTTCTGGGAAGGTATGATGATGATTGAACTAAAAGCGTAGGCTTTATAGTGTTAACAAGGTTTTTCTATGATTTGACCTACCGACCTACTTTTTCACCCGGCATGACCCATATTGAAACTTGACCAAGATAGTGTAATGATGATCATTTTGAGCAAGATTGGTGATGATTGTACACAAACTGTGACCCCTAGAGTGTAAACAAGGTTTTTTTTTGTGATTTGACCTACTGGCCTACTTTTTGATCCGACATGAACCATATTCGAACCTGACCGAGTTATTGTCAAGACAATCATTCTGGACAAGTTTGATGATGATTGGACCAAAAACTGTGACGACCTCTAGAGTGTTCACAAGGTTTTTTCTATGATTCAACCTACTGACATACTGTTTAACCCGATATGACCCATATTCAAACTTGACTGTGATATTGTCAGGCTGATCATTCTGAGCAAGTTTGAGGATGATTGGACCAAAACTGACTGTGGCCTCAAGAGTGTTTTTTTTATGATTTGACCTACTGACCTACTATTTAAACCGACATGACCCGTATTCGAACTTGACCAAGATATTGTCAGGATGATCATTCTGAGCAAGTTTGAGGATGATTGGACCAAAACTGTGGCCTCTAGTGTGTTAACAAGGTGTTTCTATGATTTGTCCTACTGGCCTACTTTTTGACCCGACATGACCCATATTCGAACTTGATCGAGCTATTGTAAGGATTATCATTCTGAGCAAGTTTCATGATGATTGGATTAAGACTGTGGCCCTTAGAGTGTTAACAAGGTTTTTCTGTGATTTGATCTACTGACCTACCTTTTGACCCGACATGACTATATATATATATATATATTCAAACTTGACCGAGATATTGTCAAGATGATCATTCCGAGCATGTTTGAGGAAGATTGGACCAAAACGGTGGCCTTTAGAATGTTAACAAGATGTTTCTATGATTTGACCTACTGGCCCATTTTTGACCCGACATGACCAATATTCGAACTTAACCGAGATATTGTCAAGACAATCATTCTGAGCAAGATTGAGAATGATTGGATCAAAACTGTGGCCTCTAGAGTGTTAACAAGGTTTTTCTATGATTTGACCTACTGACCTAATTTTTAATCCGACATGACCCATATTCGAACTTGAACAAGATATTGTCAAAATTATCATTCTGAGTAAGTTTGAGGATGATTGAACCAAAACTGTGGCCCCTAGATTGTTGGCAAGGTTTTTCTATGATTTGACATACTGACGTTCTTTTTGACCAGACTTGACCCATATTTGTTGTTGGCCGAGATATTGTCAGGATGATCGTTCGGGGCATGTTTGAGGATGATTGGACCAAAACTGTGGCCTCTAGAGTGTTCACAATGTTTTTCTATGATTTGACCTCCTGACCTACTTTTTGACCCGACATGACCCATATTCGAACTTCACCGAGATATTATCATTATAATGATCATTCTGACAAATTTGATGATAATTGGATAAAAACTGTGACCTCTAGAGTGTTAAGAAGTAAAGTTTACGCACGACGAACGGCGAACGGCAACGCCGGACATCTCACGGCCATAAAAGCTCACCATGACATTCGGTCAGGTGAGCTAAAAACTATAAGACCTTGATTAATGACACTTGGTACAAACTTTCATCTAGGGATGGCAACTTTAATGCAAGCATCCATATTTGACTTTGACCTGCATTTCATGGTTTACTGACTTTGTGAACTATTACGTCAACCATAGCTTTCGCCCTAATGTTCAATTCCTTTTCTCAATAACGATAAGGTTTTTTTTTTTTTGTTTTTGGTTTTGGTTTTACGGCCCTTTCAAGATTATTTCACTCATATCGAGTCGATCGTTAATCAGAGGCGAAAACCGGAGTACCCGGAGAAAAAGCACCTGATCTTCCGTTGCAGAACTTGGCGTCTCGCATCAGTAACGATAATAGCTTCATAAATGATAACTGGTACAAACGTGCATCAAGGGATACCAACTTTAACACAATCATCCGCATTTGACCTTGACTTAAATTTCATGGTTCACTGACTTTGTGAAGATTTCGGCCCCACATAGACTTCGGTGGAATTCTGGTTTATCTGGTAAATGTATGTTGCGTGTAATAGCGAGCAAATACAGCACAGCTTCACTGTGCAGAACATGGAATAGATATACCTTAATTATCAATAATCCCATTCACTCTTCCCCACCCCACCCCTTCCCCCGACTTTGCGATATGACTGACCATCAGTGCCTTGAACTTTCTCTTCTCGAACAAATCTCCACGGGAATAAGGGTGCTCTAGGCAATGAAATTCGACTGTGTTCACGCCTATTTAAATATACTGAGAATCCCCCCCCCCCGTCACACACACACACATACACACACCAAAAACGAAAAAAAAAATGAAAAAGTTCAGATGAAAAATTCTGATATTTTTCATATTTCTGTTCTGCTCAAAACAAAGATTGTGATGTTTTTGAGCAAAAATTGGACCAATTATAATGTATACAACTGTAAACCAAGTTTTACATAATAAGAGCGTCAAAATTATTAAATTATATAGGCGTATTTTCGTGATGTTGAGAAAAACTTTTTTGTTATGAATGCTCTGTATGCTGGATATTTGGGTTTTTTTAAATGTTTTTTTTTTCTTATTTTCCCAGTAAACAGGATTTGGCATTTCATGCAAATTGCTTGACATGTCAAATCCTGTTTTTTTTGTTTTTTTTGGGGGGGGCTGGGGTTTATATAAGGCCGCCAAATATAAATGATTTGTCGACTGCCGACCAGATGATTAGCTCAGAGAGGAGTGGTAAATGGTAAAACCTTACACTACTCATTTTCAGGTACATCAACATGTTCCCGCCTATGACATCTTCCCTAAGCCTAGATGCTTATCTGCTAAGATTTGGTCATCCGATACGAACCTTCAGGAAAGTCCGACAATCCGCGGAATCACGAGAGAATCGGCGATTACGGAAAAGAACAAAGACGTTTCTGATAACTCTTGTTGCGGAAGTACTACGTGAACGGCTTCGTCAAGCTGCAGAAGCCGACGGAAAGTCTATTCAAGACTATCTTCAGAAAAACCAGTGGAATATTTTGAAAGCGACCGGAAATAATCAGTTGCTAATCGACCTTGTCTATCCGAGGGTATCCGAATCATTGACCTTGTCTAGATGGGGTCCTCTTCTGACATGCTTAATACTGAGAGCGGTAAAATGTTTAACTGAGGAGGAACTCGCCGAAGTTAAAGTGGTAGATAGGTTATGCAGGAAATACATTACAAAATATAAGTGCAGTAGGCGTAAGGGACTAAAACAAGTAAAACAAGACTGGAAAACAGTATGTAGCTGTTCCCAAAAACTGGCCAATTCAGCAAGAAATGCCAAGCTGATTAAATCAGTCAGAAACTTTATTGATGAAGCTGCATTACAACCAACAGATAGTGATAAAAGACCGCGCTCGGCACCAGCTCGTATGAACAGGAAAGCGGAAGCTGCGAATATACCATCCAAACGAAGACCAGCCACAGCTAACTTATCACGTGACAAAATGGCGACCAATCGCACTGCAGATGAACAACTTCACTTGGATTTCTTACGACAACGCCAAATGAATTACCGCTCACCTAAACAGTTAATTATGCCAATAACCATCAACGAAATTATAGGAGATGACAAAGAGATTCTAGACAGCACAAAAGATGGCAGGGATATGAATGGTTTTACTCCGAAAATAAAGAAATGGACTGCGGAAAAATCGGTAGCAATTCGCAGTAAAAAGGTAGACAAAGCCGCTCTTGAGGCAAGAATAAGAAAATTTTGCGGCAGAATTCAAAGTCCTGTTCGGATTCCGAGAACAGCTGCTGACATTAGTCCCACACAAAAGCCCTTTAGATTAAAACCTCTAAAATTACCTTCAACGGCTCATACTTCAGAAAGAGGACTTGTCGCAAGTGCACTGCCACGAGTAGTTGTCAAAGGATCAGCAGCTGAACCATACCCGGAGAAAATGACATATACAAATGAGAAATCGCCCAGCCAGCAAGAGATACGTCAACCGGTTGTTGGTGAAAAGCACACCAGAACTCATTATCAAACGTCTAAAACTGTATCTTCAGGGCTACGTTCTGGTACCAGTCCAGATCCAATGCGAAACCGACCGGTGAAAATGTCAACAACTACCACGAAACAAGGTTTGAATGAACGTTTCTTTTTTTTTTTTCTTGGGGGTGGGGAGGGGGTAGGTGAGGCGCAGTTGTCATGTATCTTACGTCACGAGGGCGTCAAACTGATATTTGGAGCAGGGCCTCATGGAAGATTAACTATTATCATGTATGTGCTAAATTTACTTATCCTCTACAAATAAAGTCTTTACTTACTTTCTCAGTTACTCAGGTAAGGGAAGAGGGGGGGGGGGGGGGGGGAAGCTGCTATTTCTTCACTTTCATTCATTTTCCTCTTTCGCCCCTGTCCATTCTTTTTCATCTCCTCAGCTATATCTTCTGTCTATGTTCCCTCTTGAATAACCCATTACGAAACACGCCTATACAAATACATTGTAACCTTTATCGCCGAAAAAATGAAAATTTAGTGATGAAAAATTGCGATAATTTTCTAATTTCTGCTCAAAATATAGATGGTGGGTACTAGTGAGAACCGCCTCATCGAGGCGATTCGAACGAGTACCCACAATCTATATTTTAGAGCAGAAATAAGAAAAATAAGGTTTACCCCAGTAAACCCCAGTTTTATAAAATAAAAGTGGGGTTCAAGGGGTTCAAACTTATATAGGCATGTTTTCGTGATGCCACAATGGTTGACATGTCGTTCAACCCTAATACAATCTATCAATGAAAAATGAGGAACGTTGCGAGAAAATTCATTACAAAATGTGCTTTATAACACTGACTGATCTAAGCCTTCGCTGTCTGCATGAAATTTCAACCTCGAACACATTACGAAAACACGCCTATACAAATACATTGTAAATTTTACCACGGACACGAAAACTTAAAGATGAAAAATTGTGAATGTTTCTTATTTCTGCTCAAAATATAGATAGTGGGTACAGGAGTTCGTGTACCCACAATCTATATTTTAGAGCAGAAATAAGAAAAATAAGGTTTATCCCTGCACTCCCAGTTTTACTGTTTAAAATTGGGGTTCAAGGGAATCAGAATTATAAAGGCGTGTTTTCGTTATGAAGCAGGAATGGCGCTGGTTGACGTTGTAGTCTTAGAGACAGGTTTTGACGCGGCACTTTAATGATTTATTTGTTTAGATTAGACAGTCCAGTCAACCCTGTATTGGCATATCGAGCCGGTCAGTTTACCCAATAACACTCTTCTGGGTGGTCTCATTCTTTCTTCCAGTTTCGCCGGGGACACATACGGTGTACGTTATATAGACTCCTGATTTGCAGAATGAACGCCTACACCGTAATCATGTAATTACGGTACGGAAGGGGATGACTCTCCTGCACAGGGGGCCTCCGGTTAACATTCCGATCCGAAGGAGGGCGCGCTGCATGACATGTCAATGGAGCGTGTTCGGACACCGAAATGTTATCACCGCTGCCGGGGATCGAACCGGGGGCCTCTGGCATCAGAGGCAAGTACACTAACCACTGAGCTATCACGCTCCTGATGGTGGCACATAAGTGAATAGTCAGTACAGTGAGCAGAAACACAGACAGAAACTGACAACTGCTCTTCATGAAGGGAGGGAGTGAATGACCATAGAAAAAAATTATGACAACTTTAATGAATGTTTTGGTGTAATAGGACTATTCTATGATTCCGGAACAGATTAATTTTCTAATCTTTGTGATTTTAGTATCGACTTTGCTATTGCATGATAGAATTCAATGAATATATTACAACAAAATATTTTTGAAAACACTAGGTCATCTGGTTTTAGGAGACAAGACAGTTCCAAATTTCTGATTTCCTTATATGGTCATTTTAAAAATAAATACAATACATGTATTTTCAACATGTCGCTTATGATAAATTTGAAAATGCGTTTTAAAATTTTGTCAATATGGAACTTACGGAATGGCTTAGAGTCACTTTTGACTTTGAACCTTATGGACTACTTATGGACAGAACTTCAAGCTCCTGTGGTTAGAACCGCCTCACTGAGGTGCTTCGAACGAGCATTTCACACCCTATGTTTGCAGTATAAATAAGAAACAAATATCAGAAATGTAGCCATTTTGGAGATGTGAAAAAAATGCACTGTGTCGCACGGGTGTGTCATCACGATAACACGCCTATATAGTTTTAAACCCCTTGATAGTAAAACTGGGGTTTAAAGGGATAAACCTTATTTTTCTTATTTCTGCTCTAAAATATAGATGGTGGGTACCCGTTAGAACCGCCTCGTTGAGGCGGTTCTTAGGGGTACCCACAATCTATATTTTGAGTAGAAACAAGAAAAATATCACAGTTTTTCATCTGAAAATTTTCGTTTTTTCCTTGGTAAAGTTTACAATGCATGAATCGTAATGGATGTTTGGAGAAGGTATTATGTGATATGAATATATACCAATAACATGGGTAAACATCACTGTATTCGGCGATTTCTGCATAATAATTGGCTTTGTTAACTCCATTTAGAACAATAGTTACTGCAAATTCTTAATTGAGATCTGTGGCTGTTACACACGTCCATATTTACTGGCACACTAATACAACATTGTGTCATTTGACTTTTCAATCCTAGAACAAAAACAAGCTAAAAGTGGTTTGTTATACGTTTGTTTTCTTTCGGTGGATCGGATACCACGACGCACGTGCATATGTTATTGCGTTGCCAAGAACAGAGATTACATTGTAGCACTACTCGCTATAAATAGTACCCCTTAGAAATATGGTTGATAACAAAAGTCTAGAAAAAACTGAACATGTAAAGATATCAAATGCAACCTTTGTTGAGTCTTCAGTGCTTTTTTATATTCAATCCGACTTTTTGATTGCAATTGCAATTGAGGCTTCTACAAGAACACTTTGGAAATACAAGGGTTAAAGGGAATGCAGCCGTATATTTTCCCACCATTTATGCCGCCGGCCTCGGTAGCTCAATCGGATGCACGTATGACTGTTGATCAGGAGGACGTGGGTTTGATACCTGCCGGGGTCGGCAACATTCTTTCGTGGAGATTGATCATGAAATCTTTTCTGCGGCCATTCTCTCCCTTCCACTGATTCAAGAAGGGCAGTTGTCAGTCGTACGTATACGCCTGCCCAGGATAAGTGTGGATAGGTAAACTGGCCGCCTCAAAAATGACCTAAAATAGTGTTTCCTGGGCCGTTAAACTCCAATACAAACAAATAAAACCATTTATGCCAGTTGACATCTTTGTTCCTTTCATATAAATTGAACCCCTCTGAAGAAAGGTCTACTATTAAGCGTTACGAAAACACGCCTATACAAATGTATTGGAAGATTTTACCACCCAAAAAGGAAAATTTCCAGATAAAAAAATCTGATATTTTTCTTATTTTTGCTCAAAACATAGATTGCGGGGACTCGATAGAATCGCCTCGACGAGGCGGTTCTATCGAGTACCCACAATCTATGTTTTTGAGCAGAAATAAGAAAAATAATGTTTACCCCTGAAAATTATTACAAGGAGACCTTACGTTCAATTTCTTAGGTACTACGCCCACTATTAGAGGGGCCTATTTATTGCAAATTTAATCTCTTTTATAGAAGAAAACTACTGATAAGAGAGAAACAAGAGGACGATGATGGCCCTATAACGCTCACATGAGCTAAGAGATTAACATGTCTGTTTGTTTTGTTTGATTTGAGGTTTAACATCCCCGTCAACACTGTAAAGGTCATTTTGGAGACGTTGCTTCCAATTTTGTTGGACTTTTACCCGACATTGAGATGAAATGACATCTCTAGCCCTGTCACCCAATGAAACCAATAGGGTTTATTAGCATGGACGGTCCGCCTCGCACCGCGGTTCCTGGGCAGGCTTAGATCCTCTAAGCGGTTTACCAGTACTACTGTGCGGGCCGGATTCAGCTCTACGTGGAAGCATCATGCAGCCCATATATTTCTTCAAGCCCCTGTGGGCGGGGCCGTAGAGATTAACATGTAGGTCCCAGGGCGATGCAATATTTTGACCGGGGTCTATAATTTGAACAATCTAAGCAGAGGTCACTGAATGAAGCTTAACATCGAATATCAAAGGCATGGGCCTTCTGGTTTCGGACAAGAAGATTTTTAAAGTTTTCTCTATAGAAGTCTATGTAATACCAGTGGGTCCAAGGACGGGGCCATTTTTGGCCACCATGCTATGATTTGAACGATCAGGGTACAGGTCTATTAGATGAAGCTTCCTACCAAATATCAAAGACCTGGGCCTTCTGGTTTCAGACAAGAAGATTTTTTTATGTGTTCCCTATATAAGCCTATATAAAACCGTTTTTGGCCCCAGGGTTATAATTTGAACAACCTTGGTAGAGGTCCACTAGATGAAGCTTCAAACCAAATATCTAAGACCTGGGCCTTCTGGTTTCAGACAAGAAGATTTTTTAAGGTTTTCCCTCTATAAGCTTATATAAAACCAGCGGGCCCCGGTGCAGGAGCATTTTTCTCCCCAGGGCTATAATCTGAAAAGTCTTTGTAGAGGTCCAATAAATGAAGCTTCAGACAAAATACCATAGAACTGAGCTTTCTGGTCTTCACAATATAAGCCTGTATAAAACTAGTGGGCCCCGGCCTGGGGGTATTTTTAATCCCAGAGCTATAAATTGAACAATCTTGGTAGAGGTTCACTAGATGAAGCTTCATATCAAATATCAAAGACCCGGGCCTTCTGGTTTCAGGAAAGAAGATTTTTAAAGGTTTTCCCTATATTAGCCTTTGTAAAACCAGTGGGCCCCGGCGCGGAGGCGTTTTTGACCCCATGGCTATAATATGAACAATCTTAGTAGAGGTCCACTAGATGAAGCTTCATACCAAATATCAAAGACCTGGGCCTTCTGGTTTCAGACAAGAAGATTTTTAAAGGTTTCCCCTATATAAGCCTATTTATCACCAGTGGGTCCCGGCACGGGGGCATTATTGGCCCCAGGGCTATAATTTGAACAATCTTGGTAAAGGTCCATTAGATGAAGCTTCATACCAAATGTCAAAGACCTGGGCCTTCTGGTTTCAGAGAAGAAGATTTTTAAAGGTTTTCACTATATAAGCCCAAATGTCAAAAACCATGGCTTTCTGGTTTCTCTGTCTCTGGTCGGGCTCATCGGAGTCTTACTGTTGGTTTTCTTTTGCTCCAGCATTTCAGTGGTTTCTTGCTGTCGAGTCCTCACCGTTGTCTCACCTCTGTGGTTCTTTGATTTTTGTGTTCACGGAGATGTTGCACTGATGAGTTAGGAGGCCTTCATGCGGACTGAACAAATTATTTGTCTAAATCGCGACGGAAGTAAGGGCGAGGATTGTGGCCACGTAAAATCGATTTAAGCCCCCAGTGGAAATCTTCCACTGACCGTTCCAAGGCGGCTCTTCTGTGGCGATTTATTTATGTTGTTGTTTGTTACTTACTGTGTGTATCACTTGTGTCTTTTGGTTTTGGATGGCCATATGGCCATTTTGTGGGAAAGTAACTGTCCTTATGGCCTTCCTTTGTTTAGGTTTCCATTATGGTCTAGTCGCTTAATGTTTGTATTTCTTTCCCTTTGGTGTCTTTTATGGGTGGAGTAAGTTAATTGTATCAATTCCTGATCTTTGTTTTACTTCTACTTTTCAGACAAGAAGATTTTTAAAGGTTTTTCCCTTATAAATCTATGTAAAACAAGTTGGCCCCGGGGCGGAGCCAGTTTTCACCCCTGGGCAATAATCTTGGTAGAGGTCTACTAGGTGAAGCTACATACCAAATATCAAAGACTTGGGCCTTCAGGATTCAGACAAGAAGATATTTAAAGGTTTTTCCCTTATAAGTCTATGAAACACCAGTGGGTCCCGGCGCGGGGCCATTATTGGCCCCTTGGTTAAAATTTGAACAATCTTGGTATAAGTCCATCAGATGAAGCTCCATACCAAATATCAAAGATCTGGGCCTTCTGGATTCAGAGAAGAAGATTATTTAAAGGTTTTCCCTATATAAGCCCATGTAAAACCGGTTTGCCCCGGGGCGGGGTCGTTTTTGGCCCCAGGGCTATACTTTGAACAATCTAGGTAGAGGTCCACTAGATGAAGCTTCATAAAAAATATCAAAGACCTTGGCCTTCTGGTTTTCAGACAAGAAGATTTTTATATGTATTCCCTATATAAGCCTATGTAAAACCAATGGGCCCCGGCACGGGGGCGTTTTTGGCCCCAGGGCTATAATTTGAACAATCTAGGTAGATGAAGCTTCATACAAAATATCAAAGACCTTGGCCTTCTGGTTTCAGACAAGAAGATTTTTATATGTTTTCCCTATATAAGCCTATGTAAAACCAGTTTGCCCCGGGGCGGGGTCGTTTTTGGCCCCAGGGCTATAATTTGAACAATCTAGGTAGAGGTCCACTAGATGAAGCTTCATACCAAATATCAAAGACCTGGGCCTTCTGGTTTATGACAAGAAGATTTTTTAAAGTTTTTCCCTATATAAGCCTATGTAAAACCAATGGGCCCGGGCACGGGGGCGTTTTTGGCCCCAGGGCTATAATTTGAACAATCTAGGTAGAGGTCCACTAGATGAAGCTTCATACAAAATATCAAATACCTTGGCCTTCTGGTTTCAGACAAGAAGATTTTTAAAGGTTTTCCCTAAATAAGCTTATGTAAAACCAGTGGGCCCTGGCGCGGGGCCAGTTTTGGCCCCAGGGCTTTAATTTGAACAATCTTGGTAGAGGTCTACTAGGTGAAGCTTCAGACAAGAAGATTTTTAAAGTTTTTATCCTTTTTTCCCCTTTTTGTTGCCATGGCAACCAGAGTTTTGCATGGAATGGAGTTCTTTGAAGAACTTTGAGACAGGACCATACAAAGATCATTTCTGCTAAGTTTGGTTCAAATCCATCCAGTGGTTTAGGAGGAGATGTTGTTTAAAGGAAAATGTGAACGGACATACAGACGACGACGACGACGACGGACGGTGAGTGATCACAATAGCTCCGCCGGAGCCTTCGGATCAGGTGAGCTAAAAATGATTGAAAGAGTTCCTCTCCCTTGTAATCCATTCCCTGTCCCTCAGTTTTATATAAATCTTAATTTTCTCGACAAACATGAAAGCTATTTGATATGTATCTTGCATGAACTATCAATTTTTTTCATTGCATCATCTAAATTGTCAATAGTTTGTTTGCTATTTTCTCTTGAAATCGTGTTGTTTCGTTTTAATGATAATCTTCATGTTTTATTTTAGGTTTCAGTAACAGACAGATGAAGCAATTGTTAAAGAAAGCGATCAAACTACGACGTATTGAAGACATCGCTGCAAATTCATTAATGGGTGACAAAGAATCCATCGATGCTTTCTTTGTATACTTGGAGAAAACCAACACCACGACTCAGTTTCTAAAAATCCAGAACAAGGAGACACAGACGAACTTTGAAAAAGCTGATGGCAGTAAGGCACACTTATCATTTCTCCACTACTGCCTTTATGCCTATGCGGCTGATGACCAGGTCAGTGTTAATAACCCAAGAGAGTACATAATTAAGAAAGTAATAAGCGAACTTTCCTGTTGTCACCAGATACGACATGACACCAAAACAGATTGTTGGAAATGTGGACAAAAAGGTCTGGCAATGGAAATAGCAATAAGCTTGGGAAAACCCGAAATCTGCAAGCTGCTTTTGCATGAAGGTGTTCCGTACAAAGAGGAGCATTTAACAGTCGCAGTGAAAGCTAACAATATTGTTGAATTCAAGCAAATAATTGGCTATCTGAAAGACAACGAGACTTGGAATCCATCTAGCCCTTGCGTTAGGGATGCGCTTCACTTGGCACGTGTTTGTGAGACAAATGCGTTCGTTAGGGTTCTTCAGTCTGAGGGTGTTCCAGACAGGCCAGGGGTGACCTGTATGTCATGTTTACCTTGCTTTACGTGAATACGATCCATTAGGATAGCAGCCTTTCGATGTAGTGGGTTCTAGCTTGGCTCCAAGAATGACACTTTTTGATGAAAATATGTTCTCTCTCTCTCTCTCTCTCTCTCTCTCTCTCTCTCTCTCTCTGCAAAGATAACACTTTTTGATGAAAATATGTTCTCTCTCTCTCTCTCTCTCTCTCTCTCTCTCTCTCTCTCTCTGCTTCTACAAGCATACGTACACGTGTGGATTACTGCTCCTAACGAGCACAAACCATTTATGTATTTGAGGGACACATAAGGAAAATAAGTAAAATACCATTTTTATGACCACTTTTGACTGTTTAAAAGTATTCTTTCAGAACAACTTAAAAGGTTCGGAAGGTGGTCTCTGCGGTAGATATCACATAGATCAACTGCAACTTTTAAATGAGTTTTAGCGAGCTTGGCTGGCCTTAATAGCGGATTTTTACTGTTTTACAACTGTCCCCTGTTCCAGGGGTGCTCATTGCAAGGTGTACTCATGATGTCTACATATCCCCCGTGTTGTATTCAAAGTGTAGACATTTAGAAACTAGACATCACTTTGCCTTCATAAAAGGGTAGGCATTTTCGAATTTGCCATCATAACGATCTTTGGACGTCAGCTGCTATGAACATAGACGAGAAATACACGAGTGAAGTTTCTTTGGCGAAAAAAAAAATACTTGCAACATTCACTTGTGAGCATATCTATCTATCTATCTATCTATCTATCTATCTATCTATCTATCTATCTATCTATCTATCTATCTATCTATCTATCTATCTATCTATCTCTCTCTCTCTCTCTCTCTTTCTATCTATCTATCTTGAGTCGGTCACATTAGACTATTACCTCAGTTAGGTGGGTGGCTTAATTTAGAATTTGAGCCAGCGGACGACAAAACCTACAATAAAAAATGTGCGCCTATCGAAGACTCAGATCAGCCGGCGCATCCATATAGTCTAACAAGAGACTTTTCTTGCTGCATGAAGGAGCATTGGGCCCTTAGCTATCCTTAGAGCGCACAACGAAGACTCTGATCAGACTGCGCGGATGCGCAGGCTGATCTGGGTCTTCGTTGGTCGCACATGTCTTATTGTAGGTTTTGTCATGCGCTGGCTCATTTAAGTTTTTTGTGGGTGCGTGTGTGTTTTACGTAACTGGAACTATCTACAATCTGATTAGCAGAGGTATACTAACACCCATACCTCTGAGTTTCAATCTAAACTTACGGGCTTTAAACGCCTCTGTGGTCTTGACATCTAGCGTAGATGGGGGACGACTTTTCCAATGAGAAAACGTTCTGGAAAAGAAAGCTTCAGGACTTCACAATAGGCCTGGTACCCACGGTATTGTGTGTTATTTACTTTTGATGCCCTTGTTTCGGTTGAAACTGTGGCAAGGGTCAAGTATTTATCTTTATTAAGAGACATCACACTGGAGTGTATCTTACAAACGAAGGTAAGAGGACTTCTCACGACGGGCGTCAAGGGACAGCCACTCCATTTCGTTAAGCATATCACCGACGCTACTTTTATTTCGCCATCTCAGACAGATCTATCGAGCTGCCGTCATCTGTAGTACCTTCTCAACCGGCTGAATCTGAGGATGCCAAATGGGTGATGGGATAACCAATATTTTGTAAGCAACATCCTTTGTATGCCTCGATGCAAAAGCCAAATTACGTGAAGAAATCCTTAAAGATCGTCAGTGATGGTGATACCGAGCCGAGTTTCTCTGGCCTATTTTAAACACGAGCCAAGTTTCGATGGCAAATTTCACATAGGAGCCAAATTACATTGGCAAATTACACAATCTAGCTTATATGCCTCTGTCCTGTTGCTATCTGGTCTTAAAAGCTTCCCCTCCCTCCTCCCACCTACATCATGTACATGAGGTTAGACTATATTTTCATCAGTGAACAAGACAAAATAGTTTTTATTAATAACAGTAATTATTTGAGTTTTTTTAATTTGTTCAGAAGTCAAAAGATATTATTTCTGTTCAACTGAAGAGGTTGGATTGACTCAATGAACTGTAGATAGGTCTGTTCTTTTCAATCAAACAAGCTTTATTATATATAATTATCCTTTATAGGTTAGATCAATTGTTCATATTTTGATTTACTGGAATATGAATAAGCTGAATTTATCATGGGTTTTGAAGGATTTATGGAAGGTCCTATTTTGTTTGACAGATAGAAGAATTGTTGTACCAGACTGTGCCACCCACTCTCTCTCCCTGTATTTGGAGATTCACTGATTTTTTTTTTTTTTGATAGATGTCTTCGCAGTATATTTAAGTAGCTGCAACACCTGTAAATTGCTGTCAAAACAGATTAAAAGATGCAAAAGCTGCCGCTGCAGTGGGTGTGGCGAAGATCTTACTGCCAAAGTGACCAATCACATACCCCTAATAGGGGTATTATACACTGACACCAGGCTTTATTCCCAACGTGTGACAGTTTTATTTATCGGCAATCTAGATAGTATCTTATCATCAAGCTGTTACTGAAGGTGTCAAAAATGAATGCATCATAAAGACACAATTTGGAACCTCTTCACTATTTTGTGAGACAACAACAACAACAAAAAAAAAAAAAAAAAAAAAAAAACAGTGTAAGGTGCAAAGACTGTAATATTGAAGTTAGTGCTGTCATAGATTAAAATGCCTGGGGCTACAAAAGCCAGAAACTAATGCTAAGAGGCCACTTGGAGAAATATCTGAACCTGAAACTCTATCAAATGAGCAGCCTCCACCAAAGAGACCAAAACTTCAACAGACTAGTTTCAGTAGCTTTGGCATTTCAATACAAAAAATATTCAATTCACCACTTAATATTTCAATCAACCAGTATTGACCACTCCGGGAGTATTGAGCGGGGCGGTTTAAACCGGTTAAAACCGCCTCTGGTTTTGACCGCCCAACCTTGCCAGATATGGCACCAGAAGAATTTCCATGGCTTCGAGAAGAAACTTCACAATCTCTAACAAAGTCAACAGTGCCTCAGGGTACTTCTCTTGCACCGGAAGATGTCTTGAAACTAATTAGATGTCGGTGTCAGTCGGAGGAGCCGTGTTCATCATTGCGTTGCGGCTGTAACAAAGCCAGACTTGGGTGTTTTGTGTTCTGCATGTGGCAAGGGACAATTATTTGCAAGAACGAGCAAACAGTTTTAAGGAATGACTGAACAGTTGTACTGATTTGTTGAACTCTTTCTGAGTATTTGGCTGGTGTAAATGATAACATGCAAGCATATAGTTTTATGTTTGTGTACACCATTTTGAAGAATTTCCATTTCCAGTGTGGTTTCATGTTGCCTCAATTCAGGAAGGGACCCTTCTCATTACAGCCATATTGAAAACAAGCAATAATCATACAGTATGATTCTAATATTATATAGATGTATACCAGCTGCAAAGTTTGCATAGGATTATACTTTGTGATGTTTTCATATTTCATCTATGTTCAGTCAAGAATACTTGTCTAGTGTTGGATTGTTGTTTCGTTGGTGAAAGTTTTTTTTCTCCCCTGGGTTTAAAGAATGACAAAAACATTTGCTTGTCAGCCATCTTGAATGCATAAACATAGCTTTACACACTTAAAGGTTGTTATACACATCAAAATGTCAAATGAAAAAGTAACTATGAATAGTTTTGAGCCAACCAAACCGTAATTCAAGTTAAGTTTCATAGTTTTACGTAACATAGCAGCCTTTTTGGCTGCCATCTTAAGAGTCATTTCCCACAGTGAAGTGCCTGTAGTTTCTGCCTGGGTCCAGAAACACAAATCTGCAACAAAAGTGATTGTTTGGGGGCATTGAAAACCATATTTAGGTAAAAATGATATTTGGAAGCCATCTTGGACGCCATCTTGAATTTCTCAAAATGTTCAATGATGTCAGGGTGACATCACTTTGATTCTTTTAGGGGAATGTCTTGGCTATAAGAATCAGCCAAGAAAAAAAATTTGAACCCTATTTCCAGGTACCCACACAATATGCAGTTTTTCTGCTGGACTATTAGCTTCTTTGGAACATTTCGTACGAGCCAAGCTTTTTTACCAGTTTTACCTATGAGGTAAGAGTCTTTGGCAAATTACACACTCACGAATACCTTCTTTGGAATATTTCACATGCAAACCAACTTTCTTTGACAAATTCTACATTTTTTGTGCAGTCTTCTAAAAAGAATTACTGCACAAAAGTAAACTAGAGGGCGTAAGATTCGTTTGTTTGTTTTGAGGTTTAGCGCACCGTCAGCACAGCTTACTGTCCAAGTGAACACGAGAGGATGTAGGAAGTGCTGCTAACAGATTACTGCCCAAATACAATTAGAGGGCGTAAGCAGTGTTATATTACTGATTACAATGCTCACTGGAGGGCGTAAGCAGTTTTGTCTACTGATTACTGTAACGGGCCTCCGTGGCCTAGTGGATAAGAGCGCTGACTCTTAGTCATTAGGTCTCTCACCGCCGTAGGTTCGAGCCTCGCTCGGGCCACGTGTGAGACGCCAAGTTCTGCAACGGAAGGTCAGGTGGTTTTTTTTCGGGTACTCCGGTTTTCGCCCACCTCTGATTAACGATCGGCTCGATATGAGTGAAATAATCTTGAAAGGGCCGTAAAACCCAAACCAAAAAAAAAAATAAAAAAAATACTGATTACTGCCCGGATGCACACTAGACGGCGTAAGCAGTTCGTATACAAATAACTGTCCAAAGGCTCAGTGTTGATTAGGTCCCCCTCTCCCTCAGCTAATCTGAGGCTCTAGTTTTCTATCTGTAATGTAGTGCCTGTTTCGGTAGCTCGATTGCAGGGCGTCTGACTAATGATCAGGAGGTCGCCGGTTCGATACCTACCATTCTTTCATGAAGGCTGATCATGATTATTTGTGATCATTATCTTCATTCTATTTAGCTGATTGAATAAGTCTGGCAACAGAATGTGCACAGTACTTTTACATAATCCTGCCCAGCAAAGTTTGGTTTGGCAAACATGGCCTTAAAGTGTCGACGGGGCCGTTAAGTTTCACATAAACAAATATAATTTAGTGTGTTCTTAACTTCCAAATACAATCTTTAAAGCTTTACTTGGAGTAGTTCAGTGGCCTGCGCTGACGGTGGCCTGCGCTGGCGGTAGTATGTCAGCCCTTACTTCAGCATATAGAGCATGTTATATTTTCATCTGAGACAACTTTTAAGAACATTAACCCACTGTATGCAGAAAACGCCTAAAGTGGTTCCTTGGCAAACAGCGCAGGCCCAGATCAGACGCCGCAGAATGCGGCGTCTGATCAGGGCCTACACTATTTGCTAACAGAATTTTCCGTCAAAAATAGAATAAAAAAGAAAAAAATGGGCTTTACACCCCTTATATGACAAATGGACTTGGCCAACATATAGCAATGGAAGAGTCCACTAGCATAAAATGGGTTAAAAACCGTTAAAAACCAGATGCCAGTTGTTCAAAACTGACGGCGTCGTTGGTTAACGTATCGTTAAAACTTTGATCACTTATTAGGGCAAATATGCTAAAATTTTTACTGAAAAAAAATGTGATCAGCTTTTGCAGGTCACGTTTTCCAGCAAAATTACCGCTGTATTAGATATTTTGCTTACCATGTATTATACATTGTGCTTACCAGAATATGCTCTTCGCCCCACGTCCATCGGGGCTTGAAGAAGTAGATGGGCTGCATGATGCTTCCACGCAGAGCTGAAACCGACTGCACACGAGTACTGGTTAACCGCTTAGACGACCTAAGCCTGCTCAGGCAAAGTTGTGCGAGTCGGCCATCCATGCTTATAAAGCCTATTGGTTTCATTGGGCGACAGGGCTTGACATGTCATTTCATTTCAATGTCGGGTAAAAATCCCACAAAATTGGAAGCAACGTCTCCAAAATGACATATACAGTGTTGACGGGGACGTTAAACCTCAAATCAAACAAACAACAAACAAAAGCTTACCAGAACAGTTAACAATTTGACATCTAACGAGCTCAATAAGCTAACGATACTTTGAACAACTGGCCCCAGATAAATATACGAAGCATCACGAAAAAACGCCCACATAATTTTGACCTCCCCCCCCCCCCTCTCCTTGAACCCCACTTGTATTTAGTAAAACTGTGTTTACAGGGGTAAACCTTATTTTTTTTTTGCTCTAAAATATAGATTGTGGGTATTCGTTAGAACCGCCTCATCGAGGCATCGAGGCGGTTCTAACGAGTCCCCACAATATATATTTTGAGCAGAAATAAGAAAATTATCATAATTTTTCATCTTAAAATTTTCATTTTTTCGGCGGTAAAGTGTGAAATCTGTTTTGGTAATGTATTATGCTGTCAAAAGCACATTTAAAAAGGTTTCAGATGTTCATTGTATTGTCTTTTCTACACCCCATGTCTTCTAATTCTAGTAAGAGACAACCTATGGAACTGATCAAAAGTGGTCTTACAGACACCTTTTGAACAGTCAAAAAGGCGGTCTTGATATAGGACTTTTACAGAAAAATTCCTAATTTATGACCACTTGTTGAACGTCTAAAAAGTGGTCTTTAAGACTACTTATAAAGAGTCCCCCAAAAGTGTTCAATGGAAGAAAACACAAAGAAAGAAAACTTAACCCCTGTCCTGCTGAGCCCGGATATGCCTTATTTTTCAAACAATGAATATCCAGATCAGAAGAAGCCATCTGATCAAGATCTACATTGTTTGTCATTCAGATTGCGAATTTGTTCCATTAATTTGCTTCAAGTAATCTGAGTGGTTGATAATCGGTTGTGGGTGTGGCAGATTAAAATATTCAGCAGGACAAGAGTTAAGTTTAGTTGGTCAAACTGGCATTTCACTGTTTAGTAAAAATAGAGTGTGCTTATGTATTCTCAAGTAAAACGGAAAATCCTAACGGGCCTCCCTGGCCAAATTGATAAGTGCGCTGACTCTTAATCATTAGGTCTCCGACTGTCGTGGTTCGCGCCTTTCTCGGCCACATGTGAGGCGCCAAGTCCTGCAGCGGAAGGTCAGGTGTTTTTCTCCTGGTACTCCGGTTTACGCCCCCGTCTGATTTACGATTCGCTCGTTGTACGAGAAAAAATCTCAGTTAATGAGTCAGCGCACGACAAACCCTACAATAATGCTTGTGCGACCAGCTAAAATTCAGATCAGCCTGGTTAGTCTTCTCTGTTCGCATGAACCCACAATAGTCTGCGGGCTATCCAGCTCTTCCCATAGTTGGTGGGTGTGCAGTCTGATCCAGTCATAGCTTACTTTATCTGACATTTACCTATTGACATTCATCCGTGACAGTCACACTTAAACCAATAGTGTACCTATAGGCCTATGAGTGAGTGAGTGAGTTTTAGTTTTACGTCCCACCAACAGCTAAGGTCATACGGAGACGGGACCTCGGTTTAAAGACTCATCCGAAAGTCTGGAGAAGCCCGGGATCGATCCTGCGATCCCTGGTTTACAAGTCGAGTAGCGTAACCACTGCACCACGGAGGCTTCTATATATAGGCCTATGATATATACCTGTCGTGTAATCAATCGTGTTATTCGGCTGTGTGTGAAAACGCATTAACCTTTACGACACGGGGGACCGTGGTGTAGTGGTTACGCTACTCGCCTTGTAAACCAGGGATCGCAGGATCGATCCCGGGCTTTTCCAGACTTTCGGATGAGTCTTTAAACCTAGGTCCCGTCTCCGTATGACATTAGCAGTTAGTGGGACGTAAAACTCAAACACAACCGGGGCGGGGGGATGAGAGCAGGCGCTCATGTCAACAGATGTCTAGTTAATTTCGGACTGGCTATTTTTATAATATGAAAGGTGCTTTAATGAGGCACCGTTACTTAAGTACATGTAACAAGCGAGAAAATGAGATCAATAGTGAGTCATTTTGTACTTAAAACGAAATACAAAATATCATCGGTTCCCATAATATACCCGGCAAAAAAGTTCTGCACAACTGGGTTGTTTTCGACCTGTTTGCCTAAAACATAAATGTACAGTGTGAGTGAGTTTTAGTTTAACGTCCCACCAACAGCTAAGGTCATACGGAGACGGGACCTCGGTTTAAAGACTCATCCGAAAGTCTGGAGAAGCCCGGGATCGATCCTGCGATCCCTGGTTTACAAGGCGAGTAGCGTAACCACTGCACCACGGAGGCTTCTACACATAAATGTACAGAAAAAATAATTACACCACAAGACAATTTAATTCAATCCTGATAATAAACAGGAATCAAAACAAGAATATCATAACTGAGTCATGGGAGGCACATGGGGTAGGTTGTCAAAAATCACAGTTTCTGAACTGTAACTCAATAATCAATAACGGGTATAGCCACCAAGATTCACACGACACTCGTCAAGTCTCCACCAGTCTGTGTATATGATGCTGAGGAATCGCAGCCCTCTTGGAGTAGAAGTGTCTGGAAGTCTTGTGTGTTGATTGCTTTGTTTGTTTACAGCCCGAACAAGAATATCCCACAAATATTCAATGCACGCCAAGTCAGGGGACACGGGCGGCCACTCAAGTCTCCGCATACCATTCTGCTGCAGGAAAGCATCGACAATCCTGGCACGACGTGGTCTCGCATTGTCCTCCTGGAAGATGGAGTTCTGGCCCATCTGTCTGAGATACGGTACAACATGAGGCCTTAGAATTTCGTCAATGTACCGACGACCATTCAAATTTCCGGGCAATACGACATTGGCAGTTCTGCCATTAGAACTGATACCTGCCAAACCATTACACTGCCGCCGTTGTAAGCTGTTGTTGGTAGGGCATTAGGCTCAAGGTGCCTCTCCCCAGTGCGGTGCCAAACTCTGATCCGACCATCAATCTTCCGAAGACAAAATCTCGACTCGTCGGAAAAAAGAACTTCCGACCACTGCCGTCGGTTCCATCTGTCATGTCGTGCACAAAACTGGCGCCGTAGAGCCCTGTTCCGTTGAGAAAGCTGGGGCTTCATAGCCGGTTTTCTACATTTGAACCCCGAGGCTCGAACTCTGTTCCAGACTGTCTGAACCGAGATTCGACGTGCGCCAGGCCCCCGTTGTTGTCTCAACATTCTCTCCAGACTGGGACCATCAACAAAACGCCGCCTTGCTTTAGTTACCGCAATGTATCGGTACATTATATACATCATGTATTATACAAAAAAACAACAACTGTGGAATGCGGGGATATACGAGTACATAATTCTTTACTTTTGCTTGTGGGGACTCGTTAGAACCGCCTCTATGTGCTCTATGGGTTTGCTGTTCTGTATATTTTTTCGTACGTGTCATTTGTGTCTGTATTGCGTTCTTTACTTGGAATGACAGCCAATACAGCTTTGTTTATTTTCAATGCATGCCGTGTGCTGCGGTAGGGTGCTCTTCTTAATTAACAATAGTGCATTTTATACCTGTATCTTATTACCACTGGACTCACCGAGGATGTTTTCATATGGAATCATTTTGGGTCGATTGTGTGTCAACCGACCCAAAGTTACTAAGCCAAGAAGCTTTTCAGTGCTGATGTCCACGTGACCATCAATCCAGATAATGGTTATTTATAGAAAATAGCCGCGCTATTCTTGTCTCTGTGACGCTATGAAATGGAAAGCTTATTCTTGCATAAATACCTATGCGCATGGCTGTTTGAAGCCATTGTCAAATGAACCGAAAGCCGTGCTCAAACAGCAAAAACCATGTTCAAATCATGAAATTCGCGTGCTGTTTGAACATGGATTTTGAGCTTTTGATATCACAAGACGGGCCTTGCTTTGTATACGTTACGTTGAGCGACGTAACGTTATCGCCCTGAACGTAGCGTTTAAGGGTTCTATAATGACGTCACTGCGTGACAACGTCATTGTAAACAACATTCTGAACTGGCCGCCATTTTGGTTTGCCTGTCGCATTTGAAGAGTTTATATGGAATTTATATGGAGGTTTTGGGCGTTTTCGTCAAAATTTGTTGTCGGATTCGTAACTTCGATCACCCATGGTTATTTCATTGCATTAACATTTGCCAATGCATGAAAAACCATGGTTGATCCCTATATTGTAAAACACTGACTCGGAGCATGTGCTGGGATACTAGCAAACAGTTTAGACCCAGATCAGACGCCGCATAACGCGGCGTCTGATCAGGGCCTTCACTGTTTGCTTAGAGTACAGAAATTTAAGGGTTAAGCAAGTCTTAAATCCTCATTAAAGACTATTTTCCAGTCTACACTCGGACAGACGACCCACCAGTCCTGCTAGTGCTTTGATTTTGGACTTTTTCCATTGAGAGGTTGCAAGCACATCATTTTTGCAAGATTATTCTCCCTTGATCCGTCATATTGGAGACACCAGGCAGGTTTTTGTGTACATATTTATTCATTTTTGACAAATTATCCCATTGAAGGTGTTAATATGTGTCTGTGATTGTTCTTAAAGAACAAAATAATCAAGGTTAAGTCATAAGTTTCCTAGGGACAAGAAAGTTATTTACAAGGAAAGTACATTAAAAGTCTGTTGGAAATAAGCTTGGGTGTCTCCATCAAGAAAGATAACAGTAGGGGTGTGACGACATCTGCAACCCCTCAATTGCAAATATTTATATTACGCAGAAATGGGCGCCAAGCCCCTGCTACTTTAGTAGCCCGGCCTGCTTTGTATTAATTTAGGGCTAACAACATACGTTCACAGCACGGATATCACTTTAACAAGTCCGTGAAATGAACACCTCCGTCCGTAAACCCCACTTTATAGAGAAAATTTTGGTTTACAGGGGTATACACTATTTTTCCCAAGACATAGGTTGTGAGTTCTGGCTAGAGCCGCCACAATAAGGCGGCTCTAACGTTCACTCTGAATCTGTGGAAAAAAATAAGCCTGATATTTTCACCAGAAAACTTAATTATATATAACAGTTTTGGAGATTTGATAGACTGCCCTATTTTGCACGAATGTGTTATCGATCCTTACCACTCGAAATTAGATTTCACACGAGTTTCTGCCAGCTAAGTGACATTTCAAGCACAAGTCCGCAAACAGTTTGCAGGAGGCGTAAAAGGGGAATGGGAACACCTTCAAGGAGGGCAAGGCTTTCAAAAGTATTCTTGTCTCCCATCCTCAGGAGCAAATTCTTTCCTTTAAGAGTTGACCCCTTTTTCCGTGGGAAAGAGCTTATAGAAAAGTGAGCCGGCCTCGGTAGTTCAGTCGGATGCGCATCTGACTGGTGATCAAGAGGACGCGGGTTCGATGCCTGCCGGGATCGGCAACATTCTTTCGTGGAGATTGATCATGAAATCTTTTCTACAGTCATTCTCTCCCTTCCGCTGATTCAAGAAGGGCAATTGTCAGTTTCTGACGAAAGAATGTGCACTGTACTGGTTAACCGCTTACGTATAAGCTTGTCAAGGTGTGGAGAGGTAAACTGACCGCTCAAAATGACCTAAAATAGTGTTGACTGGGCCGTTAAACTCCAATACAAACCAAAAAAATTATAGAAAAGTGAACAGGACGTTCCGAAAGTTGTCTCCCTTTGAAAAATGGCGGACAAATCTGTCAGGTGTTCCCATTCCCCTTAACAAACATGATTACAGAGAAGCTGTAACAGAAAAAACAGTATGAGTGTGAACAGCTGACCACAGAAAACACATTTCCGCGAAATAGATTGGAATTTGTAGTGAGGTGTTTTACGATACAGGCAATTATTTTAGCGCTTAGCCAATCATACTTACCGCGCCCAACAAACGCGATAATTCGTAGTTTATTTACCACAAGTCTTTAATTCAGCCACTTATTTACCTTTTTAGGTTGCATGGTTCTTCCACGCAGAGCTGAAACTGGCCTCACATGAGTACTGGTAAACCGCTTAGAAGGACTAAGCCTGCTCAGGCAAAGTGGTGTTACCCAGACCGTCCAGTGCGTAAAAGCCTTTTGGTTCCATTGGGCGGCAGGGCTTGACATGTCAGTTGGAAATTGGAAAATTGCCTAAATAGTGTTGACGGGGACGTTAAACCTCAATTCGAACAAACAAAACAAAGTTTACCTTATCAACACAAGAAATGGTTGCCACATGGCTGCTATGACGCACCACCTTTGGGACCGTAAACATTTGTTCTAGAGAGGGATAGTACGAGCCACCGAGGGTTCTTCAAAGCACCGTGTTAGGGGGCATAATGGTTTTATAAAATAATGGTATGCTGTGTGTACTCATTAGAATCGCCTCAACGAGGCGGTTCTAATCAGTACAAACAACATACCTTTTCATGACAAACTATTCTCCTAAATGATCCTTCAAATCACGAAAACTCGTGTCTGACCCCCTTAAACCCCACTTTTACATAGTAACACTGGGGTTTACAGTGGTATACATTTTTTCTTATTTGGTCTCAAAAACATATATTGTGTTCTTGTTAGAACCGCCTCGGCGAGGCGGTTCTAACGAGTTTTCACAATCTATGTTTTTGAGCAGAAAACCAGAAGACCAATGGTCCTGGGCCGCTCACCTGAGTGCTGAGAGTTTCTGAAGGGTTTTTACCTTATATAGGCATGGCGGTCATATTGGTCATGTGGCCAAATTCATATTAATTAATTTTCATTTCTTTGTTCCTAAAACCTTTCATAAGAAATTTGGTTACAAATGGAGCAGTGGTTTCTGTGTAAAATTAAGTTGTAATTTTCATATCTGAACCCTGGGCCAAGGTCAAAGAATGACCTTGACCTTTAATACTCGAGTAGTTTCACTGACACATTCAGCTAACTGCATCTAACAATTTTCAGATCACAGGCTGCAATGGTTTCCGAAAAAATACACGTTTTTTTTTTTTTTTACTTTTTCCCACACGAATGTCTATGCGACTAAATTAGACTTTGGCGTAAATTAGGTCATGGCCATCAAGGGATCATCATTCGAGAAACCTATAATGGGCCAAAGTTCCCAGTGCTGCATACCAATTTTCATGAAAATCGGCCCATAGGTTGCGGAGAAGACTTCTGAAGTGTTTTACCCTTTATGGGCATGGTGGCCATATTGGTCATGTGACAAAACTCATGTCAATACATTTTCATTTTCTTGTTACTACAAGCTTTTCTATAAAAGTTGACCACAAACGGCCCAGAGGTTCCAGTGAAAAATAAATCAGAGACTAAAATAGTTTCCGAACAATACACAATTTTGACTTTTCCCATACAAAAGTCTATGCGAGTAAATTTGACCTTGGCCTAAAAAGGTCAAGGTCATTCGAGGGTCATCATTTGTACAAACTATGATGAGTCCGAATCCGCAGTGCTACATACAGTGATGTTTAAGGGTTTTTACCTTATATGGGCATTGTGACTATATCGGTCATGTGACCAAACTCATTTTAATAACGTTTCATCTCCTTGTTCCAACAGGCGTTTAAATGAAATTTGGTAACCACTTGAACGGCTTAGTGCTTTCTGAGGAAAATAATTTTTCATTTTTCATATTTGAATAACCTTGGGCCAAGGTCAAATTCTTGACATTGAATACTGATGTATGTATTTTCATCCACTTATTTAGCTACCGACATTTACCAGTTTTCGGATCACAGGCTGCAATACACAAACTTGAATTTCTCCCATACAAAAGTCTATGTGACCAGATTTAACATTGACGTAAAATAGGTCAAGGTCATCCAGGGTCATCATTTGAACAAATTATGATGGGCCTGAGTCCCCAATGCTACGTACCAAGTTTCATTGCTATCGATCCACTGGTTCCGGAGGAGAAAAACAAATTGATGGACTTTTACCGTATATGGGCATGGCGACCATATTGGTCATGTGACCAAACTGACTTTAATTAATTTTCATTTCCTTGTCCCTAAAGGCATTTACATGAAATTTGGTTACAAATGATTTAGTGGTTTCTGAAGAAAATAAGTTTAAATTTTGATATCTGAATGACCTTTGCACAAAGTCAAATAATGACATTAACCCTGAATACTGATCTAGTTTCATCCGCTCATTTAGCTAACTACATGCACCCATTTTTCAGATCACAGGCTGCAATAGTTTCTGAAAAATACCGTTTTTACTTTTCCCCATACAAAGTCTATGTGACCAAGTTTGACCTAGCGTAAATTAGGTCATTGTCATCTGAGGGTCATTATTTGAAAAAATTATGATGGGCCAGATTCCTCAATGCTACATACCAGGTTTCATGGCAATCGGCCCACTAGTTCCGGAGGAGATCTTTGAAAGGTTTTTACCATATATGGGCATGGCGGCCATCTTGGTCATGTGACCTGGACTCCGCGAACAACTTTTCATTTGACCCAGCCCATGGATGCTCCATATAAAATTTGACTTCAATCGGTCAATCGATTTCGGAGGAGATGTTTGAAATTGTTGACAGACAGACAACAGACAGACAGACAATAGACAGAAAACGGAGCCTTGCCATACTTTAAGCTCACCTTTGAGACTTCGGCTCCGGTGAACTAAAAATTTCAGAACTTTTTATCTGAAAAGCTTCCCTTTTTTGCCGGAAAAGAATCCACATGTTTGAATAGGCGTGTTTCTTAACAAGAGCTGCGGGAAGAATGATATTGGGTCTCAAGAGCCAGGTTGAGTCAACCATGGTAAACGAGCCATCGGTGGGTTTTGGAGTCTCGGAAGTTTCACTGTATTTCATTACGATAACACACCTGTTTAGCATAGTGTATTTTTACATCTCCAAAAATGGTTTCTTTTCTGATGAAAATCCGTGATAGTTTTCTTATTTATACTGCAAACAAAGTTTGTGGGTGCTCGTTAGAACCGCCTCATTGAGGCGGTTCTAACGAGTACCCACAACCTATGCCTTGGAGCAGGAATAAGAAAAATAATGTATACACTTGCAAACCCCAGTTTTCTCTATATAAAGTGAGGTATAAGGGAGTAGTCAGTTCACGGACTTGTTCACGTAATGTGCGGACATGTAGAGTGGCAACGGAGGTGGTAAAACAAAGATAAAACTGCAAATGAAAATTCCCATTTAAAACATTAAAATACTGAAGAACTAATACTGATTTCATCTGTTGTCTTTTGGCGCCCACCCATCGGGGCTTGAAGGAATACATGGGCTGCATGATGTTTCCACGCAGAGCTGAAACCGACCGCACACGAGTACTGGTAAACCGCTCAGATGATCTATGCCTGTCCAGGCAAAGCGGTTTAAGTCGGACAGTTCATGCTTATAAACCCTATTGTTTCATTGGGCGACAGGGCTTGAGATGCCATTTCATCTCAATGTCGGGTAAAAGTCCCACAAAATTGGAAGCAACGTCTCCAAAATGACCTTTACAGTGTTGACGGGGACGTTAAACCTAAACTCAAACAAACAAACCATTGGGTCTTTGAGAAATAGATCGGGCTGTTTTGTTTGTTTGATTTTAGGCTTAACGCCCCCGTCAGCACTGTATCTATTTTGGAGACGCTGCTTCCATTACCCGACATTGAGATGAAATGACATCTCAAGCCTTGTCGCCCAATGAAACCAACAGGGTTTATAAGCACCGCTTTGCCTGGGCAGGCTTATATCCTCTAAGCGGTTTACCAGTACTCGTGTGCGGTCAGTTTCAACTCTGCGTGGAAGCATCAAGCAGCCCATCTATTTCTTCAAGCCCCGGTGGGCGAGGAACGAGATTGGGCTGCATATATGGTTCTTCCACGCAGAACTGAAACTGATCAAACTTGAGTACTGGTAAACCGCTTAGAAGGTTTAAGCCTGTCCAGGAAAAGTGGTGCGAGTCGGACAGACCTTTAAACCCTAGAAGTTTCTTTGAGCGGTGGGGTTTAAGATGTCATTTCATATAAATATCCGGTAAAAGTTCCACAAGCTAAGCCTGCAAAGTTACCCAAATAGTGTTGACAGGGATGTGAAACCTCAACAGAAACAAACCTACCGATGAACAGCTAAGCAATCCCAACAATATATGAGCCGCTTCACAATACAAGGACAGTCACCGCATAAGAAACCAGACAATGTTTGGCCAAGCCTGCAAAGGCGACTAAATACATGACGTTTCGCATGATGTTCCCACAAGATCTCGCACCAAAGGCTGTGGTGACACTGCGCAACTGCGCATGCGCAGTTTCACCAGAGCCTTCGGTGCTCTCAGAAGCTGGCTCGTTTGAACCCAGTCACGAAAATATATGTCTCTCTGTTTGAAAATAGGTATGGCTTACATCAGCCTAGTAATATTAGAGATACATTACGAAAACACATCCCTGTGACTTGGTGCATTTTTCACATTTCAAATTGGCTACTCTATGATAAAAATTTGTACTATTTTCCTTATTTGTACTCCAAACATAGGTTGTGGGTGCTCGTTAGAACCGCCTCATTGGGGCGGTTCTAACGAGTGCCCACAACCTATGTATTGAAGCAGAAAGAAGAAAAATAATGTATACCTCCATAAACCCCAGTTTTCTCTTTTTAAAGTGGGGTTCGAGGGGTGTTCATTTTACTGACTTTTCACATGTGACGTGTAATTTTGTTTTCGCAAATTGCAAAACATGTTTTCTAACGACGTGGCTCGTAAAGGGAAAAGTGGCGTTTTCAGGGTTTAAATAATTTTCGTATTTAGGGTTCCAATTTAGTCGTCTTGTCTCTCCAAAAATAGCGATTGTTGACCTGTACTTTCTACAATCGCCAACGTGCTTCTAACAAAACCCATTACTGCAGCCGGCCCCCGCCCATCGGGGCTTGGAGAAATAGATGGGCTGCATGATGCTTCCACGCAGAGCTGAAACCGACCGCACATGAGTGCTGGTAAACTGCTTAGAGGATCTAAGCCTGCCCAGGCAAAGCGGTGTGAGTCGGACCGTTCATACTTATAAACCCTATTGATTTAATTGGGCGACAGGGCTTGAGATGTCATTTAATCTCATTGTCTGGTAAAAGTCCCACAGCATTGGAAGCAACGTCTCCAAAATGACCTTTACAGTGTTGACGGGGACGTTAAACCTCAAATCAAACAAACAAACAAACAAACAAAACAGAACAAAATTTATGTCCCCATGTCAATCAAAATGAATTAAAATGTGGCCGATACAGCCACAGACGCTGACTGTCCGCACCAAAAAAAACAGCATGCCCCACTCCGACTTCGATATGGCATATTTAATTTCCAGAACCACATAAAAATGCATAGTTTGTTTGTTTGTGTTAAGGTTTTACGTCCCCATCAACGCTATTAATGTCATTTTGGAGACGTTGCTATCGGTTTTATGTGGGGCTTTAACCCATCTGGTACCAAAAATCCAAAACGGGTACCCGGGCAAACAATGAAGGCCCAGATCAGACGCCGCGGCGTCTGATCAGGGCCTCCACTGATTGCTAAAAGTTCAGTCTTTTTCCAAATAAATGTTGATGAAAACACAACCTGACACCCCTAAATTTCGAAATGGACTCATGCTTTATATAAGGAGGAAGATTCCATTTGGTACAAAAAGGTTAACGGACATTGAGATGAAATGACATTCCAAAGTAACCGCTTGGGTTTAAGCGACGGTCCAACTCGCACCACTTTTCCTTGGCAGGCTTAGACCTTCTTAGCGGTTTACGAGTATTCGAATGTACAGCTGGTTTCAGGTCTGCGCGGAAGCACGATGCAGCGCAATCTATTTCTCCAGGCTGTAAAATAATGCAATGTACAAATCCTTTATCAATTAAAAGTCAAACTTGTGTGGCACAAGAACCCTTTGAACTTGGGAAATTTGTTCCAGTTGGGGTTTAAGGGGGAGGGGGTATACATTAGTTTTCTTATTTTTGTCCCGAGACATAGGTTGTGGGTACTCGTTAGACTAGCTACTAGTCGGATATCATATTTTAAAGTTAATAAATAATATTCTTCTCTATTTTTTAACTTCTTTTTTCCTCTCTGATAGCTACATGTATTTGTTTTATCTTGGGAAGATATCCTTGATGTGAGACAAGATTAATGTCTAACAAGGTTTCATATTTGATAAAAACACACAGGAAGGTTGGTCATTGGCCAATATGACATCAAGGTCTAGGAGCTAGACTAGGTACTCGTTAGAACCGCCTCAGAGAGGGGGTTCTAATGAGAACCCACAATCTACGTTTCGCCTTGAAATGAGAAAAAAAATGTTTAAAAATCATCTGAAATGCCGGTTTTATGCCATGCCATTTTAACACGCGATATAGGGTAGTTCTGAGAGGGCACAATGGGGATTACTAAGGGATATATTTTTAGTCTTTTATAAAAAAGAGTTATGATCTGTTACCCATTAGAAGTGCCTCGATGATGTGGCTCTGATCAGTATACACAGCATAAATTTCAAAATTAATCCATATGTGCCTAACGTCCTTTTTGGGACTTTGAAAACATTGTAGACACAGATCAGACGCCGCGTTCTGCGGCGTCTGATCTGTGTCTACACAGTTTTTCAAAGGACATGAATTGTTTTACAACTTACATCTGATACCGGACCACTCCAAACTTACGAGGTGGAAGTTGCCATTGTCGTAAGTGTAGTTTCAATTAACATTTATCATATTTGATTGTTTGTTATGTGTTACATGTACGTACAGACCAACACTATTTATGTAAGATTGGAGACGTTGCTTCCATTTTGTGGGATTTTTACACGACATTGAGATGAAATGACATCTGCACAGTCTGATCGGACCCTACATTGATCGCATGTATCTTGTGTAGCCTTCAGGCTACACAAAGATCGGTAAAATCAACTTTTGTTTTTCCTTACTATGTTAATGCGCCGACTGATTTAAGTCTACACTTCGCACGTGTTTTATTTCCAGGTTGTTACCATGATAAGTGACTCCTCCGTAAATCCTCAGACAAACAATATCATGAACACCTGCATATATCAATAACCCCGCCCATCGGGGCTTGAAGAAATAGATTGGGCTGTATGATGCTTCCACGCAGAGCTGATACCTACCGCACATGAGTACCGGTGAACCGCTTAGAAGCAAACCCTATTGGTTTCATGAGGCGGTAGGGATTAGATGTCATTTCATCTCAGTGTCGGGGAAAATGTCCCACAAAATTGCCAGCGACGTCTCCAAAATGACCTAAAAGTGTTGACGGGGACGTCGTTAAACAGACAAAACCAAATTGTATACATCGTTTACTGTTGGTCTAAGAATAACTAATTGAACTAAAATTCCGGCATCAAGACCACCTAAACTGTTTTAAAAGATTATTTAGAAGGTTTCGGTTATTCTTTCTTTGTGTTTCTACACCCAGTGTCTCCTATATTAAGACCGCCGTTGGAACTATTTATCAATTGTCTTAAGACCACTTTGGAACAGTTCCAAAGGTGGTCTTAATACTGGATTTTTGTAACTATTCTGGTATGTCAGATTTAGGTGTCACTCACTGGTCAGATGATTTCGCGAAGGAAATTCATCAAGAAAACACGCCTATATTATTTTGACCCCCTTGAACCCCACTTTTATATAGTAAAACTGGGGTTTACAGGGGTTAACCTTACTTTCTTATTTCTGCTCTAAAATATAAAGGCGGTTCTAACGAGTACCCACAATCTATATTTTGTGCAGAAATAAGAAAAATATCACAATTTTTTATCTTAAAATTTTCTCTCTTTTTTCTGCGGTAAAGTTTAAATTTTAATTTTGAAAATATCTGAGGGTCACTGATGAGGCCTAATTGGCCGAAACTAGCTAGTTTGGCCCAGAAAACATATACACTCTATATTTTTCAGTTCTGTGGTGTATTCCTTGCTTCCAAAGGATAACCCTTTTATAGAACACATTTGTATAGGCGTATTTCGTAATGTGGACAACGTCCTTTCAAAGGCTATCATGCTCATTTAGCCATGCAACAAAAACGCATGAAGAAAGCATATTATACTGAAATTGATTATACTATGTATAGCTGTTTTATAGTTCAGATGACCACCGTTTCTAAGCCCTAGTTCCACTTGAGTTGAAATATCGGTCGTTGAATGGTCTTCAAAGAGAGGAAAATTCATCTGGTTGCTTCCAAGCCTTCTTGTGCGTATACCGGCTCGGACAACACCACTTTCCATGTTGGATCCGACGACGTCAGCCTTAACAGAAGGGACAACCATAGATGTCAATTCAGTAACGAAGCCGTACGTCAGGGACAGATTAAGAGCTTGAGCATGGAGTTTCGCTTTTAAACTGTCATCTATACCGGTCTCGATCGCGGCTTGTTTTAGTAAATCTGTTATTTTCTTGTATACATATAGTCTCGACAAAAATGTCTGTTTTCAGGCCGAGTGAAGCTTATCCTGCGGGTTGCTACAAATTCGACGTTGTCTTGGTTATTTCTAGCATAGACCCGCGGTTGAAAGAGATACGTGGCAGGTGCACCTTCATCATTTGTTGTTCCCTCTTCATCTGGTCCTGATAGGAATTCGTCAATCATCCCTGACACGACCAGTTCCGAACCACAGAAGTACTGGGGAAAATCAGTTTGTGTCAGAGTAATTGGCAGGAGTTCGTCTCTATCCCCATTATAATCGAATCGAACATCATTTAGATAGGGGTCTTGAAACCCTTCGAAGAAATTCAGGAGAAGAGAACTAGCTTCCGCATCCGTCCTGATGGCAGTATAGGTACCGCCGTTGCTCCATGCAATTTGTTTTAACAAATCTTCATTAGTGTGTGTTCCAAATGCAAGCGAGAATATTGGCGCGTACAATGATCCGTCATTAAGCCTATTTTCCGCGCCGACTTGCCTTCGTATCTCTATTGCATTTGTTACGCCCTCTGTTGCCCTGCCGTCCGTTAGAAATACCACAATGTTGCTCTTCTGTTCGTCACTCCGGGGCAACAGTTTAGATTTGAACATTTTTATTCCTTCTAACAGTGCTGTATTTATGTTTGTTCCCCCAGATGCTGTAATGGTTTCAATATAGTTTATTGCGGTCATAATGTTATTTTCAGATGCTTCTACAAGAACAGGCCGCCATTTGTCAATGATTTTTTGAAATGTGATCACGTTAAAATAATCCGAAGGCCGTAGCTGACTCAGGATTGTCTTCAGCGCAGTTTTCACATAGTCGATTCTGGGGGATCTCATTGAGCCACTTTTGTCTACGACGAAGACGATACGCTTATTCAGGATCATATCATTTTGACATTCTGGTGAGAAGAAATGCGTGAAATAGTCTTCACTTTCAACGACTATTCCACCGTCTGTGTCATGAATGACGTCGTAATCGACTATCAATTTATCGCCCAGTCCAAGGTTGGGGTCTACAGTGATCTGTGACTGCACTGAAGGCCTGTAATTAATCTTTCGTGTAAAGTCGGTAAATTCTGTACTGACTTCTGTCATATCAGCTGTTGGTAACTTGTATTTGAAAGACCGAAAACCCTGTGGTTCCATAAAGAAGCAGGCCACATTAAGGTCTGGAACTATTTGTTTGGGACTTAGAAATAGCCATTGGGAGTAAACCCCAAGTCGGCGCTCCAGAAGTTCTTGATATTGTAAAAGAAATTCAATCAACGAGTCCGCCGGAATAAACACTTCAACTTTAAACAGTTCGTAATCCAAATCCTCCTGAACGAGAGCCTGTCTTGTTATTAACCCAGTTGCCGATTTTTTTTCCTTTGCGGCAGTGTAAATTTCCTTTGCCTCCTTATTTTCTCGTATCTCTCCATGAAATTCCTCCCCGTTTAGAAGGATCTTGAAGCTAGTGATGAAGGCTTGTTTTGGCATCCGCACTTCAAAGCTGATTTCTTCTCCACCCCCCTCATTATTCACCACAGTGCTTGAGACGCTTACCTCGGCAAAGTGCACGGATACATTGGAGGTGATTGTCATTCGAGTAATCTCGGCTTTACCCTCGGCTTTTTTCACAACGTGTAAAAGAAAAGGCACGAGACAAAAACAAATATTAAAAATCATTGTCCTATTTGCTTCTGTTTTTTTTTTTTTTTTTTTTCGTAATATATAGGTATTTAAGTATTTAGTCCCTCTTAACAATCTTTAGCATTCTCTATACATGCTAGACACGGAAACATTAATCTTTCTGATATGTTTGAAAAGTCATTTTATAGTCCATGCATCCTTATTGGACGTCATGAACAAAAATGTCATGGTAACATACTCACGTTGCTGTTATAGTCTCAGCTCTCTAGTTAAACTATTAAATAAGTCGGCCACAACAAAACCTACACGAATACAGAAGCCTTCGTAATGTAGTGGTTATGCCATCACGAAAACATGCCTATATAACTTTGATTGACCCCCTTGAACCCCACTTTTATATAGTAAAACCGGGGTTTACTGGGGTAGATCTTATTTTTCTTATTTCTGCTCTAAAACATAGATTGTGGGTACTCGTTAGAACCGCCTCGATGAGGCGGTTCTAACGAGTACGCACAATCTATGTTTTAGAGCAGAAATAAGAAAAATATCGTAATTTTTCATCTTATTTTTTTTCGGCGGTAAAATTTACACTGTATGTATATAGGGGTGTTTTCGTAATACTACGCGCCTTCTAAACCAGGGGTCGCAGGATCAATCCAGGGCTTCTCTAGACTTTCGGATGAGTCTTAACAAGTGGGTCCGTCTGCCTATGACCTTAACTGTTGGTGAGTGCTCACTCACTCCCTACGCAAATACTTTTAGAAACAGCGAAGACTCTGATCAGGCTGTTCAGCATTCGCCGTTTGCAAAGGAATTACGATAACATACCCGTGCGACATAGTGCATTTTTTTTTCACATCTCAAAAATAGCTACTTTTCTGGTGAAAATATGTGAAATTATTGTTATTTTTACTTCAAACATAGGTTGTGGGTGCCCGTTAGAACCGCCTCATTGAGGCCTCATTGAGGCGGTTCTAACGAGTACCCACAACCAATGTCTTGGAGCAAAAATAAGAAAAATAATGTATACCCCGTAAACCCCAGTTTTCCCCATATAAAGTGGGGTTTATGAGGTGTTCATTTCACAGACGTGTTCACGTGATGATAGCCAAGAGTGATAAGCAAATAATACTCTGATCTGACTGAATATTGTGCCCCGCCAATCGGGGCTTGGCGAAAATAGATTTGGCTGCATGATGCTTCCAAGCAGAGCTGAAACCGATCAAATTTGAGTACTGGTAACTCGCTTAGAAGTTTTAAGCCTGTCCATGAAAAGTGGTGCTAGTAGGACCGCTCCTGTAACCCCAGCGGTTTCTATGGGCGATAGGGCTTGAGATGTCATTTCATCTCAATGTCGGGTAAAAGTCCCACCAAATCGGAAGCAACGTCTTCAGAATGACTAGTGTTGATGGGTACGTAAAACTTCAACCCATGTCCGAATAAATGCGAAGACTGTTCAGCGTTTTTGGTTGGTCGCGTTGCCCATTGGATCTAGTAAGCTTTTTCAGTGACGTTGCTTTTACCAGTAAATTAACTTGAACATTTTGGTTCGATTTTTTTTATCAACCGACCCAAAAATTAATCAAAGCGCCAAAGGCACTGAAAAGACAGATTCTATGAGAATATCAAAACACTGTGAAAACTTACAGACAACCTTTCTAAAAAGATCTTAAAATTTAGAAAAGTAGTTCTGCAAATTTCATTGTATGATATGTTTGCAGATGTCTATACACCGGTGGTATCATGAAATGCCATTCGATGTTTCAAATTTTGGAAAGAAACTATTTACGTTTTCAAAACCAAACATTAAAATTCAAGTTTTAACAATACTACTTTCAATTAGTAACATTTTTGTCTGGTCGGTTGTGCATACCTCCCCCCAAAAGATACTCTATTTTTCACAAAGAGATCGGAGGAGAAAGGCTGGTCAGTCCAGTACATGAATTCCATTGGCTTGAAGACATTTTTGAGTAAGAACAGCACTATAAACCCGCGCGTAATCCTGCTGGATTAGATATCCCGGATTCTGAGCGTAAACAAATAAATGGAACCACGTGAGGCCGACGCACTTGATTGATGTAACGTCTCGCTGTTCAGTTACCGTCTCAGCCATGATCTTGAATGTTCTTAATGTCGCTAGCTACATGCAATAGCTCGACATACCGTTTCGCTTATTCCATCCGATATGTCATGCTCTATTACGCACGCGTCGCCTCGGCATACCTTACACCTATATGTCGAAACATCCCGAAACAACAATCGGCGTGATTCACGCTGAAGCGCGATGTGTCACTGAAACGCATATCACGCGAGTCGCTTAGACGCCAATATACATGTACGTATTTCTTTCACCAGCGTAAGTGTTCCGTTGTGTGTCGACGTCTTAATTTTGGTCACGACAGGGACGTCTAGCTCTCAAAAGTACATCGCATAAGGGCGACGAACAGTGTCAGTGCTTATTATTAGGTGGTAGTTGAAACCCTTTGTTTATCTACAGGTACAGTGTAGCAGATGCCGGCGGAAATCTGCTTCGCATATGCGTCTGTCGGATGAATCGATCTTGACGTACTGACGTCGGTCTTCCGCTACGTCGACGTCCACTAGCGTCTTCTGTTGATAGTAAGAAGTCGCTCCAACAGACAAATAGATCACACACATGTGGCACCCAAAATCAGAGTCAACGCCATCCGCTTTCCGAGCAGCTTCTAACTGTCAATTAGAAGCCTCCGTGGTGTAGTGGTTATGCTACTCGCCTTGTAAACCAGGGATCGCAGGATCGATCCCGGACTTCTCCAGACTTTCGGATGTGTCTTAAAACCGAGGTTTCGTCTCCGTATGACCTTAGCTGTTGGTGGGACGTAAAACTCAAACACTCACTCACTCACTCTAACTGTCCAGGGTTTAATGAAAAACGATGCAATACGTTCTCACTTGATGCTTTTTGAGAACAAAATACAATTTCTTCTTTTCTAGGCACGACCTTACATCACACATCAAAAGTTTGATCCTGAACATGTGGTTTTTATCAGTGCTGGTGTGAAGGTGGTACGCAGGATCGTTGGCCCCCGCCCATCGGGGCTTAAAGAAATAGATGGGCTGCATGATGCTTCCACGCAGAGCTGAAACCGTCCCGCACACGAGTACTGGTAATCTGCTTAGAGGATCTAAGCCTGCCCAGGCAAAGAGGTGCGAGTCGGACCGTCCATGAATATAAACCCCATTGGTTTCATTGGGCGGGAGGGCTTGAGATGTCATTTCATCTCAGTGTCGGGTAAAAGTCCCACAAAATTGGAAGCAACGTCTCCAAAATGACCTATACCCTGTTGACGGGGACGTTAAACCTCAAATCAAACAAAACAAAACACAGGATCGTGGCCGGACTGGTAACCATACGTCACGGTTGATTGATTTAACCTTTTTAGCTTAAGGGCAAGGTGCCTAAGCGTGTTGTAATCATGCAATCGTTTGGTTTCAAAATCAAAGAACCGAAAGTGTTAGTGGGATGTACGAGGTTGGGTAAAAGTCCTGGGCTGAGATTAAACTGTTTAATTTAACTCTGAAATTCAAAACAAATAGTGAAGATTTTGATAAGAAGCGCGTTCTGCAGCGTCCGAACTTGGTCTACACTGTTTGCCAAGCTCACCCTATGATTCCAGGATGATCCTCTTCAGCCTTATGGAATACCCTGATCTCACTGCGGCTATTTTCTGCAAGAAAAAGGTTATTCTGAGAAGTCAGTGATAGTCACGTAGACGTTAGCTCTGAATCGCTTTTTTTATTAGTAACTTCGGGTCGAATGCCAAACAATCAACCCAAACATAGCCGGGTCGTTTGTCAGTCTTGGGTACATGTAAGTGTTATCTGTCAAATCTGCACTTGAATAAAATGTTCGATCTGGCAAACAATGTAAACTAAGATCAAACGCCACAGAACACGGTGCTAATCTTATTGTACAATTTTTTTGCATCAGTTACTAACATCCGTTAAGTTTAAACGGATCAGTCCAAGTCCTCGTTCATGACCAGCCTGCATTTAGAGACAATCGGCATGAGTGTTGTCAGTGTTTTGATTTATTCACTGCCTTGAGTTTCTGGAGTGTACTTTTCCATCACTGAAGTTGGGCTCGTCCATTCTGCTAAATATGGCACCTAGAATTACATGTATATCACAGGACCTACACTGTTTGCATAGGTATCTGTACCATATTCCAGGGTTGAAAGGGGCAGTCTGATATACACCTAGTTGTAACTGACCTAGACTTGACCTCGAATGTCGGAAAACCCATTAATATTCTGGTCTGCAGCTGACCGGCTGGTCTTTAAGGATTAAATATTGACAGCACTGTTAGAAAACAGTGTAAAACCTGAGCAGACGTCTGAGCAGGTGCCGCATTGATCTAGGTATACAGTCTCGCATGATGCAGCTGATTCATATGAAATGCTGAATCTATTCTCTGAAAGGTAAGATAAAATCGTCAAGTCGTCTGCTTCAAAAGTTTGTATTGCGATTATAGGATGTACAATTTTGATAACTGCGCCGAACCGGACTACATTTTTGTGCGGACTCATATTTCTTTGGCGGTCAAAGCCGGAAGAAAGTCGTAAGAAAGCCGGAACTACTTTACAACACGCAGGATACCTAGAAATGACAGAATGAATCTGTCATTAATAAATACAGAAGCTTCCCGCCTGCTTTTTATAGGAACGTTAGTATTCTCCCTGTGACGTAAGAGAGCTGTGTGAAAAGTAAAATCTGGACTGGGCTCGTGCGAAGCTCCAGATCAGACGCACACCAGTGTCTACACTGTTTGCTTAAAATACTGGAATGTAAATGTTGAACGAAACAGTGTGTCTCAATTTAGGACTATTTTCCCAACGCCCCTGCCCATAGGGGCTTGAAGAAATATATGGGCTGCATGATGCTTCCACGCAGAGCTGAATCTGGCCCGCACACTAGTACTGGTAAACCTCTTAGAGGATCTAAGCCTGACTAGGAACCGCGGTGCTAATAAACCGTATTGGTTTCATTGGGCGACAGGGCTTGAGATGTCATTTCATCTCAATGTCGGGTAAAAGTCCCACAAAATTGGAAGCAACGTCTCCAAAATGACCTTTACAGTGGGGACGTTAAACCTAAAATCAAACAAACAAACGACTATTTTCCCAGCCTGCACTCAGAAACAATCGACAATCCAATGCTTTGATTTTGCTACGGTAGGGCCTGATGGAGGACATAAAACGGACCCCCAGAGTTTATGCTTTTTGAGTATGCAATTCTCTAATTTCCTAAATAATTCAGGCGATTTCACTGCTCGGATCAGCGTAAAAGCTATACAGTTGAACTTCAATGGCTCGAACACGTTTGGGACCTCGAAAATCTGTTCGAGACAGGGGAAGTTCGAGCTACTGAGGTTAACGTCAGGAGGCATCACGAGATACGTTTAGACATCTTTGCGGTGTTCTATAATGAATATGTATGCTGTGTGTACTCATTAGAATCGCCTCAATGAGGCGATTCTAATGAGTACACACAGCATACATTTTCAAGATAAAAGACTAAAAACTCTTAAATTATCCCCCACTATTTCTTATGTAGAGGATTTCGCTAGGGGCTCAAGAACGGGTTCGACTTATCCACGGTAAACGAGCCATCGGTGTTCGAGCCATCGAAGTTCTACTGTATATATATTTATCATGCTCATGAACTGAATACAAAAAGTGACATTGCCTGCTCATGTGAGTTGAGCAGAAATATTTTATAATTTTTGAGTCTGAGTCTATAAAACATTTTTCATGCTCAACTCACTTAAGCATGAATTTTTTCCCGATAATAAATTAAAAAAAAATGCATTTGAAAGCCATTTTAAAATTTTGTAGGTAGGACAAACAACATTCTTTGTTGATTTGAGCAGACAAATTGCCTCATTTGTTTGTATTAGTAAAATAATGAGCATTTCGAATTTCATGCTCAAGTGAGTTGAGCATGAAAAAAGTTTTATAAATGCGGGACCTGGTTTCTCCAGTACATGTGTTATGGACATACAGTAAAATATAAAATATAATCATCACGTGAACAAGTCCGTGAAATGAAGACCCCCGTATACCCCACATTATAAAGAGAAAACTGGGGTTTACGGGGGTAAACATTATTTTTCTTATTTTTACTCCAAGACATAGGTTGTGGGTACTCGTTAGAACCGCCTCAATGAGGCGGTTCTAACGAGCACCCACAACCTATGTTTGCAGTATTTATAAGAAAAGTATCACGGATTTTCATCAGAAAAATGGCCATTTTGGAGATGTCAAAAAAATGCACAATGTCGCACGGGTGTGTTATCGTAATGATCGCGTCAGTAATCAAAATCCATACATTCACAAAGGAAGTCGCTCTCTTTTTAAATGCTTCTCTTTTCACGTGTTTTGACATTAGAATCTTCCACACTAAGTACAGTAAAATTCCTGTATTAAGACCACCTTGGGGACTGTTAAAATGGTCTTAAGACCACTTTTGAACAGTCCCTAAGGTGGTCTCTTATAAGGAGATACTGGGTATTGTTTGTTTGTTTGATTTGAGGTTTAACGTCCCCGTCAACACTGGAAATGTCATTTTGGAGACGTTGCTTCCAATTTTGTGGGTCTTTTACCCGACATTGAGATGAAATGACAGCTCAAGCCCTGTCGCCCAATGCAATGAAACCAATAGGGTTTATAAGCATGGACGGTCCGACATTCACACAGCTTTGCCTGGACAGGCTTAGATCCTCTAAGCGGTTTACCAGTACTCGTGTGTGGGTCGGATTCAGCTCTGCGTGGAAGCATCATGCAGCCCATATATTTCTTTAAGCCCCGATGGTATAGAAAACACAAAGTAAGAATTACTGAAATCTTCTCAACAAGCTTTAAAAGGCAGATTTAGTCTTAATTTAGTGGAATTTTATTGTATTTGACCAGGCCACTTTCGAGTTAAAGAAGAGTCTGTTGTTTATTGTAGGTAACAAAAATCCATGTGCCAAAGAGTAGACCCTGTGGTGTTTCATCTGGGTCTGCACTGCTTGTCACTGTCCCATTTAGTTGACGCTAGAAACAAAGACAGGTACTGTTGTCGGAGGATCAGTTGAAAGTGACGTTAGCGAATGTTTTTGTTATTAAGCATTATCCACTGTTGTCTAAAGGTAACGACGCTTCGGTAATGATAAGTATAACGGCCAGCCAATGATGGGTATAATAATGATAACGGTGCAACATGTCAAACCTACCTGTGGTGGTATACTCTTTTACGTCACTGTCTACTTATCCTCCGACAACAGTAGGATAAGTTGAAAGTGACGTCTGCGAATGTTTTTGTTATTAAGCACTGTCCACTGTTGGCAAAAGGTAACGGCGCTTCGGATACGATAATTATAACGTTACAACCAATTGCCAACCAATAAAGGGTGTGATTATGATAATGCTACAACCTGTCAAAACTACCTGTGATGGTTTACTCTTTAACGTCACTGTCAACTTATCCTCCGACAACAGTAGTAGGCCCAGTCAGAAAAGACATCGTATACGTAAGCTTTGTCACACCTTCAGAATGCACTTCGTCTAATTACTGTTACTGCGATCATTACTCTCAGGTGTACATTACATACACTTCAGATTTGCAGGATGAAAGCCTGTGCAGTAATTATGTAATTACGGCAGGGATCTCAGAATCATAATCATCAGAATCAGAATTGTTACTGGTGATACGTCACGTCAAATGACATTCATACATCAGGAACCAGGACCTGTAATAGGGGAAGTTAGTCCCTAGCTCTAACCAAAGAGGTAAATCTCTAACCTACACACGCCCCCCCCCCCCCCCCCCCCCCCCGCTTATCGGGCCTTGAAGAAATAGATGAGCAGCACGATGCTTCCACGCAGAGCTGAAACTGACCCGCACACGAGTACTGGTAAACAGCTTAGAGGATCTAAGCCTGCTCAGGCAAAGCAGTGCGAGTCAGACCACCAATGCTTATAAACCCTATTGGTTTCATCTCAATGTCGGGTAAATGTCCCACAAAATTGGAAGCAACGTCACCAAAATGACCTTTACAGTGTTGACGGGGACGTTAAACATCAACTCAAACAACTTAACCTACACAGGGAATGAATATCTCTGCATAAAGTCCCGTTCCAAAGGCCGGTGCACGTTATGGCATTCATCCCTGCAAACAAATGATGCCAGTGGAGCATGTTCGGACACCGCAATTTTATTACCACGCTCTGGTATGAAGGTTCTAAAGGAAAATGTATTCTATTCAGACGTTTATTGGTAATTTAAGGAAACTCACGGGAAAGTATAGCGATACATGCATTATCCAACATCTTACAAAAGATGTAAATAACGTCACGTCATGGCAATTAACGACGTCAAAGGAGATGAAATCGTCATTTTAAAAGCTATATTATAATTTAATCAACATGTTCTAAAATATGGGGCACAACTCCCGCGAGCGTTAAAAACATCGTGCTAGTGCGGCTTGTAACACCCTCAGGAATTATTCTCCGAGGGGTCACAGCTGCTGGGGTATTCCGTTTACCTACAAAATCAGATTAGGAAATCCAGGATTTTAACAATGGAATAGAAATTTTATCCTACTGGTTGGATTTTTCTGTCTACCCCTCATTTTTATATTATTTTCGAGAACAGTCTTACTTTAACCCATTGCATGCGGGAAACCCCTAAGGGGGTACCTTGGCAAACAGTGTAGGCCCAGATCAGACGCCGCAGAACGCGGCGTCTGATCAAGGCCTGCACGATTTGTTAACAGAATTTTCCGTCAAAAATAGGATAAAAACGAAAAAATAGGCCTGACGCCCCTTAGATGACAAATGGATTTGTCCAACTAATAGCAATGGAAGAGTCCACCAGTATACAATGGGTTACAGATTGGAGAGGCAACTGTATCAATTCCCGTTAAGGTGTCTGTCACATTTTCCGTCTGCTTTAATAGGCACATATATACTTTCTGCCTTTCTTTAAGTAGAGCTGTACTTCACAAGGTACAGAATAGCTCTTCTATAAAAACCACCTTTGGGATTGTTCAAAACTGTTCTTTAAGACCACTTTTGAACAGTCCCAAAGGTCGTCTCTGACTAGAGGACACTGTATGCAGAAAACACAAAGAAAAACAACTGAAACCAACTAAAATAAGGTTTGGAAAGCAGAATTGGTCGTTTGTTGGTTGGTAGACGATTATCATGTAATGTCAAATCTGTTTGCTGAAAAATAAGTGTAAAAAAATACTTTGAAAATGCCGACATCTGCTAGAATTGGTTAGCGTTTGTAGGGTTGTTGTAAAAGGTCTCCCCGTACATTGATTTAATGCTCCTCAGGGGTTGTATAGAAGCCTCCGTGATGCAGTGGTTACGCTACTCGCCTTGTAAACCAGGGATCGCAGGATCGATCCCGGGCTTCTCCAGACTTTCGGATGAGTCTTTAAACCGCGGTCCCGTCTCCGTATGACCTTAGCTGTTGGTGGGACGTAAAACTAAAACTCACTCACTCAGGGGTTTTATATACAATTATTTTACCCTCTTTTGCTTCATGGTACCCATAACGCGAACGAGTCCGTGGAACACTTCGATAAACCCTACTTTATATAGAAAAAATGGAGTGGACGGGGGTATAGTACGAACCGTTGAAATGGACCTGAGATTGGTGAACTCTATTAACATAATTTCACATCCGACTGAATGCATGTATTTATCTTCGCCGTCTCCCGAAAATGGCGATATTGTTATTCAATACATAGAGGTCGGTATAGTTTATCAACGACCTTTGAGAGTTCAAAGTTTAAGCTTGACAAGTCTATTCCATTTTTTAGGGGAAGCAGGTCTCGGATAACCTTTTTCTTAGGATTTTAAAAATATAAATCAATGTTTAGGTGTTGTATTTATCTAGAAGTCATGGCCGAGTGGTTAATGCGATGTACTGCGAGTCACACTATAAATATTTTAGACGAGGTTCGAGTCCCAATGGTACATATTTTTCTTTTTTTTTTTAATTTATCATTTTTATTTTATCTTTTTGTGAGTAAAGTAATTTTCTTTATTTTTTATATTTACATCCTTTATATTTTGTTTCCTTTGTTTTATTTTCAACAATGATATCTTATGTCATTGTAAATCTTTTCTGAAATGCCTGCCTCGGCAGTTCAGGCGGATGCGCGTCTGACTGGTGATCAGATGATCTGACTGGTGATACCTGCCGGGGTCGGCAACATTCTTTCCTTCAAATTGATCATGAAATCTTTTCCATGGCCATTCCCTCCCTTCCGCTGATTCAAGAAGGGAAGTTATCAGTTTCTGGCGAAAGAATGTGCACTGTATATGTTAACAGCTTACGCATAAGCTTGACCAGGAAAAGAGGGGATAAGTAAACTGACCGGCTCAGAAATGACCTAAATAGTGTTGCATGGGCCGTAAAACCCCCTTACAAACAAACAAAACTCTTTCAGATACATTTCAACAGAGCATTTGCCTTCACTGACGGCTATGAACGTACGTTCAATCATAGTATCATTTTTGAAAATACCTCTAGAATCCGAGCTGAAACGATTCGCTTCGCTCGTTCCATCTTTTCAATGAAATGAATATACTTCTAATGTGATGGCCCCGCCAAACGAGGCTTGGAGAAATAGATCGGGCTGCACGATGGTTCCAAGCGGAGCTGAAACTGACGGCACATGCGCAATGGTAAACCGCTTAGTATGTCCGAGCCTGCCCAGGCAAAGTGGTGCGAGTTGGACCGTCCATGCTTATAGACCCGTTTTGTTTTATTGGGTGGTAGGGCTTGAGATGTCTTTTCATCTCCATGTCGGGTAAAAATCCTTCAAAATGGAAGCAACTTCTCCAAAATTGACCGGGACAATAATCCTCAAATCAATCAAACAAACATCTCGTGTGATCCAATTTTATAGGTACGAAACAATGTTCAGGAAATGAAAAAATAAAACAATAAAAAAGAGAGAGAAAGAAAAACTCACCAAGATTCGAACCCTAGATCTCCAAGATGGTAGACGCGTTACTAGACTGTCTCGACTAGACGTCATTCTGGTTACATGAAGCGTAAGATTAAGAATATGACGGTAACTATCGCCCAGTGTAAAAATACTCACAACATGCGACTTACCTAAAACATGGACGAGTCCAAAATTAAAAGTGCAGTCACGTCTCACTGTGTTTTGAAAGACTATAAATGGGTCGCAATTCACGAGATACCGAAAATTCATGAGAAGTTTACGAAAGCCGACGTATTAGGCGATAACATTGACTAATTTATTCCATGCATAAAGGTAAGTCTCATGTCAAATTATTCGCACTAAACACATTTTTTTTATTTCTGCTCCAAGTCATAGGTTGTGGGTACTCGTTAGAACCGCCTCACTGAGGCGGTTCTAACGAGCACCTACAACCTATGTTTGCAGTATAAATAAAAAATAGCCATCGCAAGAGATGGCAAATCCCCCGACCACCAGGTTGCGCTTTGGTTTAGGAGTGGGGATCTGAAAGGTGTCTGAAATATTAGATAGAAGTGAAGGCAATATGCCTTTAATGGAGGGGCATGGCTCCGGCGCTACCCGGGGGATCTCCGGGTTGGTGTGACCGAAAGCGTCTTATCATAAGGAACAAGACTATAAATGGTTTAGGGGTGGGGATCTGAACGGTTTCTGAAATATAATGTCCTTTTATGCTGTGGAGGGGTGGGGCATGGCCCCAGCGCAACACGGGGATCACCCTAGTTGGCGTTTCTAAATGCGTTTTATCATGGAGAACAAGAATATATATGGTTTAGGGGTGAGGATCTTAACAGTTTCTATGACATCAGTTTTTTTTTTCTATAGTGGAGTGGGTTGGGCATGGCCCGGGCGCACCCCAATTCAATGTTGCTCTCGCACACCCTCATCATGTAAAGAAGCTATGTACCAAATTTGGTTGCATTAAGACCAGTGTTTAAGCGCGGCAGAGGATAGCGTGATGAATGAAAGGACGGATAGATAGATGCATTCACAATCCTCAGACAGTTTTTTTAAAAGCAGGGGGATAATGAATATATACGTATATAGTTTAGGGGTGGTGATCTGAAAAGTTTCTCCAATATTAGGCCTTTAATGAAGTGGAGGGGTGGGGCATGGCCCCCGGACAACCCCAAAGTTGGTGTAACTGAATGCATCTTATCAAAAGGAACAAGAATATATATGGTTTGAAAGGTTTCTGAGATATTAGGCCTGAAGTGGAGGGGTTGGGGCATGGCCCTGGTGCACCTCCAGGTTGGTGCCACTGAAAGCGTCTTACCATAAGGAACAAGCGTATATATGGTTTATGGGTGGAGATCTGAATGGTTTCTGAAATGAGATCTGAATGGTTCCTTTTATGAAGTGGAAGGGTGGGGCATGGCCCCAGCGCAACCCGGGGTCACCCTAGTTGGCATCTCTAAATGTGTTTTATCATAAACAACAAGAATATAATATTCTTGTTGTTTATGATAAAACACATTTAGAGATGCCAACTAGGGTGACCCCGGGTTGCGCTGGGGCCATATATGGTTTAGGGGTGGAGTTCTTAATGGTTTCTCAGATATTAGCCTTTTTCTGAAGTGGAGGGGGTGGGGAATGGACCAGGAGCACCCAAATTTAACACTGCTCTTGCATACCCTCATCGTGTAAGGAAGCTGTATATCAAATTTGGTTGCATTCCGGCCAGTGGTTGAAGAGGAGATAGCGTGATAGATGAACGGAAGGACTGATGCGTTCACAATATCCTAGAACGCTTTTTAGCATAGGGATAACAAATAAAAAAAATAAATAAATAAAAAAAACATATCAAACGCATGCTCACTAGCATCTTATCTCGGACGGCACCGTTTGCTAAAAGTTAGCCATTTTCTAATGCATATCTATAAATAATTCAGAATTGAAAATGAACTTGTTCAACATACAACATGTAAGTTTATTTGGAACTTGAGCGCGCAGTTGATGGCACACCATTGCAACCCTTCTGACAGAGCCAAGTATAAAGCTGTTTTTGCAAGGGCTCATCATGTCAGGAAGCTATGTACCAAAATGTGGTTGTTTAAGGAGAGGATAGCACGATGGATGGATTGACAGACAAACACATGGATGGAGGCATTCACAATATCATCAAACACTTTTTAAAAGCATGGGATAATGAAATATATGGTTTATGGGTGGGGATCTGAACAGTTTATCAGATATCAGGCCTTTTATGAAGTGGAGGGGTGGGGCATGGCCCCGGCACACCCAGTGCCGAGTGGGGCAGGAATATATATGGTTAAGGGGTGTGGATCTGAAAGGTTTCCGTGCTATTATGCCTTTAATGAAGTGGAGGGGTGGGGCATGACCACAGGACCTCGAGGTTGGTATCACTGAAAGCATCCTATCATAAGGTACAAGTGAAAATATGGTTACGGGGTGGGAATCTGAATGGTTTCTGAAATATATGTCCTTTTATGAAGTTGTGGCATTCACAATATCCTCAAACGCTTTTTTAAAAGCATGGGGATAATGAATATATATGGTTTAGGGTGGTGATCTGAACAGTTTATCAGATATTAGGCCTTTAATGAAGTGGAGGGGGTGGGGCATGGTCCTAGCACACCCGGGGGGACTCCAAGGTTGGTGACACTGAATGCATCTTATCATAAGGAACTAGAGAAAGTGCCCAGTGGGGCACGTATACCCCCAGCCAGTGCCATCCACTTTTAGTGGAAATGACAATTTGTCTGTAGCATTGAACCTTTCCATATAAACTTTCCATTTGGTCCACTGAGAATAACTATTGCATTTCAACAACAAGGAGTATAATGAAAACAGTTAACACAAAACTTGGACGTAATCAAAATGCCTAAGTCTTAATTATTAGCCCTAGCCTCACCAAGGGGATTGACCCAGGAGCTTAGATATTCTGTATGAAAGTTAATACTATAGATATATTATGTACAGAATATGGAGAGAATCTAACATGAGGTTACAGAGATATGAGCAATCAAAAAGGTTTAACACAAAACTTTGACGTAAAAATTGACAAATGGGCAGACAGCTCACCCAGGGGCTTGACCCAGGGGCTTAGATATTATATATGAAAGGTAATGCTGTAGAGATATCTTTTACCAAACATGAAGAAAATCTAACATGTGGTTACAGAGATATAAGCAATCAAAAAGGTTTAACACAAAACTTTGATGTCAATGTTGACAAACAGGCGGACAGCTAACCCAGGGGCTTGACCCAGGGGCTTAGATATTCTATATGAAAGGTAATGCTATAGAGATATTAAGAGAATCTAACATGTGGTTACAGAGATATGAGCAATCAAAAAGGTTTCATACAAAACATTGACGTAAATGTTAATGAACGGACGGACGGACAGACGGACTGACGGATGGACAGCCCACCCAGGGGCTTGACCCGCAAGCTTAGATATTTCAAATGAAAGGTAATGCTATAGAGAAATCCTGTACCAAATATGAAGAGAATCCAACATGTGGCGACAGAGATATGAGCCATCAAAAAGGTTTAACACAAAACTTTGACGTAAAAGTTGACAAACGGACGGACAGCCCACCCTGGGGCTTGACCCAGGGTTTGCACCAGGGGCTTAGAAAACCATATGAAAGGTAATGCTATAGAGATATCCTTTATCAGACATGAAGAGAATCTAACATGTTGTTACAGAGATGTCAGCAATTAAAAAGGTTTAACAAAAAACTTTGACATAAAAGTAGATGAACAGACAGACAGACAGGCAGACAGCCCACCCAGGAACTTGACCCAGGGGCTTAGATATTCCACATGAAAGGTAATGCTATAGAGATATGCTTTACCAAATATGAAGAGAATCTAACATGTGGCTACAGAGATATGAGCAATCAAGAAGGTTTAACGCAAAACTTTGATGTAAAGGTTGACAAACGGCGGGAAAGACAAAAAGTAAGAATGAACAAACAGACGGAAAGACGAAAACTATATACCCCCTGACATACTTCGTATGCCGGGGGTATAACAAGAATTTAGGGGTGGGGATCTGAAAGGTTTCCTTGCTATTAGGCCTTTAATGAAGTGGAGGGAGTTGGGCATGGCCGCAGGACACCACAGGTGACCTCGAGGTTGGTATCACTGAAAGCATCCTATTATAAGGAACAAGAGAATATATGGTTAAGGGGTGGGGATCTGAATGTTTTCTAAAATATATGTCCTTTAATGAAGTGGAGGGGCATGGCCCCAGCGCAACCTGGTGATCACCCTAGTTGGCTCCTCTAAATGTGTCTTAAAATAAGGAACAAAAATATATATGGTTTAGTGGTGGGGATCTGAACAGTTTCTCAGATACTAGGCTTTTTCTCATCATGTAAGGAAGCTATATACTAAATTTGGTTGCATTCAGGCCAGCGGTTAATGAAATAGCATGAGGGATAGACGAATGGGCCGACTGAGGCGCTCACAATATCCCTGAATGTTTTTCTTTTTTTTATAAAAGTGTGGGGATAATGACACAGTGCAAGACAAAATGGGTACTTATCCCACAGTACAGTATCATTTGCAGTCTTGCCAGAGCCTTTGCTGATCACAAGAGAGAAGCATTGAGGTAGCTTCGTGCAAGCACTTGTGCCTCTAGTCCTACCAGGGCCAAGGTGTTCAAAGCATCGTTAGCTTAACGAGCTCGTTAGTGGTCATATCGTTGTGTTCTAGCAAGGACAATATCTAAAATTTTGGCATTTTGCTGAAAAAATGTGAGTAGCTTTTGCATTTGCAAAAGCTGCTCACATTTTTTTCAGCAAAAATATCAGCATATTTGCCATATTAAATGATGATCAAAGTTTTAACGATACGTTAACTAATGATGTTGTTAACTGAGCCCAGATGGCTGCGTACCCACATTTGAGGAGCACCGATCGGAGAAAAGAGCCTTTCTTCCCATTCAGCTCCTGGGAAGATTTGTACCGTAAAAATCTTAACCCTTGTCCTGCTGAGCCCGGATATGCCTTATCTTTCAAACAATAAAGATCCAGATCAGATGGCTTCTGAAGAAGCCATCTGATCAGGATCTTCATTGTTTGCCATCCAGTTTATGAATTTGCTGCAATAATTTGCATCAAGTAATCTGATTGGCTGATAATCAGTAGTGGGTGTGGCATATTTAAATATTCAGCAGGACAAGGGTTAAAACTTTTGACAGCTTAACCCTTTTCATAACACTCCAAAAATTTTAACAAATTTGTTTCTAGATCCAATAAGGAGTCCAATAGGTGCAGATGGAATGGCAAACGGTGTAGAACCTGATCAGACTGGTCCAATCTGGCTCTTCACTGTTTGCTTAGGCTTATCTATCCCAATACTTACCGGTAGTATCATTACGGTAACTGATGCTGTGAAAAACTGTGGCACAACTCCATTTCATGCATGTTTTGTTATGTATTGTTGCAATAAAATGTGTTTAGATTTCTTTTTCCTTTCATTATGTGTTTATGTGTTGTAGTCTATTGCCCAAATCATCAGCTGAGGTCATGTTGGGCCAGTCACTGACCTGCACTGTTCCTAGAAAGGCTTAGACCCCCTAAACAGTATACCATTACTACGAGAGATCCCACAATCCCCTAACAGTAACTGACAACAGTCGGTTAGTCAAAGGCTGAGCAATCATTCATCTCAAACGATCTCCTAGAAAATGAGTCATTAGAAAAAGGAGAGAAAGGACAGAGTAGAAAAACACACACAAAAAAAAAAAAAAAAACAAGAAGTGTTTGTGAAACACGAACATGTACCCGGGCAGGGTCATTTTCTTCTTTGAAGTAGATCACACAATTTTATGTATGAGTGGGAAGCCCTTGTCACAAGGAACCTACATGCCAAATATGAAATCTCTACCTCAAATGGTTAGAAAGTTATGACCAACATTATTTTTTTCTTTAAAATAAAGGTCACAGGTCATTTTTTTGTATAAGCGGGAAGCCCTTGTCACAAGGAACCTACATGCAAAATAAGGAGGCTCTACCTGAAATGGTTTGAAAGTTATGGCCAATGTTATTTTTTTCTTTAAAGTAGGTCACAGGTCAAGGTCAAGGACAGAGGTCAAATTTTTTGTATGAGTGGGAAGCCCTTGTCAAAAGGAACATACATGCCAAATATGAAGGCTCTACCTCAAACAGTAAGTTTGACCAATGTCATGACCAATGATAAAGTTGCCCAACCGACAAACAACCCAACAAACAGACAGGGCAAAAACAATATGTCCCCGCTATGGCTACCGGGGACATAAAAACAGCCCCTATCATGCATCTGCTGCAAGTACAACAGGATTGAGCCAAGGCAGTAGAAGGCCAGTGCACTGTAAGCTACACAGCACCTTCACAGCGACTCGACCAAAAGATGTTTTTCTTTTTTTCATAATTGCATAACATCAGCCGTTTTCTGGTTTTTGTAGATCGGATTACAGAAAATCGTGATCCAAGATATTATTTGCTGAAAACACATGTCCTCCTTTAAAGTACAACTTAACCACTGTGCTTATTACCGGAGGTGGGCTTTAACCCTTAGGATGTCGATCACATTATTGTGGTCTGCTTTGCTGTCTGCTATCTATTTTGAAGTCTTGCTGCAAACAGTGTAGACCCTGATCAGACTGCTCCTGGAGGAGCAGTCTGATCAGGGTCTACACTGTTTGCTTGTATGCAAAATGTGTTTAAAAAGTTTGCCAGAAGATGAAGCCGACGATGTTTTCAGATTGCTCCTAGCGGAGCAGTCTGATCAGGGTCCAAACTGTTTGCTTGTATGCAAAAATATGTTTACAAAGTTTGCCAGAAGATGAAGCAGACATTTTCAGATGCAATGTCTTGTCATAACAACAAATACCGTATTCGCCCTAATAACCGCACCGTGCCCTTAGTTTTTTTTCAAAATCGTGTCAAAAAATCATGGTGAAAAATCTACCTTATTAGCACACACTTGATACGAAAACAATAGCTTCTGAGATTATGCATACTGATATTTAATGAGACGGAAAAGGATACTTTAAGCATTGTATTCACTATTGAAGAAAGAATGGTAAGTTTTTATAGATTTACTGTGAGAGCTTCAAGGGGAGGTTACTGTAAAGTGTGCGGTTATTTCCTTTTCAAAAATAGCTTTGGTGTGCACTTATAGGAGCATGTGCGGTAATTAGGGTGAATACGGTAGGCCATAGGGGCTTGAATCACGCAAAAAAAAAAGATTTTTTTTTTTTTTTAATTTTTTTTTCGTGATTCAAGCCCCTATGAATAAGCCAAGACAAGTGAATAGGGGTTAACAGAGGAGCAAAATCAGGGTCCAAGGTTATAAACTTTATTCTCAGCTCAGCCTGAAATTCTCTTAATTATTACGGGTAACCCTTTTGATGCGAAGAAAAACTGCATGCGAAAATGTCTCTGTTTTCTTCTCCATCATTTCAAAAACTTTTCATTCATATTTTTGCATACAGGCAGTGTGGACCCTGATCAGACTGGAAAAGTTTGTTTGTATTGGAGTTTAACAGCCCAATCAACACTATTTTAGGTCATTTTTGAGCCAGTCAGTTTACCTATCCACACTTTTCCTGGGCTGGACATAAGCGGTTAACCAGTACAGTGCACATTCTTTTGCCAGAAACTGACAACTGCCCTCCTTGAATCAGCAGAAGGGAGAGAATGACCGTAGAAAAGATTTCATGATCAATCTTCACGAAAGAATGTTGCCGACTCCAGCAGGTATCGAACCAATGTCCTCCTGATCACCAGTCAGATGCCAGACTAGAACAGTCTGATTCAGATCCAGACTGTTTGCAACAATGATTTTAAAATGAGTGAGTGTTTGAGTTTTACGTCTCACCAACAGCTAAGGTCATACGAAGACGGAACCTCGGTTTAAAGACTCATCCAGAAGTCTGGAGAAGCCCGGGATCGATTCTGCGACCCCTGGTTTACAAGGCAAGCATTATAACCACTACACCACGGAGGCTTCTGACTTTAAAGTAACCAGCTGACTAAAGATGACAATTGTTGTGATTGGCATCTTAACCTTTAACCTGCTGAATATTCAATTAAGCCACACCCATTTCTGACTTTGAACCAATCAGATTACTTGATGCAGCTTATTTCTACATATTCATAAACTGAATGTCAAACTGTGTAGATCCTGATCAGATGGCTTCTTCAGAAGCCATCTGATGTGGATCTACACTGTTTGCAAAGATAGGGCTTGTCGCCTACAGCAGGGTAAAGGTTAAGGGTTAAAATACAAACACAAGTGCCAACTTACCTGTTCAAATCAACACAAAAATTTATTTGTCCTACTCGTAAATTTTAAAATGAAATAATTGTATACTTTTGTTTCTTTCTTTGAACTGAGGTTTAACAACCCCGTCAGTTTGTCAACACTATTTGGGTCATTTTGGCAATGTTGTTTTCAATTTTGTGGGACTTTTACCCAACATTGAGATGAAATGACATCTCAAGCCCTGTCCCCTGATGAAACCAATAAGCTTTATATGCATGGACAGTCCAACTCCCACCACTTTGCCTGGGCTTTTAGCTTTGTGAAGAAGCACCGTGCAGCCCAATCTATTTCAAAAGGGCCAAACAATTGTAGGCATTTTAACCCTTATCTTGCTGTTCACGACAACCCCTATCTTTGCAAACAGTGTAGATCCTGATCATTTATAAGAAAAGTATCACAGATTTTCATCAGAAAAGTAGCCATTTTTGAGATGTGAAAAATGCACCATGTCGTACGGGTGTTATTGTAATGATTTCTTAACCCTTAACCTGCTGTTCACAACAACCCTACTTTTGCAAACAGTGTAGGTGCAGACCATATGGTTTCTGGAGAAGCCATCTGATCAGGATCTACACTGTCGTTCAGTTTGTGAATTTAAACAAAAACATATCATGTAATATGATTGGCTGATAGTCAGAAATGGGTGTGGCTAATTCAATATTCAGCTGGGTAAGGGATAGCCAGGGGATGACAAATAGAGAATAATAAAACTAAATAATAAAAAGTCTAGTTATAATACTCTCATTTTCACAAACACTAATACTTCAAACTACAGTTCAAATCAAACTACATTTTGGACAATGTTTAGTTTGCAATCTGTTCGATATATTTCATTCATAGCTTTTATCTCAAACCACTGTTTCCTCAAATGAAAAATTCCAGTCCCTTAAAAGTTTCAGACAATGTGGGACCACCATGTGAATGACTGTTTTCGCAAGTTCCAAAAGATTACTTCTGTAATATGTACTTAGGCACAGCCTAAATGCCGACATGAGTATTGTTATATACGTACAAGTATAACTAACTGTTGCTATTGGAGAATGCTTCCATCCTACCAAGGTATCAGTAAATAATCCAGTGAATTATTGGCCCACGTGAGGTGCTGGCTTTTCTTTTTAAAGATGGCGTTTACGAGTTTTTGTGTGTTTCAAATTTCAATACTGTAAGTCAGGACAGGAAATATAGATTTGAGCATTGTAGAAAAAAAGAAAAAGTTTGTCAAAACAAAAAGATCGTCAAAAATGACGTTTCCGGTGGGTGGTCTACCCGTACAGAGGCAGACATTTTATATGGAGGAATAAACCGTTAACCAGTCTGAAATAGTTGTTTGATTGTATTGGAGTAAACATCACAGTCAACACTATTTTAGGTCATTTTTGAGCCAGTCAGTTTACCTATCCACACTTTTCCTGGGCAGGCTTATACTTAAGCTGTTAACCAGTACAGTGTAAATGCTTTCACCAGAAACTGACAACTGCCCTTCTTGAAACGGTTGTCTCGCAAGGTCTCCAAGATTTAACGTGATTGGACCATGTAAACGATCTTCCTTAGGGTAGGGAAGTTATGTTGTTATGACTAAACCTGTATGTCTTAGTCTATAGGCGGACATCTAGCAGATTCAACATTTGCTCATGTTTGTATTATGTTTAACCCATTTAGTACCCAAAACCTCAAAACCGGTACCCTGGCAAACAGTGCAGGCCCAGATCAGACGCTGCAAAATGCAGCTTCTGATCAGGGTGTACACTGTTTGTAAAAAAGTTCAGCCATTTTCCAAACAAATTTTTAAGAAAACACAACATGACACCCCTAAAATATTAAACCAACAGCGAGACCATTTTTGGGCAGTCCCAAATTGTCTCGATCCTCACAATGCTGAACCCAAACAAATCCTTTTTGAAAAAAGTATTGTTCTCAGAAGCCAACTATACATGTATACTATTTCCTCTCTGCTTCTGAATCCATGATGAAACTGAAATAATGCAACACAAACATCACAAAAACACGCCTATATAATTTTGTCCCCCTTGAACCCCACTTGTATATAGTAAAACTGGGGTTTACAGGGTAAACCTTATTTTTCTTATTTCTGTCTAAAATATAGATTGTTGGTACTTGTTAGAACCACCTCGATGAGGTGGTTCCAACGAGTACCCACAATATATATTTTAAGCAGAATTAAGAATAATATTACAATTTTTCTTCTTAAATTTTTTGCTTTTTTTGGCGGTAAAGTTTACAATGTATTTGGATAGGCGTGTTATCTTAATGCGACTGAAAATCGAGAAGTGTAGCATGCTGAAATATTCAGCATGGAAAGGAGAAGCCCCCGTGGTGTAGTGGTTACGCTACTCGCCTTGTAAACCAGGGATCGCAGGATCGATCCCGGGCTTCTCCAGACTTTCGGATGAGTCTTTAAACCGAGGTCCCGTCTCTGTATGACCTTAGCTGTTGATGGGACGTAAAAAACTCAAACACTCAGCATGGAAAGGATAAATAGCAAGCAAAAATGTCTAAACATTTCTAGTACTCATAATTATGTCCTACATACAGGGGAAAACATGTCACATATCTGCAGAGAACAAACATGACAAAAATCAATTTTCTTTTCTTTTTCATTTCTGTACACTTTGGCAGTGAAAAACATATCATCATCATGTAGCCTCCCTTTTCGTTGACAGACAACATAGATGTTTTAGGTATCTAACACCTTTTGGTAAAACATGGAGAAATTTATTTACTGTATGTATTCAGACAGACAGGCCAGGGCAAACAGTGCAAATCCAGAGGCATCTCATCAGGGTCAACACTGTTTGCCACCCATCCAGCTATTTTTAGACAAAACACTGTAGTAAATTAATGTTTAAGATAAGGTCAAAATCTTCAATTTTAGAACAAGTATGCTAAGGCATCCATATATTTATAGTAAATATGGTAAAATTTCTGTATTAAGACCACCTTTGGGACAGTTCAAAAGTGGTCTTTAAGACTACTTTTGAACAGTCCCAAAGGTGGTCACTTTCTAGATGACCCTGGTTGTAGAAAACATAATGAAAGATCAGCTTAAATCCTTAAAATGTAATTTTAATAGCATAATTAGTCCTGATAATAGCTGGTCTTAATAGTGGACTTTTACTTTATGACAACCTAAAGGAAACAGCCCAAGGAAATAGCATATTCTTTCCTTTCAGTGCAGCCTCTCCAGGCAAAGAGGAGGCAAGAGGTAGTTTAGGCTGCTCTCTTCAAGGTACACAATGCTCTCCTAGCCAGAGCTGAAGCTATGACCAGTCCAAAGCAGATTTCTTTAACTCTCTTCATACAGAAGCTGTATTGAACTTTCTTCAGACCAAATTGGTCCACTATGTTTCTCTTCTTGACACCATCCTCAGTTCTGGTTGTTCTTTCTTCTGTATGGAGAGCGAGGCAAAGTCTGACAGAAGGATATTAACATGGTCCACCTCCTCTCTCGTTGAAGTCCTCTGAAGCTGTCGACACAGTTCGTCAAGCTGACTTGCATCCTCCTTGTCACCCGTTATCTCAAGGTAAGTCTTCATCATATCAGATACCTTTTTAAAGAAAACAAATTAGTCATTACAAATTCAGGGGCCAGTTGTTCAAAACTAACGATGTTGTTAAGTAACGTATCGTTAAAACTCTGATCATTAAATATGGCAAATATGCTGAATTTTTTGCTCAAAAAATGTAAGCAGCTTTTGCAGGCGCAAAAGCTGCTCACATTTTTTCAGCAAAAAAAGACAAAAATTTACGATATTGTATTTGCTAGAAGAGTTAACAATATGACCACTAACGAGCTCGTTAAGCTAACAATGCTTTGAACAACTGGCCCCTGGTCTATAAATAATATCTACAGTCCAGCTTTTGGGGGCAGTTGGGTGAGGCAAAGGGGTTGTGTATTGTCACAGGGGTGTCCAATTGATTACAGTTGGGCAAGGCCTAGTGTCCTTGCAGCAGTTAAGGATATATGGGAATATTGTTCATCACGAAAACACACCTATATAATTTTGACCCCCTTAAACCCTGTTTCTATATAGTAAAACTGAGGTTTACAGGGGTAAACCTTAGTTTTCTTATTTCTGCTCTAAAATATAGGCTGTAGGTACTCGTTAGAACCACCTCAACAAGGCATTTCTGACTAGTATCCACAACCTTATTTTAGCAGAAATGAGAAAAATATCATGTTTCGTCTTAAAATTTTCATTTTTTTTGCACTAACTTTTACAATGTATTTGTATAGGCGTGCTTTCCATTACGTAAACACGCCTATACAATTACACTGCCACCTTTATCGCCGACAACATTTAAATTTTATGATGAAAAATTGTGATATTTTTCTTATTTCTGCTCAAAATATAGATTGTGGGCACTTGTTAGAACCGCCTCATCGAGGCGGTTCTAACAAATACCCACAATCTATATTTTAGAGCAGAAATAAGAAAAATAAGGTATACCCCCCGGAAGCCCCAGTTTTACTATATAAAAGTGGGGTTCGAGGGGGTAAAAATTATATAGGCGTGTTTTCGTGATGCTTAATGTTTTTCAGTTTTAACATTTCCGATGATTTTCCACTTTCTCCCCTGTCCTTCTCTTTTATCTACTCCACTGTCTCTTCTGCATACAGTCGAACTTCAATGGCTCGAACCTCTTTGGGACCATGAAAATTTGTTCGAGACAGCGGTAGTTCGAGCCACAGAGGGATACTATTAGTGCCATACCAGGAGGCATAATGGAGATAATTGTAGATATCTTTTCTGTGTTCTGTATTTTAAATGTACATTGTGTGTACTCAATAGAATCGCCTCATCGAGGCGATTCTAATGAGTACACACAGCATACATTTGCAAGATAAATGAAGCAAATCTTCCTAAATTACCCTATGTCGTATTTTGAGGGACTCCCTGAGGACTCAAGAACGGGTTTGACTCATCCATAGTAAACGAGCCATTGGAGTTCGAGCCATCGAAGTTTTACTGTACTCTATCTCTTTTCTCCCTTTCTCCAGGAGACATACAGAAAATGACCCATAAGGGTTGACATGTCGTTAAACCCCAACATAGTCCAAAGAAATGGCTCAAACCCCTTTGGGACATTGAAAATTTGTTAAGTTAGGGGTAGTTTGAGCCACTGAGAGTTAAGGTCAGAAGGCACAATAAGGATATCTTTTCAATTTTCTTAAAAATAAAGGTATGTGTGCACTCATCAGAACGACCTCAACGAGCCGATTCTAACCACTGGTAGTATACATTAAATATATTTTCTAGATAACATAAGAAAATTCTACATAATTATCCTCACTATATTTAAGGTTTTTCTATCTTAAGCTCTGGTGGTCATTTTGTTTCATGGAGCAGAACCATTTAGACAATTTCAGTAGAGGGGCCCCTAAGGTACACTTCTTAAAAATTATTTTAAAATCCATTAACCGGTACAGGGGGAGATGTCTTTTAAGTAAGTTGTTGATAGACGAAAAAACATTTATTTTTACTCATGTGGCCATCTTGTTTATACAAGCAGACTGGTTTGAGCAATTTCCGTTGGTCACCCAAGGAGTATTCCTGTGAAATTATTTTGAAATTGGGTTAGTGGCCTTTGACGAGATGTCATTTTAAGGTTTTTCCATTTTAAGCTCTGGCTGCCATTTTGTTCAACAGAGTACGTGGAATCATTTTAGCAATTTTGGTAGAGGGTCACCCAAGGAACACTTCTGTGAAATTATTTCAAAATTCATTCACTGGTTTAGGTGAATATGTAGTTTAAGTAAATTGTTGATGGACGATACAAAGAACATGACAACGACATACCAGGGGCATGGCATGATCACAATAGCTCACCATGAGCACTTCGTAAACCCTATTTTTCTCTAAAAAAGTGGGGTTTAGGGGAGTTCATTTCATGGACTTGTTCACATGATGGAGACAGCGAAAGTTTGAGCCAATGAGGGTTAATTAAACGGCCAGGTCAGGAGGAAAAGAAGAAATATTTTTTTTAACTTTTCTTCAAAATAATGGTATGTAGTGTGTACTAATTAGAACTGCGACATTAAGGCAATTCTTCTGAGGACACACAACATATATTTTCAAGATAAAATAAGAAAAAATATTGCAAATACATCAATATCTGGGGCCAGTTGTCCAAAACCTCGTCAGCTTAACGAGTATGCAAGTACAATATCTGAATTTTTTTTTATTTTTTCTGAAAAAAAAAAATACAACAAGAGCTGTCACTATAAGTGAGCAATGCCCCCGTGGGAGCCAATTTGAGGAAACAAAAAGGGAGGACTAACGCACAAACCCACACACAAACCCACAAACAAATGGGCAGTGCAAAAACTACAGTCAAACCTGTCATAGTGGCCACCTCTATTGAGCAAGCAACCTGTCTTAAGCAAACATAGATTTAGTTCCCCAAAAAGGCAAATGCATTAAAATTCCCCTGTATTAAGCAAGCACCTCTCTTAAGCAAGCACATTTTGATTATCCCATAGGTGGTTGCTTAATACAGGTTGGACTGTATATGCCCTCCTACGGGGGCATACAAATTTAACAAAATTGTTGAAGAAATGTGGCAGTAGTTCGGGTCACAATGTTTAAGAGCGTGTTTTTATTTCAGAAAATAATGGGCCATACCTCCTTCGCAGATGATAGGATCAGCGTGAAATTTGTGTTAGGCACCCCTTTAGCTCACAAGGAATGCATGTGCAAAGTTTCAGCTCAAATGGCAGAGAAATGTGGAAGTAGTTCGTGTCACAAGGTTTTTGAACGCGTTTTTCAGAAAATCAAGGGCCGTAACTTCGTCGCAGGTGATAGGATCAACTTGAAAATTTTGTTAGGCACCCCTTCACCTCACAAGGAATGCATGTGCAAAGTTTCAGCTCAATTGGTGAAGAAATGTGAAGGTAGTTTGCGTCACAAGATTTTTTAGCGCATTTCTGAGAAAATCAAGGGCCATAACTCCATAACCCTTCATCTGAGTAGAATGAATTTTGTGTAAGGCACCTCTTTACCTCAAAAGGAATGCATGCATGTGCGAAGTTTCAGCTCAAACGGTGAAGAAATGTGGAAGAAGTTAGCGTCACAAGGTTTCAAGGAATGGGACCGTGCAATAATTAACAAACTCCATGCCATTAAACCTGTCTTTGGAACAAAATGCACTCCTCCACAGTTTTCCAGAAAAGAGGACGTAGTATTAACACGACTGCGCATTGGCCATACTAGAGTTACTCATTCTTATATTTTTAATGGTGATGATCAGCCTTCTTGTGTAGGTTGTGATCAGCCATTCACTGTGAAACATATCTTAATTGACCGTGTTGACTTTTCACCCTCACGTATTTTATATTTCAAAGCTGACACTTTGCAACAACTGTTTCGAGATGTACCTGTTGATAATATTATTTTATTCTTAAAAGAAATTGGACTTTTTCATAAGATTTAACTGTTTCAGATTTTCTGTTTTACTTTTAATATCATCATAATTATTCATGCCGTTTAACCATTAACCGTTTGATGCTTATGACCCACAAAGAGGGTTGACGCGTCATTAAACACGAAATCATCATCATCATCATCATCTTCTGTGGCGATTTATTTATGTTGTTTGTTACTTACTGTGTGTATCACTTGTGTCTTTAATTTTGGATGGCCATATGGCCATTTTGTGGGAAAGTAACTGTCCTTATGGCCTTCCTTTGTTTAGGTTTCCATTATGGTCTGGTCGCTTGGTGTTTGTATTTCTTTCCCTTTGGTGTCTTTGATGGGTGGAGTAAGTTAATTGTATCGATTCCAGATCTTTGTTTTACTTCTACTTTCAAACACGTTTTTCAGAAAATCAATGGCCGTAACTCCATCACAGATGACAGGATCAACGTGAAAATTGTGTTCGGCACCCCTTCACCTCACAAGGAATACATGTGCAAAGTTTCAGGTTTTTAGCACATTTTTTAGAAAATAAAGGGCCGTAAGGCCTTTGAAAATGATAGGACCAACGTGAAAATTGTAATAGGCACACTTCACCTCACAAGGAATGCATGTGCAAAGTTTCAGCTCAATCGTTGGAGAAATGTGGAAGTAGTTCGCATCACAAAAAAGTGCGGACTTACAAACCCACAAAAGCACAAACGAACGAACGCACAAACAAACAGACAGTGCAAAAATTATATGCCCTCCTACGGGGCATAAAAATGTTAGATATTGCATTTTTCAGCAAAATAATTAGCATATTTGCCATATTAAATGATCAAAATTTTAATAATTCATGAACTAACGACAGCGTTAGTTTTGAACAAATGGCCACTGCAATTATGATAATTTTTTTCTTAGCAACTCAAGAACTAGTTCTAAACAGCCGTGGTAAATGAGCCGTCTGTGTTTGAACCATCAAAGTTTCATTGCATAAGGCAAAAAAATTCATTCTCTACAATATGGATTACAATTTCTTGCACACCAGATAAGGAAATCCATAGTTTTAGCTTGGGATAGAAATTCTGTTCTAACCCTGGTGTTCTTACTCAAAACTGAATATTCTCACGTGTTTGATAAATGCACTGGTTGACTATAACCTCATATGTGCCGTTGTTAAGGTGGACATGACGTCACTATACATCACTGTAGTGTCATCACAATATGGCCGACGTCGGCAACTGAAGTGACTGCAGTATTTTAACATCCACACTCAGAAATGGAAGGTATGCAAGAAAAAGTATCCTACATGGGTGTGAGGGGTGGATAGAAAAATCCGTCCCTCGGGATCACTGTACGGCATCATGAGGCAAGCCTCATGATGCCGGACAGTGACCCTTGGGATGGATTTTTCCATCCACCCCTCACACCAATGTAAGATTCTTATAGTATAAAAGTACCTGTAGAACTTCTGCTCGCATTCTGTCATTACTGTATGACTTGTCTTCAACCAACAATTTTAATCTTGACTTTGCCAGAGCCAGCGGCGTTCGCCCATACTGGTCCATTGACTTCAGATCAGTCCCTAAAACAAAGCACTTACTGGTACAGTAAAAGTCCGCTGTTAACCCTTTTTGTACCAAATGGAATTTTCCACCTTATATATAGCAGGAGTCCATTTCAAAATTTAGGGGTGTCAGGTTGTGTTTTCTTCAAAATTGATTTGGAAAATGGCTGAACTTTTTGCAAACAGTGGGGGCCCTGATCAGACGCCGCATTCTGCGGCATCTGATCTGGGCCTGCACTGTTTGCCAGGGTACCCCTTTAGGGGTTTATGGTCTGAAATGGGTTAAGACCACCCAAAATTAAGACTAAATCTGCTATTAAAAGCTTATTGTGAAGGTTTCAGTTATTCTTTCTGTGCGTTTTCCACACCTAGTCTCTCGTATTACGAGACCACCTTTGAGACTGTTCAAAGTGGTCTTGAAGACCACTTTTTAACAGTCCCAAAGGTGGTCTTAACATAGGAATTTTAGTGTAAATGTATGTCAAAAGCAAATGTATAATGATGAAGTCAGAAGAAAACTAGATTGAGCTGTGTTGTTGGACAACATACACCCCACCACATAAGCAAGGTCACAATAAATTGAATTGCAATCAAGCATTTTTGAGCAAATAAGGAACATGTATAAAATATAATGCACAAAAGGCCGTAACTACTGTGACACGGTTGGATTTTGATGATGATCAAACTTGTAGGAGGTCTCATTGATGCAAAGCCATGTATCAAGTTTGGTGGAAATCGTAAACACAGACTGTAGAGTTTGTAAATGGCTAATTTCAGCATTACATATATTTGAAGAACAAAGGGCCATATCTCCCGCGATATACATCGGATTTTGACGATTATCAAACTTGTGTGAGGTCTCAAGGGTGCTATGCCATGTATGAAGTTAGGTGGAAATTGGTAGGTAAACACAGACTGTAGAATAAGGAAACGGCTAATTTCAGCATAATTTGAAGAACAAAGGGCCATAACTCCTGCGATGGGCATCAGATTTTGCTGATGATCAAACTTGTGTGAGGTCTCATGAATACAAAGCCATGTATGAAGTTTGGTTGAAATCAGTGAGTAAACACAGACGGTCGAGTCCGAAATGGCTAATTTCAGCATTAATTGAAAAACAAGAGGCTCAATGAGCCTAAACCGCTCACCTGAGGAACTTAAGTTTTAACAATTCACAGACTTGACTACTAAATCTGTTAATAGAATCCAGCCCATTGACCCTTACAGGATATAAGTCATGATTATTGCATTGCATTCCAAGTTTGAGACTTCTAGCTTCTATAGTTCCTGAGAAATCTTTGACGAAAATTTAACATTGGTCAAAATGGAGAGAAAGAAGAATGAAAGAACAGATGAACAAATAAGCTGAGAAAGCCCATTGTCTCTTACACAAAATAAGTCATCATTATTCTATTGAATACCAAATTTGATGCTTCTAGCTTTTATAGTTCCTGAGAAATCTTTGATTAAAAATTTAACATTGGTCTATTATCTCTATATGGAGAGAAAGAAGAATGAAGGAACAAATGAACCAGACTAGCTCCAAAACCTAATGCAGCCTTTCCCCTTGCCCAATGGTGCTACACATAAAATTTAAACAAGATTGGTTGACTGCCTTCTGAGATATGCTTCATTGAAAGTGTGGACGACGGATGGACGGACGACAGACGACGGACTCCGGAGCCTTGGTATACTATCGGCTCACTGGAGCCTTTGGCTCAGGTGAGCTAAAAATTCAAGTCGCTATTTCTGTCACAACATTTTCCCTACGTTAAGTCTATGGGCAAATTTTTTTGTCTCTCAAGGTCACGTAACTCCGAGGTCAATATTCCGATTCGGCCCAAAATCGAACTTAACCGAGATTTTATGCCTGTCCTCTTTACCTGCAAGTTTGAAGCTGATATGAATAAAAATAAAGTTGCTATCGTGGTCACAACGTATTTTTTTATGCTCAAGGGCAGGTAACTCCAAGGCAAATATTCCGATTCGGCCCAAAATCGAACTTAACCGAGATTTTATGTCTGTCCTCGTTACCTGCAAGTTTGAAGCTGATCTGAAAAAAATTCAAGTCGCTATCGTAGTCGCAACATTTTCCCTAATTAAGTCTATGGGCAAATTTTTTGTCGCTCAAGGTCACGTAACTCTGAGGTCAATATTTCGATTCGGCCCAAAATTGAACTTAACCGAGATTTTATGCCTGTCCTCGTTACCTGCAAGTTTGAAGCTGATATGAATAAAAATAAAGTTGCTATCGTGGTCACAACGTATTTTTTTATGCTCAAGGACAGGTAACTCCAAGGCAAATAATCCGATTCGGCCCAAAATCGAACTTAACCGAGATTTTATGTCTGTCCTTGTTACCTGCAAGTTTGAAGCTGATCTGAAAAAAATTCAAGTCGCTATCATAGTCACAACATTTTCCCTATGTAAAGTCTATGGGCAAATATTTTGTCGCTCAAGGTCATGTAACTCCGAGGTCAATATTCCGAATCGAACTTAACTGAGATTTTATGCCTGTCCACGTTACCTGCAAGTTTGAAGCTGATCTGAATAAAAATAAAGTTGCTATCGTGGTCACAACGTATTTTTTTATGCTCAAGGGCAGGTAACTCCAAGGCAAATAATCCGATTCAGCCCAAAATCTAACTTAACCGAGATTTTATGTCTGTCCTTGTTACCTGCAAGTTTGAAGCTGATCTGAAAAAAATTCAAGTCGCTATCGTAGTCACAACATTTTCCCTATGTTAAGTCCATGGCCAAATGTTTTGTCGCTCAAGGTCACGTAACTCCGAGGTCAATATTCCGATTCGGCCCAAAATCGAACTTAACCGGGAATTTATGCCTGTCCTCGTTACCTGCAAGTTTGAAGCTGATCTGAATAAAAATAAAGTTGCTATCGTGGTCACAACGTATTTTTTCATGCTCAAGGGCAGGTAACTCCAAAGCAAATAAACCGATTCGGCCCAAAATCGAACTTAACCGTGATTTTATGTCTGTCCTAGTTACCTGCAAGTTTGAAGCTGATCTGAAAAAAATTCCAGTCGCTATCGTAGTCACAACATTTTCCCTATGTTAAGTCTATGGGCAAATTTTTTGTCGCTCAAGGTCACGTAACTCCGAGGTCAATATTCCGATTCTGCCCAAAATCGAACTTAACCGAGATTTTATGCCTGTCCTCGTTGCTAGCTACAGTGATGACAACATTTTCCCCATGTTAAGTCGATAGGCAATTTTTCGGGCGCTCAAGGGGACGTAACTCTTGAGTGAATTATCTGATTCGGCCCAAAATCGAACTTGACCGAGATTTTATGCCTGTACTGGTTATCTGCAAGAATGAAGTCTATCAGAAAAAAATTGACGGAGCTAGAGTGATGACAAGCTTTTTCCTATGTGAAGTCTATGGGAGCTAGATGTTGCCATGGCAACCAGAGTTCCACTCAGATCTGCCTGAAAACCTAATGAAGCCTTTCCACTTGCCCAATAATGCGACACATGAAATTTGATCAAAGTTGGCCAAGTAGTCTTTAAGATATACATTTTTGAAATTCCCATTAACCCTAATGCAAAAACACACAAGGGCAGGTAACTCCTAAGTGAATGATCCGATTCTGCCAGTTATCGAACTTGACCGAGATTTCATGGCTGTGCTGGTTATCTGCAAGAATAAAGCCAATCTGAAAACTAGACTATCAAGTGAGCATATGCTCACTAATACCCCCGGCCAAAGCCATCGGTAACTTTCTGGCAATTCAAAGCCATCAAGTTTGACAAAAACCTATTATGAACACAGAATTAATCTTGCAAAAGTAAGGAGAATACCATTACATCTAAATAACTCACCTGATAACTAATGAGATCTTGAACAGATGTTTGAAATGTCAGTATCACAAGTTGTCTGTTTAGTCTTTTTAGAACAAAGGCTATTTCTCTTCCAATTGTCTGATTCAGTAATAACTCCTGAAAATTATTGGAGCTAGAGCCTTGAAAGTTGGTGAATAGATTGGTGGTGATGAGTAGATGAACTGATTAACTTTTGACAACATTCCGAAAAATACTTTGTGAGTTATGGCCCTTTGTCATTTTGGTAATTTGTGCCATTGATCTGTATGGTAAAAGTGATGCATAGCATGAGATATCTTGCTGACAAAATTTTATAAAAAAAAAATTCTTAGAGCAATAACTCTTGAAAGGGGCATAATCCTGACGAGAAAAAAAAATACGCGTCAGCTAATTTTCCATGAGGAATCCATATATGAAATTTCAAAACCCTAGCATACACGGTTCTAAAGTTATGCTATGCATCACTTTTACCATACAGATCAATGGTAATAACTCAAAGGGCAATAACTCTTGAAAGGAGCATAATCCGGACGAGAAAAAAAATACGTGTCGGCTAATTTTCCATGAGGAATCCATATATGAAATTTCAAAACCCTAGCATACACGGTTCTAAAGTTATGCTATGCATCACTTTTACCATACAGTACAATGGCACAAATTACCAAAATGACAAAGGGCCATAACTCACAAAGTATTTTTCGGAATTTTGTCAAAAGTTAATCAGTTCATCTACTCATCACCACCAATCTATTCACCAACTTTCAAGGCTCTAGCTCCAATAGTTTTTGAGATATCTTGCTGACAAAATTTTATAAAAAAAATATAACAAAGGGGAATAACTCTAAAGAACCTGGCCCCACAGCCCCAATTTTCTTTCCCACAATACAACTAGTTATGCATGTTGTTTGTACCAAATTTCAAGTTTCTAGGTACAGTAGTTCCTGAGAAATCTTTGACACAAAATTTAAGGTAACTCACAAAATACACATCTCAGTAGCAAATATAACAAAGGGGAATAACTCTAAAGAACCTGGCCCCACAGCCCCAATTTTCTTTCCCACAATACAACTAGTTATGCATGTTGCTTGTACTAAATTTCAAGTTTCTAGGTACAGTAGATCTTGAGAAATCTTTGACACAAAATTTAAGGTAAGTCACAAAATGCACATCTCAGTAGCAAATATAACAAAGGGGAATAACTCTAAAGAACCTGGCCCCACAGCCCCAATTTTCTTTCCCACAATACAACTAGTTATGCATGTTGTTTGTACCAAATTTCAAGTTTCTAGGTATAGTAGTTCCTGAGAAATCTTTGACACAAAAAAAAGTTTACACACACACACACACACAGAAAAGACGAAAACTATATACCCCCATGGCATACTCCGTATGCCGGGGGTATAATAATTGAAGCAGCTACGGTGATGACAACTTTCTCCCCATGTTAAGTCAATAGGCAATTTTTTCAACGCTCAAGGGCACGTAACTCCTGAGTGAATAATCCGATTCAGCCCAAAATCGAACTTGATCGAGATTTCATGCCTGTCCTCGTTATCTGCAAGAATGAAGTCGATCAGAAAAAAATTGACGGAGCTAGAGTGATGACAAGCTTTTTCCTAACGCTCAAGGGCACGTAACTCCTGAGTGAATAATCCGATTCAGCCCGAAATCGAACTTGATCGAGATTTCATGCCTGTCCTCGTTATCTGCAAGAATGAAGTCGATCAGAAAAAAATTGACTGAGCTAGAGTGATGACAAGCTTTTTCCTATGTTAAGCCTATGGGAGCTCTTTGTTGCTGTGGCAACCAGTTCTCATCCGATCTGCACGAAAACCTAATACAGCCTTTCCCCTACCTGATGATGGTTCATATGAAATTTGATCAAGGCCGGCCCACTGGTTCCAGAGATACACTTCGTTGAAAGTGTGGACGACGGACGCCGGCTCGTGGTATACTAATACCTCACATGAGCCTTCGGCTCAGGCGAGCTAACAAAGGGCCGTAACTCCCATGAAACGCATTGGATATTGACGATGGTCAAACTCTTGTGAGGTCTCATGGATGCTAAGCCATGTATCAAGTTTAGTGAAAATCGGTAGGTAAACACAGACTGAGGAGTCTGGAAATGTGTAATTTCAGCATTATTAAAATAGCAAAAGGCTGTAACTCCTGTGATGATGCATTGGATTTTGACAATGGTCGATTTTTTTAGACGTCTAATGGATACAAAGCCATTGTTTGTTTGAAATCGGTTGGTAAACACAGACTGTAGGGTCCGGAAATGGCTAATTTTAGCATTATATGAAGAACAAAGGGCCGTAATTCCTGTGATATGCTTTGGATTTTGAGGATGATCAAACTCATTACGCAAACACGCCTATACAAATACATGCCCACCTTTATCGCCGAAAAAATGAAAATTTTAAGAAGAAAAATTGTGATATTTTTCTTATTTCTGCTCAAAATATAGATTGTGGGCACTCGTTAGAACCGCCTCATCGAGGCGGTTCTAATGAGCACCCACAATCTATATTTTAGAGCAGAAATAAGAAAAATAAGGTATAACCCCGGAAACCCCAGTTTTACTATATAAAAGTGGGGTTCAAGGGGGGTCAAAATGATATAGGCGTGTTTTCGTGATGTCATCCAAGGTCTCATGGATGCAAAGCTATAGATCCAGTTTGGTTGAAACTAGTTGGGAAACACAGACTGTAGAGTCTGGAAACAACTAATATGAGCATTATTTGAAGAACAATAGGCAGTAACTCCTATGATGCGTGTAAGATTTTGACGTTGATATAACTCGTCCGAGGTGTCTTAGATGCAAAGCCATGTATCAAGTTTGATGGATTGACTGGTAAACACAGACTAGAGACCAGAAATGGCTAATTTCAGCATTATTTGAAGAACAAAGGGCCGTAACTTAAGTGATACGCGTCAGATTTTGAGAATGATCGAACTCATCCAAGATCTCATGGATGCAAAGCAATGTATCAAGTTTGGTTGAAATCAGTTGGGAAACAGAGACTATAGAGTCGCGCAACGGATAATTTCAGCATTATTTGAAGAACAAAGGGCTGTAACTCCCATGATATGTGTCAGATTTTAACAATGTAATTTTCCTAAAATTTCAACAATTAGTTTTATGATCAAGCAAGGAATCTAAAAGGTGCAGACCGAATGTCAAACAGTGTAGATCCAGATCAGACTCTGATCTGGGTTTGCACTGTTTGCTTAGGCCTATCTGTCTCAGTAGTTGGGATCATTACAATAAAAACCTGAATCAGTTTTACTTACCAGCTTTTAACAGCAAGGTAACAATGGGAACTTGGCAGGTACAAGCAGCTGAAAAAAAAATTTAGAAATCTTATTGATCCTTATTATGGATCAAAACTATAAAAGATTGTGGATACTTCTTAGGACCACCACGCTGAAGTGGTTCTAATGAGTACCCATAATCCATAGGGGCTTGAATCATGAAAAAAATGAAAAAAAAAAAAAATGAAAATTTTTTTTTTTTTTTTTTTTTTGGTACTATATTAGAGACAAGGGGGGAAACTTCGGCTCAATTTTTTGGGGGGTTACCTCATTTTACCCAGTGTATCTTTTTCGCAAATGCAGTTTCTCACCTGCTTATTACGAAATATACAAGTTAAATATGTCCACTTTGCAACAATAATCCACCTCTGTCTGTCACTTGCAGGAAACATGTTTTTCTCGCATGGATTAACTCAGCAAAGCAAAATTCGGCATAAACGTGTGACAAAAATTTTCAGGTTTTTATCAATCACACGCAAACTAGTGTTATGGAGGAAACTTTTTTCGCTTTCAACTGATGTCTTTCATTAAAATGAACCTCTCTTGACCAATTTGAATCCAAAATGATGTATTTGCAGCTCTTAATTTAGATTTTACTACTTTTACATCGCTTTATGTAACAGATCAAGAAAACAATCGTCGCGAAGCTTGGTTTTTCTGCTGATTCCGGGCTACTCTATCGATGAACTAACGACCGGAACGACCGGTGCTGTTTAATTTTTATCCCGTTCGAAGTAGTGACAAATGAGCATTATCGCTATTTTTCTTCCATTTTCAACTAAACCCCAAGAGGGGACACAGACGATGTATACTGCATATACTCCAGTAGGTAGTGGTACAGTATACGGTAGGGCTCTTTAACCTGCACAGGGGATGGTTCTCCCTGCACAGGGGGTCTCCAGCAAACGTCCAGATTCGAAGGACGGTGCACTTTATGATATTCATACCTGCAAAATTTATGATGCCAATGGAACGTGTTCTGACGCCGAAATTTTGTCACCACTGCTGGGGATCGAACTTTGGACCTTTAGCATCTGAGGCACTGAGCTAGGTGGGTGGCTAAATTTAGGAAGGCAGGGATTAGCCGTAGTTATCTCCTTACCGGACTCAGAAAAAGTGAAATGTATTTTTTGTGGACGTTTTGTGTTATTTTCAAAACAGTTTCACTCATGCTTGTGTAGACAGAAATAAAAAAAAAATACAGCCAATTTGTTAAAAATGCCACCAATACGTAAATGTTCAAAATGATGCAGCATGGAAACAATTTGTTCTCTATTGCATATTCCTTTTTATGTTTTGAAATTTTGATAATGGGTCGCTAATGGCCAGTAAATGACAATAAGCACTACTTAGGTTGGGCCCATTGGGTCCTTTTCCAACAGGGATTTAAGGGG
>OY757011.1:99698815-99721315 GCA_963580285.1 Lucinisca nassula
GAGTCAGACCGTCCATGCTTATAAACCCTACTGGTTTCATTGGGTGATAGGGCTTGAGATGTCATTTCATCTCAGTGCTGGGTAAAAGTCCCACAAAATTGGAAGCAACATCTCCAAAATGACCTATACAGTATGACGGGGATGTTAAACCTCAATCAATCAAACAAACAAACAAACAATTTTTATGATGCAGGCGTGTGATCGATTGCTATGTGTCCCCTAACTGTTGTGACTTGCTGTCTAAGATAGTATGTATGGTAACTGTCCTTTTACCTGTGATATACATGGCACAGTTTACCTGTATTGTAAAAGACATCAGAGGGTGTAGATTTCAAGGCTGAAAATTGCTCATAGAAAAGTGCATGAAAATTTGTAAATTGCACAATAAACCATGCCTGAAGACTGCATTTATAACAGACCATTTTATAATCTGCCTTGGGCCAACTGGAAGAATTCACAACAAAGACAAAATGGTGCTCAGGTGAACTCTAACAGTAAGGGTGTCCATGCAAGCAGGGGCCAGGATTGTAAGGCTGCCACTGCTGGCTGCCGGAAAGGCAAGAAGACTTACAGGGTGTTTACAAATTATTCCAGGGCCCGGAAGAGGATGGATGGTGAGGAGGTTTATGGGTCAAAGATTAAAGTAGAATTTTCGGTACCGGGTCAGGATTCAAACGTAGCTCTAGGTTGGTCTTCAGGAAAAAAAGGTAAATGAGTATGTCACTTTAGCATCATCAGTTGACTCAAAGCTACTGTAATAATCCTAAGTATTTGGACAGATAGGTCTAAGCAAACAGTGAAGACCCAGATCAGACTGGAGCAGTCTGATCTGGATCTGAAGGAGCAGTCTGATCTGGATCTACACTGTTTGCCATTCAGGACTCCTTGCTGAATTGTGAAAAATCTGTTAAAAGTTTGGAGAATTACAACAAATTCTCAGTGTCTGAACTTTTAAGATTTTATGATAAAAGTTTAATGGCACTTATGCATTTCAGTTATATTGCTATTGTCAACAAACTATCACAGATCAATAAAGTTCAGCTGCGCAGAGCGACCCCCACCCATCGGGCCGGAAGAAATAGATGGGGTGCATGATGCTTCCACGCAGAGCTGAAACCGACCACACTTGAGTACTGGTAATGCACCAGTCATTTGTAACCACTGCCCCCCCCCCCCCCCCCCCCCCCCCCCCACCTACAGGGATAGCGGAGACAATGACTTTTCACTTTTCAAAGCCCTGCCAAAAGCCCTGCACTGTGGGGGACCTCAAGAAGGTCAAAGCCCCGCTGTTTATAATAGTTCATTCCACTGGGGGTATATTTGCATAATATCAAAACCCCCACATTAACCTGGCACTGCGGGGGGAACACAGAGGGTAAATGCCCCGCTCATTAGCCCCGCTATCCCCCGCCTATCCCCGTAGGTGAGGGGGGGCAGTGCTTACAAATGACTAGTGCATAAACCTCTTAGAGGATCTAAGCCTGCCCAGGCAAAGCGGTGTGAGTCGGACCGTCCATGCTTATAAACCCTATTGGTTTCATTGGGGGACAGGGCTTGAGATGTCATTTCATCTCGGTGTTGGGTGAAAGTCCCACAAAATTGGAAGCAACATCTCCAAAATTACCTATACAGTGTTGATGGGGACATTAAACCTCAAATCGATCAAAATCAGCTGTGCAGATAGTATTCTTTCTTTCTACTGCGATCGGTCACATCTGACCATTACTCGCAGGTGTACATTACATACACACCAAGTTATTGGTAAAAAATCCAGGTAATGTTTATTTATAGTTGCACTAGTGACATCAAGAGAGTTATATGTGAAACTTGAACTGGACTTGTGTGCTTAGATAGGCAAACAGTGTACACCCAGATCAGAGGCTGCAAGAACCTGTATCTAATCTGGGTCTATATGGTTTGCTTAATGAACAGGAATTGATGGGTAAACAAAATAGTTTAAGCTGCCTTCAGGACCACTCTTAGAGACAATTGACCCACCACTGCTGTCAGTGATATGATTTGGTTCGTAAAGGGATTTTGATGCATGTTCAGGAGAGGTACAGAAGCCTCCGTGGTGTAGTGGTTATGCTACTTGCCTTGTAAACCAGGGGTTGCAGGATCAATCCCCGGCTTCTCCAGACTTTCAGACGAGTCTGTTAACCGAAGTCCCATCTCCTTATGACCTTAGCTGTTGGCGAGACGTAAAACACAAGCACTCACTCAGGAGAGGTAACTCCTGAAAATTTCAAAAGACATTTCAGTCTCCACTTACGCACAGGCCTCTGTGTGCTTAGCTGGCTGGTTGGGTGAGGCTAAGGTGACGCAAATCTTGTCACTGAGGCATCCAAGTAATATTGGCTTACAGTTCGGGAAGGCCTGTCCTTGCAGCAGGTAAGAATTGTTTCTTTCTCCCTTGTCCTTCACCGTCGTGATATGACTGAAAAATTGTTGAAAGCGACGTTAAACCCGAATTCACACACACAAATCTCCCTTGTCCTTCAATTTTATCACCTCTTCTGTCTTACTTGGGTCACCTGCGAGAAGGTAACTTCTGCAACAGGTTAGGTGTTTTTTTCTGGGTACTCTGATTTTCCCCTCCTATGATTAATGACAGCCCCCGCCCAAAGGGGCTTGAAGAAATATATGGGCTGCATGATGCTTCCACGCAGAGCTGAATCCGGCCCGCACACTAGTACTGGTAAACCGCTTAGAGGATCTAAGCCTGTCCAGGAACCCCGGTGCGAGGCGGACCGTCCATGCTAATAAACCCTATTGGTTTCATTGGGCGACAGGGCTTGAGTTGTCATTTCATCTCATTGTCGGGTAAAAGTCCCACAAAATTGGAAGCAACGTCTCCAAAATGACCTTTACAGTGTTGACGGGGACGTTAAACCTCAAATCAAACAAACAAACAAAAACTATGATTAATGATCAGCTCAAAATAAGTTAAATGATCTTGAAAGGGTTGTTAAATAAAAAAATGTGCCAGTCTTAAGAATATGGACATGAGGAATAATTTATTTTTCTGTAAGCATATAGGGTGGGGGCCATATTCAAAGCCTGCATCCATCAGGGCTAGAAGTAGATGGGGCTGCATGGGGCTTCCACTCAGAGCTGAAACTGACCGCACATGAGGACTGGTATACCGCCTAGAAGGCCTAAACCTGCCCAGGCAAAGTGATCAATGCGTGTTGGACCACCTATGCATGTAAACCGTATTGGTTTCATGGGGTGACAGGGCTTGAGATGTCATTTCATCTCTCTCTGGTTAAAGTCCCACAAAATTGGAAGCAACGTCTCCAAAGTGACCTAAATAGTATTGACGGGTACAATAAACCTCACTGCCCGCACCCATTGGGGCTTGAATAGATTGGGCTGCACGATCTTTCCACGCAGAGCTTAAACGGACCACACATAAGTACTAGTAAACTGCTTCAAGTCTTAAGTGGTCCAAGTTGGACAGTCCCTGCATATAATGCTTCGGTTTGCTTGGGTGGTAGGGCTTGAGATGTCAATTCTTCTCTGTCTGGTAAAAGTCCCATGGAATTGGAAGCAAGATCTCCAAAATGACCTATTTTTAGCCATTTCTCTTGCTGAATATTCAGTTTAACCCCACCCATTTCTGACTTTGAACCAATCAGATTACTTGATGTAATTTATTCCTGCCATTTCATAAATTGAATGTCAAACAGTGTAGATCCTGATCAGATGGCTTCTTCAGAAGCCATATGATCTGGATCTACACTGTTTGCAAAGATAGGGGTTGTCGTGAACAGCACGATAAGAGTTAAAATAGCTGTTCATAGAAATTGTCTCTTGGCCCAGAGGAGTAAATTCTTTCCTCAAAGAGCAGGTCACTTTTCAGAATAGCTGTTTATAGGAATTGTCTCCTGTCCCAGAGGAGCAAATTCTTTCCTTTAACCCATTTAGTACCAGAAACCCCAAAACGGGTACCGTGGCAAACAGTGCAGGCCCAGATCAGACGCCGCAGAACGCGACGTCTGATCAGGGCCTCCACTGTTTGCTAAAAGTTCAGTCATTTTTATGTCCCCGATAGCGATAGCGGGGACATATTGTTTTTGCCCTGTCTGTTTGTTTGTGTGTTTGTTTGTTGGTTTGTACGTGGACAACTTTAACGTTGGTCATAACTTTTGAACCGTTGGAGATAAGAGTATTCATATTTGTCATGAAGGTTCCTTGTGACAAGAGCTTCACATTCATGCAAAAAAAATTGACCTGTGACCTTGACCTTTGACCTACTTAAAAGAAAAAAATAACATTGGTCATAACTTTTGAACCGCTTGAGATACAGCCTTCATATTTGGCATGTATGTTCCTTGTGACAAAAGCTTTACATTCATGCAAAAAAAATGGGACCTGTGACCTTGGACCTACTTAAAATAAAAAAAATAACATTTTGGTCGTTACTTTTGAACCATTTGAGATACAGCCTTCATATTTTGCATGTAGGTTCCTTGTGACAAGAGCTTTACTAGCCCCCGCCCATAGGGGCTTGAAGAAATATATGGGCTGCATGATGTTTCCACGCAGAGCTGAATCCGGCCCGCACACTAGTACCGGTAAACCGCTTAGAGGATCTAAGCCTGTCCAGGAACCATGGTGCAAGGCGGACCGTCCATGCTAATAAACCCTATTGGTTTCATTGGGCGACAGGGCTTGAGATGTCATTTCATCTCAATGTCGGGTAAAAGTCCCACAAAATTGGAAGCAGTCTCCAAAATGACCTATACAGTGTTGACGGGGACGTTAAACCTCAAATCAAACAAACAAAGAGCTTTGCATTCACACAAAAAATTTGACCTGTGCCCGTGACCTTTGACCTACTTTAAAGAAAAAAATAACATTGGTCATAACTTTTGAACCGCTTGAGATACAGCCTTCATATTTGGCATGTATGTTCCTTGTGACAAAGCTTCACATTCATGCAAAAAATTTGACCTGTGACCTTGACCTTGACCTACTTAAAAGAAAAAAATAACATTTTGGTCATAATTTTTTAATCATTTGAGATACAGCCTTCATATTTTGCATGCAGGTTCCTTGTGACAAGAGCTTTACATTCACACAAAAAATTTTGACCTGTGACCTTGACCTTTGACCTACATAAAAGAAAAAATTAAAATTGGTCATAACTATTGAACCATTTGAGGTACAGCTTTCATATTTGGCATGTAGGTTCCTGGTTACAAGAGCTTTACGTTTATGCAAATAATTTTGACCTGTGATCTTGACCTATGACGTACTTAAAAGAAAAAAATTAACATTTTGGTCATAACTTTCAAACCATTTGGGATAGGGCCTTCATATTTGACATGTAGGTTCCTTATGATAAGAGCTTTACATTCATGCAAAAAATGTTTACCATGACCTTGACCTTTGATCTACTTAAAAGAGCTAATAAAATTGTTCATAACTTTTGAATCATTTAAGATAGAGCCTTCATATTTGGCATGTAGGTTGCTTGTGACAAGAGCTGCCAAATATTTTGACCTGTGACCTTAACCTAAGACCTACTTTAAAGAAAAAAATATTATTGTTAATAACTTTCAAACCATTTAAGATAGTCTTCATATTTGGCATGTAAGTTTCTTGGACCAAGGGCTTCCCACTCAAACCAAAAATCTTGACCTGTGACCTTGACTTTGAACTGTGACCAACTTTAAAAAAAAATGACCATGCCCGGGGACATATTGCGTCTGATCAGGACCTCCACTGTTTGCTAAAAGTTCAGTCATTTTCCAAATAAATTTTGATGAAAACATAACCTACACCCCTAAATTTTGGAATGAACTCCTGCGATATATAAGGAGGAAGATTCCATTTGGTACAAAAAGGGTTAATTGGTGAATAATAATTTACAGGCACTCCACCAAGAGAAACTAAAAGCATCAAGAAAAATAATACCAGCCCAAGGCAGAACAAGAACAGTAACTTTTCTACCAACAACAACAATAACAACAACAACAAGGGCACAGTTAGCAGTTCAGAACAACAGCTACCAGCTAATGTCAGTGTGGACAGAACAGCCAATCCAGTTCAGAGTACAGTTGATCTTGAGGCTAGGGAGTGTGCAGTAGGGCAAGGTTTGCAGGAAGTTGTTAAAAGATTTTCCCAGGATAAGAAATCAAGCAGACAGGTATGGTGTTTAACCCTTCTCTTGCTGAATATTAATTTAAGCCACACCCATTTCTGTCTATCAACCAATCAAATTACTTTATGTTATTTATTGCTACAAATTCATAAATTGAATGCCAAACAGTGTAGATCCTGATCAGGTGGCTTCTTCAGAAGCCACCTGATCTGGATCTACACTGTTTACAAATATAGGGGTTGTCGTGAACAGCATGATAAGGGTTAAAAATGATTGGGCGATTGATCCTTTTTCTCTTTGATTACTCATTTTGGGCAAATGTGTATGTACAGTCAACTCTCATTATCTTCAACGCTAAGGAGTTATAATTCCAACTCTCCATCATTTTATACATTTTGAGCGATTTGATTGGTTGAAATAAAAGTTTTATACTTCAATAAATTCGATGAGCAAGAATCCCAGAGCTATTTCACACAGCGACGGGTAGTAATATAAGGGGACGTCAAAGAGCATGTTTATAACCAACGCGTTATGGAGTTCAGTTTTCTGTCTCTTCATTCATCCATGTGTCAATCTCTCAACATTCACATCTATCTATCTTCTTATACTGAGTCGGTCATATTTGGCCATTACCTCAGTTGGGTGCGTAGCTAAATTTAAAATTTAGCTGAAAAAAAAAAAAAAAAGAGAAGTCACTGGATGAGTCCTTAAAACTATTTACAATCTGAATAACAGAGGTATACTAAAACGCATACCTCTGAGTCTCAATCTTACACTGTATGGGCTTTGAACTCCTCTGCAGTCTTAGCATTCACCACAGAAGAGGGAAGACTATTCCACTGGGGAATAGTCCTAGGGAAGAAGGAATTTTTCAGGGCATCACTGTAGGACTGGTACCTGTGATACTGTGAGTTGTTTACTTTTGATGCCCTTGTTCGAGATGAAACTGTCACAGGGTCAAGTATTTATCTTTATTAACGGCCACTGTACCTGAATGTATCTTATAGAAGAAGGTTAAAGAGGACTGCTCACGACAGGCCTCTAGGGACGGCCATTCTAGCTTGTTAAGCATGTCACCGACGCTGCTTCTATTGCGCCATCGTCGGCAGGTCCATCGAGCAGCTGTCCTCTGCACCTTCTCCACCTGCTGAATCTGAGTTTTAACATAGGGATGCCAAATGGGTGATGCATATTCTAGCTGAGGGCGAACCAATGTTTTATATGCAACATCCTTTGTCTGCCTAGGTGCAAAAGCCAAGTTTCGTCTAAGAAATCCTTAGAAGTCCTAGTTGCTTTTGATGTAATTTCTGAAACATGTTGACCCCAATCAAGATCATCAGTGATGGTGATACCAAGATATTTGGCGGATTAACATGCTCCAAGATTTGCTGGTGTAGTTTATAGTCAAACTTAATTTGTTAGTCAGGAGGGTGTCGCGACACCCTCATTGAATGACATTTGGCCACATTGAACTTCATCTAGATCTGCCAATCGGCCTCCCACTGTGCTAGTTGATTCAGGTCATCTTGTAGAATAAGACAGTCAGAAGAAGAATATATATTCCTATAAAGGACACAATCATCAGCAAACAAACGGACAGATGACCTGATGTTATCAGGGAGATCATTAATGAATACCAAGAAAAGGACCGGTCCAAGGACCGAACCTTGGGGGACACCAGATAAAACAGGGACTGGATCAGACGCTTGGCCATCAAGTACAACTTGTTGTGAGCGCCCTGAGAGCCATGAGCTAATCCACCTGTGTGTGGATCCTCTTATCCCATAGTAATCCAATTTATACAATAGCCTCCTGTGAGGTACCTTGTCAAAGGCCTTAGCGAAGTCCATGATAATCAAGTCAGTCTGTTTGTGGCCACGGTTTGTGGCCCCATCCAGATTGCTCACAACGTCATGGTAAAACTGAACTAATTGAGTTTAGCAAGACATCTGCCCTAGTTTCAACCCAAAATTTATGTTTAACCCATAAAATGCCAATCACGGCAATTGTCGTCTGCTTTGTTGTCTGCTGGTTACTTTAAAAGTCAATTTTGCAAACAGTGTGAACGCAAATCAGACTGCTCATCACAGAGCAGTCTGGTCTGATTTGGGTCCACACTGTTTGCCTGCGAGCAAAAATATTTTTGAAACATTCGCAAAAAAATTCAGCAGACAGCATAAGCAGATGACATTTTCAGATGTAGGTTTTCTCAGCATCTTAAGGGTTAAGTATATTTCACAGGCACATCAAATCTTCAGTTGTATTCTTGTTTGATATTTCATTTGAATCTTCTGCACATGAAATATCTGTCTTTTTTTTTTCAGAAAAATATGAAAAAGAAAGTATATTGTCATCTAGGCTTTTCCTTAGTACTTGAAGATTATTTGATATACATGTATATTTGAATATTTTTCATGGCCCCAAGGCTTGACCTTCCATCTGAATCATCTGCCAACTTGTGAATTGTCTGCTTGGCAGATGATTCGCATGTGATATCAGTCCATATTTTCACAAACAATACACTTCGAAAATGCCGTCTGCTAGTTGTGTAAGCAGTTGAAGGGTTAACATGATGCTTGGCAGACGATTAAGATGGTAATGTCTAGCCTGATTTTTACTTAAAAATAAGAAAAATACACTTCGAAAATGTCGTCTGCCAGTCGTGATTAGCAGTTGAAGGGCTAAGAAGATTTAGAATGCTGTGTTCTGTCGGTGTCCTCAACCATTTGACTGATTTCAGATGCTGATGTTGCAGCAGCAGATCTACCAAGAGGAGCAGACGCCAATCGGTGAGCTCCCTAATCACTCCACCCAGTTCTACTCTCAGTATACTAAGACTAGCTACACCAGCAGTTACTATGTTAACCAGCAACCGTGGCAACCATATGGGGGCTGTTACCAGGAGAAATACCAGCAGAAGGGATTATACAATGGATATAGATGTAAGAGAACTGTTCTTTAACACTTTAACCCATAACATGCCAATCACGACAATTGTCGTCTGCTTTGCCGTCTTCCGGTTACCTTCAAAGTAATTTTTGGCAAACAGTGTGGATCCAGATCAGACTGCTCCTGTAGGAGCAGTCTGATCTGGGTCCACACTGTTTGCCTGTATGGAAAAATAATTTTAAAAAGTATGCAAAAAAAAAAATCAGCAGACGACATAAGCAGAAGACATTTGCAGATGTTTTTCTTGGTATCTTAAGGGTTAATATGCCAATCACAACAATTGTCATCTGCTTTGTTGTCTGTTGGTTACTTAGTCATTGTTGCAAAAAGTGTGGACCCAGATCAGACTGCATACAAAATTGTTTGAAAAGTATGCAATTCAAGAAGATGCAACAGATGGCATAAACAGATCACATGTTCAGATGTGTTTTTTCTTGGTATCTTGAGGGTGAAACCTTAAGATGCCAATCACAATGAATGTCGTCTGCTTTGTAGTCTGTTGGTTACTTAAAAAGTCATTGTTGCAAACAGTGTGGACACAGATCAGACTGGGCCAGTCTGATCAAGGGCCACACTGTTTGCCTGTATGCAAAAATATTTTGTAAAAGTTATGCAAGAAATAGCAGCAGACGACATAGACAAACATTTTCAGACAGTTTTTCTTGGCATATTAAGGGTTGAGAGTAAAAATTCTAAGCAATGAGAGTATTGGTGGGTTGATTGTCTCTAAATTAGGCTAAAACTGTTCTCATCATGATAAGACCCCCATGCAACAAGGTGCTTTTTTCACATCTCCAAAATGGCTACTTTTCTGATGAAAATCAGTGATATTTTTCTTATTTCAACTCCAAACCACCTCATTGAGGCGGGTCTATTGAGTACCCACAATCTGTCTTGGAGCAGAAATAAGAAAGTAATGTATAACCCCCGGTAAACCCGAGTTTTCACTAAAAAGTGGGGTTTAGTGGGGTGTCCATTTCATATACTTATACTTGTTCATGATGTTGAGTCTGGACTTAGGCTATTTTAATTAACCAGTCATTTAACCAAGACTATTTAAATTAACCAATCATTTAACCAATTCATATTGAAAACACTTTCATGTACTTTTGGTACTTTCTTTACTTTTTGCACTCTGTCTGTTAAGCAGTATGCAAAATCATTGTTTAGCATAGTTTTAATTAATTGGTCAGTAATAATCACATTGACAACAGCAATTAAGGGAAAGGGGAACACCTGGCAGATTTTTTGGCCATTTTCCAAAGGGAGACAACTTTCAGAACTTCCTGTTCGCTTTTCTACAAGCCTTGTTCCACTGAAAAAAAGGGTCTAAAAGAAAAGAAAGAGATGATTTACATTTGTTTGTTTGTTTTGGAGTTTAACGGCCCAGTCAACACTGTTTTAGGTCATTTTTGAGCTGGTCAGTTTACCTATCCACACTTTTCCTGGGCAGGCTTATACGTAAGCGGTTAACCAGTACAGTGCACATTCTTTCGCCAGAAACTGACAACTGCCCTTCTTGAATCAGCAATTGGGAGAGAATGACCGTAGAAAAGATTTCATGATCAATCTCCACGAAAGAATGTTGCCGACCCCCGGCGGGAATCGAACCCGTGTCCTCCTGAACACCAGTCAGACGAACATCCTACTGAACTACCGAGGCCAGCAGATGATTCACATAAGCTTATAGCTTGTTTTCAAATCCTGTCATGAAATTTGTATTTAGGTTATTATGTCTCCCCCGAAAAATTTTTTTTCGGAGAGACATATTGTTTTTCCCCCGGGCGTCTGTCTGTCTGTCTGTCTGTCCGTCTGTCCATCTGTCTGTCTGTCTGTCTGTCCGTCTGTCTGTCACACATTCGTGTCCGCTCTGTAACTTGAAAACCGTTAGAGCTATCTTCACGAAACTTTGTATAAATATTAATCAGCATTAGACGACATGCAGTGCGCAAGAACCATAACTCTCGCATTTATACTTTTTGAATTATCTCCCTTGGAAGTTTGTTGGTATGTATATATGTATGGGCAAATCCTGTCCGGTCAATAACTTTCTTATTTTTTGATGGATTTTAAAATTACTCGGCAGAAATATTAACAACCATAAGACGATGTGTGGTGCGCATGAGGCAGGTCGGTACCTCAAAGGTCAAGGTCATACTTAGAGGTCAAAGGTCAAAAAAGGGGCCTTTTTTTCGTATTTGGTCAATAACTTTCTTATTTTGAGATGGGTTTTAAATTACTTGGCATAATTATTAACAACCATAAGACAATGTGTGGTGCGCATGAGGCAAGTCGGTTCCTCAAAGGTCAAGGTCATACTTAGAGGTCAAAGGTCAAAAAAGGGGCCTTTTTTTCGTATTTGGTCAATAACTTTCTAATTTTGAGATGGATTTTAAAATTACTTGGCATAATTATTAACAATCATGAGACGATGTGTGGTGCACATGAGGCAGGTCGGTACCTCAAAGGTCAAGGTCATACTTAGAGGTCAAAGGTCAAAAAGTGGGCCTTTTTTTCGTATTTGGTCAATAACTTTCTTATTTTGAGATGGATTTTGAAATCACATGGCAGAAATGTGAACCAATATAAGGCGATGTGTTGCGCGCATGACCCAGGTTGGTACCTCAAAGGTCAAGGTCATACTTAGAGGTCAAAGGTAAAAAAGGGGCCTTTTTTCGGGTTTTGTCAATAACTTGCCTATTTTTAAATAGAATTTGAAGTTACTTGGCAAACATGTTAACTATCATGGGACGATGTGTTGCATGCATGATTCAGTTTGGTACCTAAAATGTCAAGGTCATACATAGAGGTCAAAGGTAAAAAAGGGGCCTTTTTTCGTGTTTGGTCAATAACTTTCTTATTTTTAGATGGATTTTGAAATTGCTAGGCAGAAATGTTAACCACCATGAGATGATGTGTTGCACGCATGACCCAGTTTACTACCTGAAAGGTCAAGGTCATACATTGAGGTTAAAGGTATAAAAAGGGCCTTTTTTGTGTTCTGCAATAACTTTCTTATTATGCCCCCAACTTTGAAAAAGTTGGAGGGGCATATTGGTTCTGGTTCGTTCGTCCGTTCGTCCGTCAGTTACGCTTTTGATGCATAGCATAACTAAAGAACCGTGTATGCTAGGGTTTTGAAATTTGATATATGGATTCCTCATGGAAAATTAGCTTACGCATATTTTTTTCTCGTCCGGATTATGCCCCCTTCAAGAGTTATTGCCCTTTGATTTTTTTTTTTTTAATAAAATCTTGTCATCAAGATATCTCAAAAACTATTGGAGCTAGAGCCTTGAAAGTTGGTGAATATATTGATGGTGATGAGTAGATGAACTGATAAACTTTTGACAAAATTCCGAAAAATACTTTGTGAGTTATGGCCCTTTGTCATTTTGGTAATTTGTGCCCATTGTAATGAATGCTAAAAGTGATGCATAGCATAACTTTAGAACCGTGTATGCTAGGGTTTTGAAATTTCATATATGGATTCCTCATGGAAAATTAGCCGACGCGTATTTTTTTTCTCGTCCGGAATATGCCCCTTTCAAGAGTTATTGCCCTTTGAAATTTTTTTAATAAAATCTTGTCAGCAAGATATCTCAAAAACTATTGGAGCTACAGCCTCCAAAGTTGGTGAATAGATTGTTGGTGATGAGTAGATGAACTGATTAACTTATGACAAAATTCCGAAAAATACTTTGTGAGTTATGGCCCTTTGTCATTTTGGTAATTTGTGCCCATTGTAATGTATGCTAAAAGTGATGCATAGCATAACTTTAGAACCGTGTATGCTATAGTTTTGAAATTTCATATATGCATTTCTGATGGAAAATAAGCTGACGCGTATTTATTTTCTCGTCTGGATTATGCCCCTTTCAAGAGTTATTGCCCTTTGAAATTTTTTTAATAAAATCTTGTCAGCAAGATATCTCAAAAACTATTGGAGCTAGAGCCTTGAAAGTTGGTGAATATATTGGTGGCGATGAGTAGATGAACTGATTAACTTTTGACAAAATTCCGAAAAATACTTTGTGAGTTATGGCCCTTTGTCATTTTGGTAATTTGTGCCCATTGTAATGTATGCTAAAAGTGATGCATAGCATAACTTTAGAACCCTGTATGCTAGGGTTTTGAAATTTCATATATGGATTCCTCATGAAAAATTAGCTGACGCGTATTTTTTTTTTTCTCGTCCGGATTATGCCCCTTTCAAGAGTTATTGCCCTTTGATTTTTTTTTAATAAAATCTTGTCAGCAAAATATCTCAAACACTATTGGAGCTAGACCCTTGAAAGTTGTTGAGTATATTGGTGGTGATGAGTATATGAACTGATTAACTTTTGACAAAATTCCGAAAAATACTTTGCGAGTTATGGCCCTTTGTCATTTTGGTAATTTGTGCCCGTTGTAATGAATGCTAAAAGTGATGCATAGCAGAACTTTAGAACTGTGTATGCTATGGTTTTGAAATTTCATATATGCATTCCTGATGGAAAATAAGCTGACGCGTATTTTTTTTCTCGTCTTGATTATGCCCCTTTCAAGAGTTATTGCCCTTTGAATTTTTTTTAATAAAATCTTGTCAGCAAGATATCTCAAAAACTATTGGAGCTAGAGGCTTGAAAGTTTGACCATGAGTCATGTGCAAGACCTAGGTCCATACCTCCAATGTCAAGGCCATACCTAGAGAGAGGTCAAAGGTAAAAAAAAAGGACAGTCAATAACTTCCTTATTCTTTGATGGATTATGAAATTACTTGGCAGAAATGTTAACCATCATGAGATGATGTGTTGTACCGCAAAGGTCAAGGCCATACTTAGAGGTCAAAGGTAAAAAAGTGCTTTTTTTGTTTACGGCCAATAACTTTGTTATTTTTTTATGAACATTTTTGAAGTTACTATGCAGAAATGCTCATCTTCATTATATGATGTGTTGCACACAAGACCCAGCTCAATACCTCCAATGTCAAGGTTATACTTAGCAGTCAAAAACGGGGGAGACATCTGTGTTTTTGTAGAAAAACAAATTCTAGTTTAAACATGTTCTTACTTTATTGAAATTAATATTGTTTAAAGTTTAAGATTTGACCCCTATTGCCATGGGGGACAAAAATACTTTTGCAGGAGTTGCCTTCCCTGAAGGTGTTTCCATTCCCCTTTAGGCTAGCAATATTGTTAATTTCGGGTCAATTTACCAACGGTCAACCCAACAACTATTTCAGCATTTTGATTTGTTTGTTTGATTCACAGTTTAAGGTCTCCGTCAACACTGTATAGATCATTTTGGAGATGTTGCTTCCAATTTTGTGGAACTTTTACCTGACACTGAGATGAAATGACATCTCAAGCCCTGCCACCCAGTGAAACCAATAGGGTTTTATAAGCATGGACATTCTGACTCACACCGTTTTGCCTGGGCAGGCTTAGATCTTCAGCATTTTGATAGCTTTGATAAAATACATATTCAGAAATGCAGTTGAGTTTCATTGCAAGAGAATATTCTTTGACCCTTGTACTCCTGAATAGATCAGTTTTGCCACACACTTTTCTGACTATCAACCAATCAAATTACTTGAATATTTTTTCATTTAAATCATCAAAAAACTGAATAACAGTGTAGATCCCGATTAGATAGCTTCTTAAGATCAAACAGGCCCCTGCCCATCAGGGTTGGAGAAATAGAATGGGCTGTATGATGCTTCCACGCAGAGCTGAAAGTGAACACATATGAGTACTGGTTAACTGCCTAGAGGGTCTAAGCCTGCCCAGGCCAAGTGGCACAAGTCAGACCATCCGTACATATAAACGCTTTTGGTTTGTTTGGGTGGCAGGGCTTGAGATGTCATTTTATCTCAATGTCTGGTAAAAGCCTCACAAAATTGGAAGCAACATCTCCAAAATAACCTAATTAGTGTTTGAATGTTGATGGGGGCATAAAACCATTATTCAATCAAATCAGACAGACTAGTACATATACATGTGTAAACAGTGAAGACAATCTCATCAGGATCTACACTGATACTTAAATTTGTAGCAATACCTGTCACGGAAATCCTTCCACAGTTTGGTTTGTCTTTTTTCAGCATACAGTGGGACTGGCTACCAGAACGGGTACCGGTCTGACCAAGGGACTGGCTATGGTAACCACAGTCAGCAAGGATTCTGTCCCATACGAACTCCATCTCCCACAGACAGTATACATAGTGTGTCACCATGTGACCCAGAGTATGAACTGGAATATCCAGGGGCTACGGAACTACTTGTCAGTAATTTGGACTATAACATCAGCCCAAGAGAATGGAAGCATATACTCCTGACCACATTTCACCCTCATGTTAAGGTGAGCAAATTCAATGTAGCTTCATTATCCCGTTGTATGTGGGAAACTCTGAAACAGTGGATTTTTCTGATTTTTTTGCAGCCAATGACATCAGATTTCAAAATAATTGTGATCCTCATGAAAACATGCCTATATAATTTTGACAAACAGTGCAGACCCAGATCAGATGCCACAGAACATGGCTTCTGATCTCAGAATTTTTCTTCAAAAGGAGAATAAAAATGAAAAATTAGGCCCGACACCCCTTACATGACAAATGGACTTGCCCAGTATATGGCAATGGAAGAGTCCACTAGAATACAATGGGTTACGATAAACCCTGCATTTTGCAAACAAGGCTTGAAATACATGCTCGAGATTTTGTTCCTTTTGGTTTGGTGTTTGATGGTTTATGTTTGGCTTGTGTGACCAGCGAACAACAAAACCTATGTTAGGCTTGTGTGACCAGCAAAGACTCAGATCTGCCTGCGCTTTCACGCAGTCTGATCAGAGCCTTCACTGATGAAATGAGCAGAGTGATCTGGGTATTTGAAGGTCACATGTCTTTATGTAGGTTTTGTTGTACGCTGTATCAAATGCTATTTGTGTAGCCATTGATAGTCACATAGATAGTAGCAGTGTAACTCAAATTCATTTAGTAACTTAGGATCAGTTCATACAATTGACAATCAACCTAAAAAGGGGTCTTCTCTTAAGGGGAATGGGAACACCTTCAGGGGAGGCAACTCCTACAAATGTATTTTTGTCTCCCATGTCAATAGGGGTCAACTCTTAAAGGAAAGAATTTGCTCCTCAGGAGCAAATTCTTTCCTTTAAGAGTAGACCCCTTTTTCAGCAGGACTGAGCCTATAGAAAAGCGAACAGGAAGTCCCGAAAGTTGTCTCCCTTTGAAAAAATGGCCGAAAATATGCCAGGTGTTCCCATTCCCCTTAAAGGAAATCTTTTTTCTTTTTTTGAGTACACACCTATCGATAAAGGAGACTTTGATACTGTTGAAAGATTTTCCTTCTATGAAGGAGGGTTGGGCGTCTTTAAACAAAACATCCATCCATCCTTCTATGAAGGCATGTTTTTTTTTCTTAACCCTTTTTTGTCGCGCCTGCTATTAGCATGGCGCGATATAGGCGTCCTGTTTTCCGTCCGTTTGTCAAGGCGTCAACATTTGCGACCACCCTAGCGTTCACCAAAAGGTTCAAGTTTATTTCTCAAGGTCTATAAGAGCTTCATTATTGATACTTGGTACAAACTTGTATCTGGGGATGGCAACTTAAATGCAAGCATCCCTATTTGACCTTGACCTACATATTATGGTTCACTGACTTTGTAAAATATTGCGACCACCCTAGCATTCACCCTAATGGTCAAGTTTATTTCTCAAGAACTATGAGCTTCATTAATGGTATTTGGTACAAACTTGAATCTGGGGATGGCAACTTAAATGCAAGCATCCATATTTGACCTTGACCTAAATTTCATGGTTCACTGACTTTGTAAAATATTGCGACCACCCTAGCGTTCACCCTAATGGTCAAGTTTATTTCTCAAGAACTATAAGAGCTTCATTAATGATACTTGGTACAAACTTGTATCTTGGGATGGGAACTTAAATGCAGGCATCCATATTTGACCTTGGCCTACATTTCATGGTTCACCGACTTTGTAAAACATTGCGACCACCCAAGCTTTCACCCAAATGGTCAAGTTAATTTCCCAAGAACTATAAGATCTTCATTAATAATACTTGGTACAAACTTGTACCTGGGGTGGCAAGTTAAATGCAAGCATCCATATTTGACTTGACCTACATTTTATGGTTCACTGACTTTGTAAAATATTGCAACCACCCTGGCGTTCACCCTAATGGTTAAGTTCATTTCTCAATTAATTAATGATACTTAGTACAACTTTGCATTTAAGAATGGCAATTTTTATGCAAGCATCTATGTTTGACCTTGGCCTAGATTTCATGGTTCGGTGACTTTGTGCCCCCACAGGCGCGACCTAGCCTTCGGCAGAATTCTTGTGTACCAAATGGAAACTTCCACCTTATAAATTGCAGGATTTCATTTCAAACTTTAGAGGTGTCCGGTTGTCTTTTCTTAAAAATTTATTTGGTAAGTGGCTGAACTTTTTGCAAACAGTGTAGACTGATCAGATGCTGTGTTCTGCGACATCTGATCTGGGCCTGCACTGTTTGCCAGGGTACCCGTTTTGGGGTTTCGGTACAAAATGCGTTAAGTGGCATTTTTGAAAGGCTGTCATTTCTGAACTTGTAAATTTATGATAATACATCTGTGTACTAAAATGGCTTCTCTCCAGTCTCTAGATTTGTCTAGTGGTTTCTTTGGATAGTAGGGTTTGAGATGTCCTTTCATCTCACTGACAGGTAAAAGTCCCTCGGTGTGATGGGGACATATAGCCACAACACAAACAAATCCAATTTCTAGGACAAAACAATTTTCACACGAGAATTTTCACATTTTTCTTATTTCTAGTCCAAATACCGAGTGCAGGTGGTTAAGCATGGTGTTTATTACATAGACTCGTTTACCTGATGAGTGAGTGAATTAGTCAGATTCGAAGCAAAGTTTTTATTTATAGTAATTTCATTGTTTGCAGATTCTTTGTATCACCGTTAACCTACAGCCTGACAACACAAGTTTAGCTTTCATCAAGGTGGGCTCTATAGAGGAGGCAAGATTTGCCATCTCTCAGTTCCACAGGAAGAAAATTGGCTACAAAAGAATCCATGTCACTTTAAGGAGTGATGAGACGCCTAGAACGCCAGTCAGCCTCAGGTAACTATGATGTCATCACAGCATAGAGTACTGCTGAAGGGGAATAGGAAAACCCGGCAGATTTTTCCACAATTTTTCAAACTTGAAAGGGAGACCACTTTTGGGACTTTCTGTTCACTTTTCTATAAGCTCTGACCCTCTGAAAAAGGGGTCTACCCTTAAAGGAAAGAATTTGCTCCTCAGGAACAAATTCTTTCCTTTAAGAGTTGACCTCTACTGGCAAAGGGAGACAAAAATACTTTTGCAGGAGTTGCTTTCCCTGAAGGTGTATCCATTCCCCTTAACTTGAGTATTTGAGACTGGTGGTTCTAAAACTGTTGTCTTCATCTCAGTTGAGCGTGAACATTTCAGACATGGTAAAAACTTGTATTAATAACAAAAAATATGGTTCTTTTCCTGTTCAGAAAAGCAGAAAATGAAATTTGTCCTGTTCATAAATATTAAAAATGCCAATAATATTTATTCTAATGCATAGGCAAATGTAACGCTACATCTGATTGCATAATGTCAGACATTTTTGATAGTGTTGAGAGGAATCTAGATATTCTAGAAAAGTCCTATGCCATGTTTTGGTGGCAGGTACCCAGCCTAGACCTCAGTGTTTAGAATGACTACTTATCCCCTAATACACAATGCATACCTGAAATTTTTTTAGAACCAGAATTTGGATTTCTTTGGTTAAAAATATATTAGCATTTTGTTGCCACCCTTAACAGGCACTAATGTGCTTGTGAATAAATGCTGAGACATACGGTCAGAAACCAGACCTCTTCATATAACCATTACGCAAACAAGCCTATACAAATACATTGCCACCTTTATCGCCGAAAATATGAAAATTTTAAGATGAAAAATTGTGATATTTTTGCTCAAAATATAGATTGTGGGCACCCGTTAGAACCGCCTCGTCGAGCTAACGAGTACCGACAATATTTTAGAGCAGAAATAAGAAAAATAAGGTATACCCCCGGAAACCCCAGTTTTACTATATAAAAGTGGGGTTCAAGGGGGTCAAAATTATGTAGGTGTGTTTGCGTGATGATTGCTTTTCATTGAGTGACATTTGGTTCAGTACTTGATGCTTTCGGCAAAACAGTATAATTTTTAACAAAACATCTGGGGCCAGTTGTTCAAAACTAACGACATCGTTAGTTAACGTATCGTTAAAACTTTGATCATTAAATATGGCAAATATGCTAATATTTTTGCTGAAAAAATGTGAGCAGCTTTTGCGGATGCAAAAGCTGCTCACATTTTTTCAGCAAAAATACCAAAATTTTACATATTAAACTTGCTAGAACAGTTAACAATATGACCACTAACGAGCTCGTTAAGCTAACGATGCTTTGAACAACTGGCCCCTGAATAAGTGCATAAGAATAGAAATGTATTGAAACTGGTCATTTGTGGAGGTAATCAGGGTTTTACGCTCGCAAATCCCGTTTTATGGCCGTAAAACTGAATATGCAGCTGTAAAACTGACAAATTTCCTCAACAAATGGGACCCCTGTCCAGCTGGGCTTGTAGAGCTGAAAAGAACTGCACGTGAGTACTGGTAAACTGCTTAGAGGGTCTAAGCCTTCCCAGGCAATGTGGTGTGAGTCCGACCAGCCCTGCAAATAGATCCTATTGGTTTGTTTGGGTGGTAAGGCTTGAGATGTCATGTCATCTCGGTGTCGGGTAAATGACACACCAAATTGTAAGTAACATCTCCAAAATGACCTAAATAATGTTTACGGGGATGTAAAACCTCAGTTCAAACAAAACCTCCACATATGACAATTTTGAATAGATATCCCCTGGTTATACAGTGAAATTCCGCTATTAAGACCACCTAAAATAGACTTTTGTTACTTTTGGTGTGACCTTGACCCCAAGGTCAAAGGTCAAAAAGTATGATTTTGTCATATCTTCTAAACTATTAGTTACACTTCTGAAACTTGGTTATTTGATGGCCCTTGGAATATTGAATAAATTTGGATACGTTTGGTGTGACCTTGACCTCTACATGACCCCAAGGTCAAAGGTCAAAAATTATGATTTGCCATATCTCCTAAACTATTGGAGTTACACTTCTGAAACTTTGCTTATTGGATGGTGCTTGGAATATAGAATATGTTGGGCTACTTTTGGTGTGACCTCGACCCCAAGGTCAAAGGTCAAAAAGTATGACTTTGCCATATCTTCTAAACTATTGGAGTTAAACTTCTGAAACTTGGTTATTGGATGGCTGTTGGAATATAGAATAAATTGGGATACTTTAGGTGGACCTCAACATAACCCCAAGGTCAAAGGTAAAAAAGTATGACTTTGCCGTATCTTCTAAACTATAAGTGTTACACTTCTGAAACTTTGCTTATCAGCTTCTGAAACTTTGCTTATCAGTTAGAATGTTCTTTGCAACTTTTTTTAACTTACCGTAATGATCCGGCTATAAGACGGGGTTTTTTACCGCCAGAATACCCCCTAATTTTTACACCCGTCTTATAACCGAGATCTCGGGCATCCTTGAAATTTTCTGCAAAGAACGGAAGGAAAATCACGTGCGGTAAGTACATGTGTATACCTGTTGCGTAACTATGTGTCTGTGAAGTGATGAGCGGGAGCATGATTCCAAATAAATAATAATAAACATCGGTAAAAGAAACCAAAAGATCGTGAAGAACAGTTATAATTCAAGCCTAAAGTTTTTTTTTTTTTATCATAATTGGATTATTTCCCATGCGTTTTCAATGGATACATTCCCCGGAAGGTGCCTCGGAACATAATAAGTACGCGCGAATTTTCATTGGTTTATGATAATGAGTTCATAAATATTAATGAGGCGAAAGTTTCACTCCATTTGCATAAGAAAATAAGTTGATGATGCCTTACGTTTTTTTTTATTATTGTTATTATATTTTTCCATAAAAGCCCAATGCAGCAAAATAAATCTCCGGTCTATCTATCTATCTATCTATCTATCTATCTATCTATCTATCTATCTATCTATCTATCTATCTCTCTATCTATCTATCTATCTATCTATCTATCTATCTACAGATACTGCGTCGGTTACATTTTGACCATTACCGCAGGTGTATATTAAACATTATGGATGCACAGGCTATTCTGTCTCTTCCTATATCACTCTTGATTAGCAATGGCCTGTTTTTTTAATCTATTTAATCTCTTATATAAACACACCAATTATCCAATAACTCCCTGCAGAGTTAATCACCATATTAACTGTCCGATAATGTTTACACGCATCAGCAGTTCACCACAGGTGTAAATCTGTCAACCGCATAGGTATTTTACTGCCGTAAATACTAGAATGGTCGGGCGGCGAAATATTTCTAAAGGAAAATTGTCTTGTCAGGAGGTGGAAGACCGGGAGATAGGGTTCGAAATCCTGTTATTTCGATGGAATCGGGAGATATCAAATGTATGCCGACGCACATGTATTAAACTGTAGAAAATGCCAGTTATGCGTAGTTGCTTCCCTTAGTTACTGTCAATCATTTTACTTTCCTCCCTTCATTGGTTTATGATAATGAGTTCATGAATATTAATGAGGTGAAAGTTGTGACGTTAATAAACTCAAATTTCAGACACAAAAAATAAGTGATTACAGATTCTAGGTAAGAAAATTTATTCAGGGACTTGCTAGGTACCTAAAACTCTGTTTATCATTGAAGTCGGTCTAATATAAATTTTATTTTAGTAAAGTCGTCATTGTCATTAGATTTCGCGACCGCAAAACACCGAGCGAAATTGATCCACCAGTGTCTCACTCTGAAATGTTCGGCACTTTCTACATCCGCGCAACCCTCGTCAGATTGTTAGAATTTATACCCGTCTTATAGCCGAGACTAAGCAAAAATCACCCAAAGAAAAGCCAAAAAATACCCCCCGTCTTATAGCCAAATCGTCTTATAGCCGGATCATTACGGTACATGTAGTTTTGGCTAGCTAATACATAGACATTAGTGTTATTAATAGAAAAAGCGGGTATTTGCGGTTATTCTGTCTGTGTGTTTTCTGCATACAGTGTCCTCTGTTCAGAGACCACCTTTGGGACTGTTCAAAAGTGGTCCCAAATGTGGTCTGTATGCAGGTATTTTACTGTATCAGGTGCGGGATACACCTGAAACATATTCTGACTTTTTGAAAGGGAGACAACTCTTTTTTTTCTTCAGGAATGAGGCTATAGCTATACTACTGGAAGCTAAGGGAAATGTCCTACCTCTGTTCAAGTTCATTGAAATGTATGACAAAAGGTAAGTTATTTTCCAATGACAAAAGGTATGTTACTTA